>VWZF01004070.1:235297-338861 GCA_013396755.1 Sclerurus mexicanus | reverse complement strand
CTCGGGCTTGTGCCGCTGGTCGCAGTTGGCGTGGTACGTCGTCCAGCCCTCGGCGTGGGTGCACCAGACGGCGCGGCTGCGGAGGCCCCCCGAGCCGCAGTCCCCGACGCAGCGGCCCCAGTGACCTGCAAGAGAGGGACGGTGAGACACCACACGCAACGCTCACCCCACGGATCCGTCCCCACGCCCTCACAGAACCTCGGAACAGAGCGACCTTAAAGCTCATCCCATTCCGACACCCCGCCGTGGGCAGGGACACCTTCCGCTATGCCAGGTTGTGCAGAATCCCACCCAACGTGGTCTTCGATGCTCCCAGGGATGGAGCAGCCACAACCTGCGCCAGGGCCTCGCCACCCTCACAGGGAGGAGAATTCCTTCCCAACGCGGCGTCTAAATCTCTCCCCTTTTGGTTTAAAACCATCCCCACCTCGCCCTATCACGTCAAAAAATACGAACCACATGTACAATATAAACCACACCCTGCCACGTATTAAGAGGTAAATAATTACCAGCTGGTCCCTAAAGTTGGTTAAATGGTTCCTAAAGGCGGCGAGACATTCCTCCTCCCAGCGTACTCTCATCACTAAACAGCTTGGAGAAACATGGGGAAAAAAGAAAAGGCCCCACAACACTCCAAATTAAAGGCAAGCCAGGCACATCTCTGTAGCAGTAAAATGCCTCCCAAAGCCTCGGGAAATATGAATACTTAATTTCACTTGTACAAATTAATATAAAAATGATCACAAAAGAACAATAATCTAATAGGAAAAAGAAGTCAAGCTAGATAAAAGGAAAAGAGTCCTAATAGAGCAATTAGTCAGTGGAATAAACTGCGCTGGGAAGCAGCTGAATCATCATCTGAAGGGATGAAACGACGAGGATAAATACGTGAAAGGAAGAGTATGTTCTGATAGGGGTTTGAGATGGAGGAACTGAGCTGGCACGGTACTGCAGGATGGGTCCCACAGGAGAGGCACCTCACGTGCATGGACTCCAAATCACCCTCAAGGTACGTGGAGCAAGTCTTTCCCACTTGCAGCATGAGCGGTGGTAAAGGCAGTCATTCAGGAAGAGAAACTGGACCAAAATAAAACCCAGCAATGCAATTTTCAGTTCTGGAGCACGTGAACATACACGTGCAACCGTACGAATCTTATTTGAGGATTTGCAAGCGAATGCAATCAGACAAGGCTAAATAGAAAGATTTGTCAGTGAAAATATTATTCAATAAAAATCCACCACGTCAAAAAAATAACGAGGGCTATAAAGTACAAAATTGCTGGCAAACTGAGGAGCAAAGGTAGAGAAAAGCACTTGGGCCGAATCTTAACTATTAAAGGGATTTTGATGATCTCTCAAGGGGGTCTCATCTCATTCCTAGGTTTAAAAACTTTCCAGTACCTCATAAAAGAGCCATTTTGCTCAGTACAAAGGCTGCATACATAATTCTGGCTGAAAAATACACCGCAACTGCCCCTTCTTTTTTTTTTTTTCAAGGCAGAAAATGGACTTGCAACAAATAAGTCAATTTATATTAAGCAATGCTACTCCAGTCAATTCTTTTTAAAATTGATTTTAAAACTACTGGAATCAGTTACATGCTCACGCTGCAAAACCAAAGGCACATAAAACCCCAAAGCAGTCCCATAACAGCTGCAGTTATAATCCCAGGTATTCCGGCCAGCCGATGCCGCCTTCGTTGGCAAATCCCGTTGCTCTTTCTCCATGAATAGAGGAGTTGATCCTCCGGAGCCAGGGGCTTGACATCGTGTAATGAAAAGTGAAAATAAATGAATAAAAATGCCTGATCTTTTTTCATCGCTAAGAAAGGAGGGAAAATAAACAGGGACAGGATAAAGCTGAGCTTCTCCTCCAACAGAGCTCTTGCCATGTCCCCCCTGCTCCATTCTCCAGGCCTGCAGCTCTGCCCTCTGCCAGGCACCTTCTGCCTTGGTGGGCAGGCTGGGGCAAGAGGGGTTTGCAGAGTCCTCAGGGTTTAGGCAGCTCCAGCTTTGGCTGAATCCTTCAGGATATGTCAAAAATCTTTGTCCCTTTCATGCCTCCGTTTCACACCAGAAGACACCAGCCCAAGGCAAGGGCTCAGCTGTGACACGTATCTTGCATGGGAAAAGGGAGCATCAAACTCTAGCGTGCTCTACAAGCTGTCCTACACGAAGGACAGGCTTCCAGCTGAGTCTGATGTGCTTAAAAACTGAATACTAAAAAAACCCCACTCTTTAAATATGCTTTTGAAGTTCAGTTACAGGAAGAGGACCACTGACGATTCAAACGTTCGTCCTTGATAGTTCCCCTTGATCTAACAGAATATTCTTATTCTAACATCACCAGGACCCCAAAGCAGACATCAGATTATGTATAAGCCCTCATGTCCTAAAAAGAAGAGTCAAAATTCAAACTTCGGGTACCTGAGGTGGCTTTTTATTAGCAGAGAAAAGTAACTACCACAAAGATTAAGCATCACAACCTAACTGTATCATGAGCTTATTTATCCCTCCAAGGCACTTCTGCAAAGGCAGCTTAGTTTTTTGAGATGTGGAAACTTCAGCGCAGGAAAAGTTTGGGTTTCGCCACTTTGTTTTTAAAGTAAAAATTCCAGAATATATCGTTTCACTTCAGCATTGACAGAACAGTATTTCACTTATCAACAGGACCTTAAAAAACACATTACACCAAGATTTACCACCTATTTCATAGGATAGAAAATTGCATTAAAAACAGCATTAAACCCCCACATGGAGAAATACAAGGCAGAGGACTCATCAAAACCCCCACTGCACACAACTGGTCTCTTTAGTGGGTTTTATACATTTCTGGGTGCTGCTCAAGAACTGCTCCCTGGAACAGCTGCACATTTACCACTCCTCACATTAACAGCATAGAGAGACACTCAGCAGAAGCCAGAAGCAAGAAGTGGCCATTATTTAACGTCAGATGCGAATTTAGAATGAAAAATTACCAAAAAAAACAAACAAAAAAAAAGTAAGCAAGGACTCGCAAGTAATTACACCATCGTTAGACACATTGCAATTTGCAATTATTCTCTGGCAAACATGCTAAAAACAGAGCCTGCTCTTGGCACAGCAAAAAAAAGAAGCATGAAAAATAAGGTTAAAAATCAGATGAAAAACCCATTACTATAGATTTTTTCCACTTCCTGACGATCTCTTCAGGACGTGGCAGTAAACTTACCCACAATCTTTCACTGCTTACTTAAATATCCTGTTTAGCAGTTTAAATGAGGAGAAGGATGTAAATACTTCCTAGTCAATAGTCTGCTTTGCAATTAGAATTTAACTCATTTTAGAAGGGTCATGTTAAATTTACACTTTCCTTGGCATAAATCTGAGTCAATTAAAAGAAACATCTCAGCACAACATGAATAACAATATTAACTACGTTAAAAACCCACTGGAATTTAGGCATCAAAAGCCCAAACTTCAGAAACATGCTTTGCAATTTCCCATCTAGAAGGGGAGGCTGCTGGTAATTTAAACAGAAACTAAACAAAGCGAAATAAATTGCACAGTGATCTGTCTGCAGAAAACACAAAACGAGGAAGATAAAGGATAGGTTGTCTGTCTCCTACCTGTTGTAACCTAATCAGACACTCGGTGGGTCTTTGAACTCATCACAGATGGAGAAAGAGATGGTGAGTGCACATGGAAACGGGGAAGCTCCAAGCTGGATTTATCCCGTAAAGGTAAGCCTGGAACAGGCTGACCCCAAGGGACAGCAGAATCTCAGCAGTGGAGGTTTTCAAGATCCGACTGAACAAAGCCCTGAGTACCCGGGGGAGAGTTCAGTGCTGAGCCTGCCCTGTGCACGAGGCTCCTCCCGGGGTCCTTTCCCACCTGGATCGCTCCGTGTAGGAGCAGCTCATTGAAAGCAAGGCCTCGTCCAACAGGATGGCAGGAAAACCTGCTCACCAATAAATACCACTGAGATCTGCAGAGTACCAAGGAACACGCAACAGCACAAACAAACCCAAGAGAAGTTCAGCCAAATCCCCGTTTCCAAAAATGAGAAGTCAAACGAAACTCGCTTGGCTTGCCCAAAAATTGTAACAGACAGTGGGGTGTTTTTGTTTACAGAAACCTGTGAACAAAGACATGCTACTGCTCCTTACAGAACATCTACAACACTACGAGTAAAGGCATGAAAGGGATTAATAAATCAAGACAATTTCTTAAAGAAAAACTCCACGTTGCTCTGTTCTCCATCCTTTATCAGCCAGGAGGAGTACTGTACTATCATCCCACACGGCTCCTCTGATCCCTTTCAAAACACGCAATAACACTGCAACCGTACTTTATTTGATGCGGCGCACGCTGATCTGCTCTTCCCGCCTGCCAGACCTACCTCCAGCTACACCATAATTACAGCTGAAAGGGCACACTGACATCTGCTCTGCCACGGGTCACACACACAGAAGGCGAGCAGGTTATACCGACAATAATTACACATTACAGACAAAATAAAACATCACTAAACATCAACTTAGATGAGGAATCCAAGTAAGATCTGCTTAGTTATTGCTTAATAAGGATTGCTAGAATATTTATGCTCTGTTTATTGTGACATTTAGCTCCATCCTAACCATTTCACCCTTGGAGAACTCATTCAATAGTTTGCCCCTTCCACAGTGATTCTGTCCCTGATGCTGTGAACTGATTTTCAAACTTAGGACAAGATCAGCAATCAGAAAAATATAATATTGTGTTAGCAATTTCTATCAGGTAATGGATATGCTCTAAGTCACATCTGATACATACAACAGTGAAGGAACACGGAAAACATTAGTGTCCAAACACTGGAATGGTCCCGTTTTCTGCCCATTTTTACCTTTTCTTTCAGTTTAAGTATCAAATCTAGGAGCCATTGCTCTAGACCTCAACAATTTGTTTTTAAACAGAATCCCCTAATTCTTATATATCAAAACAGAGACGTACAACTTCCTGAACGCCTGAGGAGTAGCTCCACCACATGTGACGCAGCTCCACAAGATCACTGCAGTGTCCACTTTAATTGAATATTTCTGCTTGAAACATCGTATAACCTCTCAGGATGTCCTTCCAGAGCACGGCCATGGGAAATGCAAAGCTCCATCTCAGCTTTACAGCTGACTCAGAGCTTTTTTCCTAATGGCATTACCTCTAATTAATCTTAACTATTAGTAACAGAGGCAAAAAATAAGTTGCACTGAATATGTTTCCTCCGAATAACAGGTTGCTTTATGAGCAGTTTTTATGAGATTTATGTAATTTTAATGTAATTTTATGAGAATTATCCATGTTTTATGAGACTTGGACACGTGTTTCCTTATTATGAACCAAACTCTTCAAGATCATATGAACTACCACATATTTGCTCACCACTTTTTCTTTTTTTGTTGTTGTTTTTTTGGCACAATGTGAAGACATCCACTATCATGCCAAAAAAATAACTCAAAATATTCAGGCAAAGACCTTACAGTCAAATCTCTTCTTGCAGGCCAAACAGGCTAAACCCTTTGGGATCAGGTCTGCGCAGAGCCCAGGACACCAGATCTGCTATGACTGGGTATTTTATATTCCAAAGTAATGCTGTATAGCTGGAGGTGGCACAACTGCCCACTCCCCTGCTGTGTGCAAGAGCCCTTTTGTCTCCTTGCCCTCCATCTACTGCCACATCTCAGCCAAAACGCAGCCTTTTTTCCTTGCCTATACTTAACTGTCTCAATTATTTTGCTATTTATTATTAACAGCAAGTCATTAAGTCACTTTGTACCGTAATATGAAGGATGCTATACAAAAGACTATTGTTCTATTTGCAATGTGTCACCCAGGGCATATAAAATTCCTCTGATTCCTGGGATTAATTTTAAATACTTGCAGCACTTTTTTAAACTTTCATGACCTACACAAACGAGCAATTCAGCAGCTTAGTTATTCATCTTATTTTAGATCTGAATAAATGTGAAGTTTAGTGACTTACAGCCATGCAGCAGTTTGTTCCAATTTTACATTTCAGGTTCTCCCCTTATTATCCACATGCTGCAACGCTCAAGACACACTTCAGCAAGAAAGACATTCTGCAGCAGAAGGTAATGAACGCTGCTGTTCAGGAAAATGCAGTGATTTACTAACCCCTTGGCTCTGGAAGGCAGGACTTCCCAATATTAAGCACTAATGTAAACGGCATTAGCTGAGCTACTCAATCATGTGCCCACACCCTGGAGACAGCCCAGGGAAAAATATTCCTTTCTTTCAACTCTCAGTTAAAAATTAGGGGAAAAAAAAAACCCCACACATTCCAAAACATTCCTGTAATACTCGTCCAACACATTTTGAGGGTTTGTCAGCACAGATTTCTTGACAGCAGCGCGGGTTAGGAGATGGGGCCATAACGAATGTAGACATATGTACTGTATAAAAACAAAAAGTATAAATAGATGGTATCAACAGATCACAATTCTGAGTAGTTTACTGCATATGAGATTAAAAAACACCTCAGTGCTGGATTATAGATAGCTATAATCAAACTCTGGCCTTTTCAAAATTCCAAGCATCTATAAAAACCAATTCCTTCTAAAACCTAATAGCTTTTATAAGACGTTTGTAAATGTAACCTTAAGAGAAAAAGAAATGTTTCTTCAGTCACTCCACCCCGACTTTGGGGTTTACAATCCCCAACAGGAAGAACTGTTATTTCCCTGTGAGAAACACCCAGAATCTGCACAACCCAGGTTATGTGCCTCCTGTAACACAAACCACCGCTGTGCCAGTGGGGACCAGGGTTAGGACATGGCATTGCTGGACACCCAGCTCAGCATCACCGTCTGCTGAGCTCCAGCCTCCTCTCTAGTTCCACTCAAATCCTCTCCCAAGCCCACGGGAAAGCTCCAATCCCTTCGAGCACACTCAAGCTAGAAGTGGAAGAGGTCTACGCTGACGTTTGCAGGGAAGCAGAAGGAAGCTTGAGGTATTTGCAAATGGGATTAATTCTTACTTTCCTCCAGAAACTGGGTGATTCAGAAGGTCCTCAAAACTTCAGCCTTAACGGCAGCAAGCCTTGCAAAGGGCTTTTTGGGGTTTTCCATGCACTGGCTTCCCCCTGCTGCCCTTCACGTGGGCAGTCACTCCGAGATACTTTTCCAGCATGCAAAGCCCAGGTTTCAGCCAGGTCCACGTCCTGCATACAGCCCAGCTCTGGAAGAGAGAACCTCATCTGCACATCCACAACAACCCTCAGCAAGCACATCAAGGTCACAGAATCACGGAATGGCTGGGGTTGGAAGGGACCAGTCCCACCCCCTGCCATGGGCATGGACGCCTTCCACTATCCCAGGCTGATCCAATTTGGACTTGAACACTCCCAAGGATGGGGCAGCCACAGCTTCTCTGGGCAACCCGTGCCATGGCCTCCCCACCCTCCCAGGGAAGGATCAGTGAGGACAGAGAGGACTGGCACTAATGGACTCCGAAGGGAATCACAGCAGGAAACCTGCCTGTCAAAGGTTCACTGCTCCGAGACAGACCCTCGGTGGGACAGCTGGGGGAAAGCACTGGCAGCAGTTCAACATCTGCTCTCTATTCCAGCTTCAAGACACAAAGAGAATTCTTATTTCAGTTCTGCAATAATTCATTACCTGGCAAACACCAAAGACGGAGCCCAATGCTTCTTCCAAACTGTGACAACTGCGGTTTCTGATTTTCTCGCTCTTTTGCGAAGCTTAAATTATGTTTGTTCGTTGAAATAATAGCAAAATAAACAAATAGTTTCAGAGAAAAAGTTGTGAAATAATACAGCAATCTGCACACCTGCAAAACCTTTCCGAAGTATCCAAATTTACTTCCCGTGCACATAATCACAGAAATAGGTGCATCCCCCTGCAGAAATCATTTTAAGGGAGAACTATAATTTTTCTGCTCAGCTTCAAACTATTCCCAACTTACATATTTTATAACCCACAACAGCCCAGAAGCCAACACACGTCTCGAGCCACTGCAGCGATCAATATGTCACGGTAAAGGAATGGGAATCCAGAGCTGCACGCCAAGGTGCTGCCAAGTGTGGCTGGGGTTAGCAGTGGAATGGCATCCCCTGTCCCTCAGCCTCCTGCAGGGCTGATGTGCCCACACCTACAGATATCCTGTTACCCTGGGGATCTTCTCCAGGTGGGACCGGTCAGGGCAGCCCCTCTCCCCTTGCTCCGGAGCAGGAGTGGGGCTGCCCAAAGCTCTTGGAACAGAAAAGGCAGAGGGTAAAATACAGACACCATGGACCTCCACAGAAATACCTTCTCAAGCGTGTGGGCCAGTCATTATTCTTAATAAGCATTATGGAAGAGCTACACAATGGGCAGGAGTCCCACGGTGCCCAACTGCTGCTAATTAGTATTTCTGCAAAGATGGAGAACACCTATGATAGCAATTCCCTGGCAACAGCATAATTAATTCATGTGAAAAGTACTATTTTTAAATATGTGCGCCATCAATTTTATAAAAACTGGACAGAGGTTATTGTAGAACTCTACAAACTGCTTTTACTGGGCATTTTCCCTTTACTTACAGTCCATTTTTAATCATCCCCCTTTCAATTATTTATAATTAAATACCCACTTACTCTAGACACTCTTTTCCATATTCTAGAGGAAAAGTGTTTTGGAAAAAGCACAGTTCGCTGCATTGTTTGTAAATAGCTGTGGAGGAATAAAGCATACAAGCAGCAGTGCCAAAATCTGGAGGGATGAGTGTTCTCCAGCAGTAAATCAATCTGCTCCTCTGGCAGACACTGGGAGCAGCAGCTGCTGACAGGAGGAATGGCTGAGCAATGGGCAGTGGCTCATCAATCCAAGAAGGCCAGAGAGTTTGCATTTCCAGCCAGTGCACATCAGGATTAAGGGCTTTAACCTGCAAGCGGTTTTCACTTCTGGGAGGAAGGACAGACATACAGCACAGACAAAGCAAAACAGCAATAACAGCAACAAAACNATAATCAATGCAAAAGGAAAGCAAGGATAAAGACATTAATGTCCTAGTTAAATAAACTCCCAGCACATCCTGAGCTCTGCTTCTTGATTGTGAGGTCCAGAAGAAGAGAGTAACTAAAACACTCCAGTTTGCACTCAGGGAACATGATCACACTACCTCATTCAGGCTTGCAAGTGTTAAAAACCATCTTGGGTATCTTGTGCCAAGAATTACAAGATATAAGTAAGCACATCATATCTGGATGAGTGTGTGAAGAAAGAAAAACCTCCATCCCATCTGGAGGCCGATTTTGCCAGGCATCATTCCAAACTGCACACACAAGTAAGTGAAAGCAAAATATGGTCAAATTTAGATCAGAACATCAGGCCAGACGGAGATCCATGGATCTTATGAGGAGGTTGAGTTATCCCACGATGCTTTTATTTTGTTTTAAACTAGACATATTAAGGTGCTGGAGAGCAGGACATGGTATTGAGCTACACCCCAACCAGAGCAGCAGCTTCTCTGTGAACCCACCTCCCAAACGAGAGCACCAAAACCTACCAACAGGGCAACAAAGCATTACAGCAAGAACAGCAATTTCCTGCTGGTTTTACTTTTTAATTTAGTTTTTTTCCCATTCCAGCTGCGTTAGATTCTGTGGAGTCAAAGCCAGTGCTGCTCTAAGGATAAAGAGAGATAAGGATAAACCTGTGGTCTGGGGTGGGGATGGACAGTTGCTTTTTTTCAATAATTAACTCTGCTGAAGTAAAGATGAAAGTAGAAGGTCAGTTCCAGTAATTTAGAGATGAAAGTGGTTCAAACACCAAACTGCACCTTAGAATTGCTTAGAGGTCAATCTTACCAGATTCTAGATCTTCGCTACCTTTCTGGCAGGTGTTTTTGCTCTACGTTATTCTGAATTTATATACGAATTTATATTTCTGAATAGCCTTCAGCTATCCCTGGAATCCCAACAGACATCCACCTTTACGTGTATTTTCACAGGGGATAAAACCACCTCCTCTGAGCTGTTTGAACAGCTGAGAACACCCATCCCGAGGAAGGCTTTGCAAGCACAGCGCCGTGGTTCTTTCAAAAGCCACGAACAGATGTGGCAGGCAGCATTCAGCTTTCCTGCCGGGGCTCTTTGCTGAGCAGAGATGAACGACTTTGAACTCGCAAATCTGGTCACTGTTGCCATAAAAGATATCACAGTCTGATGTTCTGAAGCGACATGGCAAGGTATCAGTGACAGACGCACATGTGCCGCACGCTACTTCACATCCAAACATCAGCATCTGCTCTCCCAACTTTAGCCCACACTTTGCAACCGAGGACTTTTTTAGAAACAAGCGGTCTTGTACATAACTAATCATTTAACAAGGCCTCAGAAAACGCAGCCCTTAATAGATTTAATTAACAGGTTAATGATGTGCATAGCATGCGTGCTCTCAAAAGCAAAGATTTTCACATTAAGCTTGTTTCTGTTTCACAGAAGCAGCTTTCTGTAGAATATCTGTGCTAATGTAATTACACATCTGGCACTTCTGCTGCTTTCAATTGCAGAGATATTTATAAACACTGCTAGTAATTTGCACAAGAGTACCTATCTTCTCTAATGTTTTGCACTACAAATAAAGATATTTGCATGAAAATTCAACTGCAAAGAGTTCTCTTTTGTAGCCCTGAGTGGTTCTAATGAATATATGAAATGATCATTTAGCTTGTAAAATAAATCTAACACTTACACTAATGTCATGACTGCCTGGAAAACCTGCATAAACTAAGCCCGCCTCAAGTTCACCTTGGTATAAAGGGGTCAAGTACAAATTTTTAGATAGTTTTAAATTAAACATCAGCCCTGCTAATCATCTTTGGCCCACTGTCATCACATGGCAAAACTAATGTTTTAAAATGCAATTTCTTGGCAATGTTCATTCATCACCCTCACTGTAACTACAAAATGATCGAAAACCAGGCCAGAATAATGGAAATTCCACATTATCTCTACCAGTATTGTCAAGAAAATGCAATGGTTATTAATTTAAATATGCCTCAAAGAACGATCACAACTTCAAACACGATTCCAGAAGATAAAAAGCCATTCCTGCCTCAAGCTGCTTTCAGATCAATTTAGGTCACATTTAGGTTCATCATGATAGCACCTGAAATCCCTCAACTTACTAAACAGTGACAGAAGGTGCTGCTGTCGCGGTGTTTAATCAAAGGGCAGGATGAGCCCAAGGTCCTGATGGGTGTTACAGAAACGAGATGCTATCACAGCAACCTTCCAATACCTCCTCGAGCTCAGGAACGGCTGCATGGGAGAAAAGATAAGCCAAGACAAATCTCCCCTTTCCCTTCATATTTTAGAGCACATCTGATTAAGAACAACCATGAATTATTTAATAAAAGGAAAAGAATATACGTGTGAACGTGCATAATGTGCATAACTGATGTCAAACACATATATACCCTCATACATCCCACGAGATATTTGTATTCAGATGATCCCATTTTGCTCACATTTTGGAATGAGTCAGGGGTTTGATGCTCAGTCTGTACCCAACACAACAGAAGTGCATGTGAAATGCCATGACTGCCATACCATGGGTTCTGAAATACTGGAACCAGCTCCCAGCCCTTCCCACAGGAGACACTTCCAGTGCCTTGGAGGTCACAGTGGAGAATGTGGATCCTTTTGAAGAGTAGATGATGACAGCAAATGGACAAAACACTGAAACCCGGTAATCGAATTACTCCAAATCCCCTGACACTAATCCAGACAGGCAGAATGGGGAGTGCTTTGGGGGAACAGGGCAGTGAAACACTCAGCTAATAACCCTGAACCACAGATTTTGGCTTGCTGCTTTTGGAGGAGTAAGCTGTTTCTGTATGAACCAGCTCATTAGCATGTCCCAGCTGGTTCATTAACCAGTACATGGAGGTTCAGTATCACCAAAAGAAAACAATAAACTGCTACACAAAGAGCTTTTTTGAGAAATGGAGTGGGATACCCGGCCTCTGCCAGAAGGAAATCCACCTCCCGGGCTTCAAGAATTACAAAGTTCACCGCCAAGTTGGTGCAAACACCCACCAACTGCAGCATCAGGAAATCTCTGCACCCTCAAGGGTGGGCAACACTCAGCTGTGGAAATAACCACACTGGTAGCTCTCTGGAATAAGAAAAATTGGCTTTCCCACCAAGGATACTGACAGAGAGAGCTGCTCTTATTTGAGCTTTAATTCCACTGGGCATTCTTTAATTCAGTCGAGCCACTCAGAAGCACTCTCCTATTATAAATGTCTATGCCTTTCTTATGATTCCCATAATAAACTTTACTCAGAATATTCTGAAGTAAATAAAGCCAATCTGATTTGAGATCCTTTTAACAGCGAGCCATACATTTTACACACACAAAGAGAAATGACTGGTCAAATGGCAAAAATCAATGACCAAAAGGGAGCTAAGAAAATGCAATCCATATTCATTACATGTTTAAAACATTTACAGTCTTTCCTATCTGAAGTTTAGAAATTCAAGATATTCATCATCTCTGAAAATTAACCTTAAATGACTTGTACTCCTTCTCAGACAATGCAGAAAGATGTTTAGTTTACATCTAATCTTGATACTATTGCAGATATAGAAAGTGGCTTCCAAAAAGCATAAACAGAAAGCAAGCCTATGGCTGATAACCTGCATAAACTTCAGGTATTTTTAAAACTAACAAAAAAAATTCTATTTCTGTCAACAATATTTACTGTTCCCAGGATGTGTTTTCTAAAAATCCTTCCTTAACATTAAAAACAGTTTGCTAAATTTAAACTGTTTCCACTTTGCTGCCTTAAGAGTAAAGGAGAGTATCTCCTGGACCTCTGAGTTTAGTCACTCTAAGTAGTATAGGCTGGATTGTTGTAGGTCCTTCCACTACAAGATCGATTGGGTTTGTTGTCCTATCGCTATTCCCAAACCACTTCACTGTACCATATTCCCGTTCTCCCATGCATTTTAACTTAAACCAACACAACAATCTTGACAGACAAACTAAGTCACTAAATACTTTTCCACGTTCATTTTTACACATGCAAAAATGCATTATTAATGATTACTCGGTCAGTGTTTCCATTTATCTAAATTTGCCTGGTTATGATAGTTGCTGCCCAAAGCATTCTGCCCTGATAATGACAGATGTGTGATCACACACTAAATCCACACCACACCCTTGTTTATCTCCACATGCCATCGGTGTCCACCAGACTATGAAGGCAGACACTTCCCACCACGAGTCCAGACAGCCTCGCACCAAACCTTGCAGTAAAGCGAGAGAATAAAACAGTGTAGGTACTCCTACCTTTCCCTGAATCTTCCTGGCCCTTCAGGACAGCTTCCCACAGGATCCCAGCTCCCTGGACAAATTAAAATCCATGCTCCCAAGGCCAAGGAAGAAACTTTAATCCACGTTCCCTCCTACCCTCCCTCAGGATCTTAAACTCCAACCCCCTCGCCGTGGTCGCGGCTGATTCCCACCCACGTGCTCAGTTCCTCTGTCCCTGTGCATCGCCCACCTTGCACGTCACCACCTCAGGTGGCCTCTCCAGCACCTGAACACAAACATTTTAGAGGAGCAGAAGCAGGGAATGACACATGGTGGGGTGCAGGCTGGCACTGGAGACCCCAACGCTACTGAAATCTCACCAGTGGTCACTTAGAGAAACGGACCCCTGGAAATGATGAAGGGGGTAAAATGAGAACTAACATGGACCAAGTAAGGAAGAGGGAGGTGTAAAACTGGTGGGAAACGAATGGGACCCCTTCTGGATCATACGGTGAGGAAGAAGAAACCATCAGCATGAACATCATGTTCCTCCAGGGAAAAGACTGCAGATGTTGACAAGCCACCACCACCAGGACACATTAACACCAGGAAAGGTGAACAAGGCGGGAATGGTGTGTGTAACAACTTTAACTGCATTAGTCCTCTATAATGATTAAATCTGGACTAAGGATGACTGCCCTCTTAGGGCTTCAGTTACACTAGCACTAATTAACTGGATATTCTTAGCTCTTCCTCCTCGCCCAAGAACACCGGGAGACACTTTGACTCATATTAGAGACAGACTTTCCTTCTCAGTCCACCCTTCTCAGGTTTCGTATGTGAATAAACCCATCCATAACAACAACTCTGTAGGGCTTTTTACATTCATTATTTATGGGCAAACAGATTTTCCCCAGCGAAACTTTGGCAAAGCTTGAAAACACCTTTTTATGGTCACCCTAAAAAAACCTCCAAAATCATGCAATTATAAAGAAACTGCTTACACCAGCTACATTAAAACATTAAGTCAGCATCAAGTCTATAGGTAAATGGAGCACAGCAGTAACAAGAGCATATGCCATCGGTCCGACAGGGATTGCAGCATCCAACAGCTGGACCATCAGAACAAGTCACTGGGTGCCAATCACGCTGATCCAAACTAGGGGGGTTTTACCGATCACCACGCACATCCTTTGCCCCAGGGAGGAGCAAGAACAGCTGCTATTTCCTGTACAAGCCTTCACATTCCCTCTCCTCAGGGAATTCAAGCCCCAGACAAACGCATTGGTTGGGCAGGCAAGAGAATTCATTTTCTTCCAGTCTGCTTTTACGTAAGTGTTCGCCAGCTCAGGGAGAAAAACGCTTCTACAAGAAGACTAAATGTCTTTCCCTGCAACATCCAGGACCAGCAGCCACTTGACAGAGGCACCCATAATGTCATCTTCCAAGGGAGAAGAGGGCCAGACTCTGGTCTCCATTACACCAGCATCAATTTGAGGCAAGCAGAGTTCACGTTCCTGTTCCATGCCTCATTTATCTCTGTCCTACATTTTGGATGTCAAGCTAATTTCGAAGTTTCATTGATGAACCTCAGCTTGCCAAGAAGCATTTTCAGTGATGTCTTTGAATTTCCAAATGGGTATCAGACTGGTAAATAATTTTTTTTAAGTTGTCACAGGAAAAAACTCCGTATCGACTCGGACTCGCTTCCAGCTGATGCCTAATCCATATTACAATAATAATGTAAATTATCTCTAAGGAGTGGTTGGCTGTTGTGGGCAGATCACATGGCAGGCAGGCAGCTCAACCACTATGTAAACTGTGAGGGAAAATGGCAAATGTGCTGATTATGTAAATGGAAGTGTTTGAAGTCAAAGATGCCGGCCTGTATTTCACTGATAAAACATGTAAAATAGAAAAAAACCCACTGCGTAAGCAATTAAATTTAACTTTTTAATCAATAAAAGGGGAACTGGGACCTAAATCCACTTTATAGGATTTAGGAATCAAAGTCTTCCTGCAACTCAAAGACAGCTGTAATGCCCATTTAACTAGAGGGGAAGTTACTGTAAGGCAAAAATGTCACCTTCTATCTTGATACCACACGCAAGAGAGTCATCTATCATTAGATTGAGATAATTTGGTGTAATGATGCTCCTGATCTTTAGGTCTGGCTGGCATCCTGTGTAAATAAAGCTGTGCTCACGACAGTTTCGACGGCAGCATCCCACCAGCGTCTGACAGATGAGCCCACCTGTCCTTGTTAACGCCTCAGATTTGGATTTCGTAGGTCCACGATTTCCCCAAGGACTCCAGAAACAGGAGGCAGATTGTGCTTTTAAACTTGCACTTCCTTTCCAAAATTTCCTTGTTGGCAGGACTTGGGTTGGTTCCGAGGTGTCCAGAGCTGCAAAGCATCCCGTTTTCCCCCCCTGTCCTAGGAGGAGGCTGCCCAGGACACCAAATACAGTGGCCCAACGCGGAGCTGGAGAGCTGCTTTGACTTCTCTGCTGTCTGCCAGAGTCCACTACAGTTTTCTTTCACTCCTCACTGATTCACTTCGTACAATCCTAGAATGGTTTGGGTTGGAATAGACTTTAAAGACCATCTCATCCAACTCCCTGCCAAGGGCAGGGACACCTTCCACTAAGCCAGGTTGCTCAGAGCCCTATCCAACATGTACTTGGACACCTCCAGGGATGGGGAATCCACAGCTTCTCTGTGCAACCTGTGCCAGGGCCTCACCGCCCTCACAGGGAAGAAATCTCATTTCCCCATATTGCCACTCCAACACGGCACAATTTGCCACCAAACACCAACCCCTGCTCTTCACAAACCCCCCAAAATTCTGCAGTTCCTGCAGACACCACTTACACCAAACTCATCCCGTTGCATCGCACGCTTGTGAGCTGCTGTTCTGTGCTTTACCTTCCGTGAACTGCAGCCTTATCCACTTCTCTGCTTAATGAAGTACAGCACCACGGTCTTGTTAAAACAAATACCCTTTCTGAGGATACTTTCACACACATCCAGAGGTGTTTACTGATGCAAGAATAACTGAAAAATAGATTTATTACACGCAGTTGGGGCTGCGATGGTCAGGCTTCCTTCTGAAAAGAACCAAACGACTGCCATCTGCAACGCCTCTGATAGTTCACTAATTAATGATCAAGATTGCATTTGCTTCAGCATAATTTTATGCTTTTATATGGATATCTTATTTGATTATAATTATCACAGACTGTAAAAGTTTATTAGGGCCAATCATTTCTTAATGCAATTAAAATCCCAGGGGAACAATATGGAGTAATTTTTAGTGGTGAAAGTGATGAGAGCTTTTAACCAAAAAGGGAGCCTACTTATTGACCACAATTATTGCAAAGTAGAGAATTAAAACAAACTGCATGAATTTTTCAATACTTTCTCCTGCATCCCTGAGTTAAAACAATCAGTACGTGTTCAAAGTGGCAGAAGGAGTTGATCTTTGGGCTCCTCTGTATTCACCCCTTTGGGGAGGGGATTGTGCAGCCTTTTCCTCCTCCTGGATGAAATCACCCACTCCCAAAATAGCTCTCTGGGCTATTGGCTCTGCTTCCCAACCCAGTTAACACAACACCTCTAATTCTTTCTCTTCCACAACACTCTGGCACTTCCCATTAAAATGAGTCTAAAACCCATTTCTCCACAACACAAATAATTATTTATTCTTTCACCCAAAGGCATTAATGTGGAGATTGGAGGGTAAAAACAATAAGAAGGTCTCTGTGAATGGATTCTATGTACATACACCTTATCCTGTTCTTTCATACATTTTTAGAATACCTCCACCTCAATGCTGGTAAAACAAATTATTCTCTTTCCCATTCTGTCATTTCTCTCTCTATTGCCATCCTAAAGGTGTTCCTTTTCTTTCTCTGCCCAGACAAGAGCTTTCAGGTTTTAATATGCTCCTTACCCCAAGCCCTGCTTAAGAAAAGCAATACGTAGCACACTGATGGGTGCCAGAATGTGATTTATTTCCATTTCACAGTTCCCCCTCAGTTTCCCCTGAGAACCCAAGTAATCACTGCGAGAACATCTCATCAGTGCCACTGGTTTAGCCCCATTTGCTCCCCCTTAAGAGAGCCTTTTGATTTAACATGTTGCATTTAACCCAGGTAATATTACAGCGTGTTTCAAATTCCACTGTAGTGCTCTAAAAAATGTTGAATTTTGAGAAATAATATTTAGCCAGTCAATCCACACTGGGTGGCTGTTTTACACAGCTCTTTCCAAACACCGCACCGTTCCTTACAGCATGCTATTTAAGCATTTTGTAGTTCTGATGAATGAGACCCAGGATCCGATCTGCCATACAAAAACTGGAAAGAAACTATTCTAAAGAAGGTATCTTACCTTTTCTTATGAAAGGCAGACCTAAGAAAATAGCCTGTAGAGGAATAAAAGGCAGATCAGGGAAGTAGCAGCCAGCATTACGTAGGTGAATAACCTTTCTCCAGACACCTACAGCAATCCTGGAAAGCTGTGGGATATTTCCACCAGGGAGGACTCTACACCAGCACGTCCCAGCAGGGCCAGGACAACTCCGCTGTCATCAGCCACCTCCTGGGAACCCAGGAGAGCAACCACAGAGAGAGAGAGAGTCAAAAAACCTGACCTCAACATAAATCAGCTTCCTCTCGTTGTTCTTATGAATTCCATAAGGGCAATGCCAACAATTAGCTGGCACTGGCACCGAACTGTTTCCCCAAGTGTGTTTAACAGCACAGAATACAGGCACATCCTCCCGTGTCAATATTGCACCGTGATAGCTTTTCTCCCGAGGCTTAGAGAAACCCTTCCTCCTCTAATCCTGTTTTCCAGTGACAACTTAAGAACTGAAATGGCACTAATTTCCCGTTTCCAGTACTAATTCACAAATTACCGAGGCTTTTTTGCCCGCTCGGCTGTTCGACCCATCCAGCAGCACTCGGTATCCTCACGGAATAGGAGTATTTGAACTGTTCAGCTCATTGAGGGGTGGCATGGACAGATAGAGAAGGATGGGGAACCACTTCGTTTTAAATTATACCTTTGCTGACTTTTCTTTCTGCTCTCTGCCACGAACACTGGAGTCATCCTGGATCACGGCCACTTAGCTCAAGGCAGTGATGCTTAAACTCTCCAGCCCCGCTGGCTGCCCAAGACTGGGCACCTTAATTTCACACAATAGTAATTTACTGCTGTTGCAATATAAAGAATACCTATTGATTGCAAATGCTTTAAAAGAAAAAAAAAACAACACTTCCTCTAATAAATCAGCGCTGTCTGTGTTTTTCAGTTTATGTGCCACAGCTCACACGCCCACCGAGCCCGCGCACTGGAAACAGCACGTGGATTAACCACTGGTGTGCTGTTATCACACTGGCCAATTACCAGCTGCAACAAGTACAATGGTGTTCGTTTATTAAACATTTCAGGACGAATAAATTAGATAGATAGATAGATGGATGGACAGATGGATGTAGGAACAGGACACACACTCACTTCAGACTTCAAAGTCAGGTAATTCTGTACAGCAGCCACTTCAGGGCAGGTAAGGCACTTTCTCTTTTTTATAAAATAACCGGTGCCAGGTCCAAACCAGGACTATTTCATTCCAAAGTGGAATGCTGTACGGAGTCAATGCCTCTGAAAGTTACTGGAATGCTTAGATAGATTTGTTGTGTGTTTTATGATAAAAAAGGAAAAGCAAATTCGATGCCAGCAGTGTGACTCGATGTCAATTAGGCACTGACACCTCAGGCACTTTCCCCCTGGTTTGATACTCAATTCCACAAATGCAAGTTCAAAGGGAAGAGCTGTTTCAAGCCCACATTTGGGCATATAACGTGTTCCCTATGAAATGGAAATCACTTATCACCTTTTATTAGTCGCCAGTGTAGAAACCAAAATGAACTAGTGTTTTCAAAGGGTAAAATAAGATATTTAAATGTCCTACATAGGTATTTAGGAATTTGCAACCCACTATAGCCCTGCAGTTTTACTTTTTTCCTTATTTTTTGTGAACTGGTTTACATGAGACTGCAGATATACATGGGGGGAGAATCACACATAACTAATTTTTATTGACTAAGTAGAGACAAGCCTGTAACAGATACCTGTGATGCTTCTGTAAGAACAAAACACTACTGCTGAGAATATGGGATGGCTATGAACTGGTCATGAAGAGCCCTCCACCACTAATGGAGAGCAATCAGTTTCTCCAGCAGAAAACTGGGAGCACTCAGGTCATGGCCACATGTGGACCTTCTCCCCAGAGAATCTTCTGTTTCAGCTACAAAGACACAGGCGAGGTTAAAGCTCGTCTTTCTGCACAGCCCTGAATTTTCCAGTTGTTTCAGTAGGAATCTCTTAAGTTTAAGTCACTTTCCAAAAAATATTTTTTAAGTATTTAGCTCAGAAATCCTTCCTTTCAGGAGGCATATCCCACTAATTACGTGAAATGTTCGTAAGTCTCTAGTTAGCCCTGTGAAGTAGATGCTGAAAGGGGGTGTAGAGCCACAAAATGCTGAAAACTGGGAAGGTTCATGGGGATAGATGGGAAAAGACCTCATTCGCTACAAGATGGTAAATCAGGTTAGAAAGGAAAAGCATGCACATGCCTTCCATTATGAAGAGCTTTCTGAGCAGAATCCCAGGTATAAAAGAACCTCAAATCTGGGTTTCAAATGCGATTTTTACCTCTGCAATCCCTCCATTCTCCATCCACACCAAATATTAAGTTTCTAATCAAATAGCACAGATTTCATCCACAGTTCTGCCCTGCCAGTGCTATTCTCAGACTCTCTTTGTCCCTCAAAAAAAGCACACCGTTCCTAACTTTCTGTCCCAATCTTGCAAGAAACATTGTGGTGCACCAGTACAGCAAAATCCTTCCCTCGCCCTCTTAAATCGATTCTCTTCTCATTCATACAGATAATCCCTTAAGCCCTGCACTCAGTACCTTTGCACACCCTGTATGGCGTTCCTAAGACACACACAGCAACTCCTGACTCCTTCCCTGCTCTTCTCCATGGGGTCCATCTCAGTGCAGAGTAACAAATCCCTGGTTTTATCTGGAGGGCCGGGGCAGGAGGTCCCACGCGGCCACGGCTGCAAGTTCCCTGCCTGAAATGGTGAAGAACTCCCTGCCTGTGCTCACACGAACTCCAACTATTCACATCCACTGCCCCCAGTTGAAAAAAACCACACAAGGTGCTTCCCAGCATGAATGTGCCTCCCCTTTCCCACTGCTGGGATGGGCCACACTCCCGGTGTCCTGCAAATCATGGTTATAAACTCATTAACACTGTAAGGAGTTTCTCCCTGGCTTTGGTGGATGCCAGCATGAGCCAAGGGCCCTTCCACTCCAGTGAAGGACAGAGGTACGAGGGCTTCTCCTTTTCCCTCCCAAGAGAACAAATTCCTTACGGGCAATAATTTGCCCTTGACTTTATTCCTAAGAGAATAAACTCAGAGCCAATTTGCATCTAATCTGAGACAGAAAATCCTAGGGAATATTTATGGTGAAGTAACAGTTGTGTTGCTTAACCAAATTTATGGCAATAATAACTCAAGAGACCGTGCCATATTTAGCCTTACTTTGATTGCTCTTTAACCTTCTCTGAACAGTACACAGCAGAAAATAATTCCATCCCCAAGGGGGTCGATAGGCTTTTCATAAGTTCATTTTCCTCTGATTTCACTCAATTCCAAATTCTCCTGCAATGGCAGGTTTCACAGGAGGAAGCAGGAACTTTTCCATTTTTTTAATTGGTCCTCTCAACCTGGAAGTAATTTTCAAAGTGCAGAGAGTTTTGTCAGACAACATTTTTATGTATTATACTTCCATCACTTAAGAAGGTCTGGGATGTTGCAAGGATCATTATTACACGACGAAGACCGTTAGGCAGAGCTTTTTATCTGGGTTGCTATTAAGTGCCCTTTTATTGCCATATCAATCAAGTAAATGATTTCCAAAGTCTGGTGTAAAACAGCATGTTGGTGGAGAAGGCAAAGCTGACAGTGGGTAAAACTGTAATCTGTTTACATCTCTGGACTTGATGGCTTATGCTGCTGCTGAGGCATTTCCTAAATCGTTCATTATTGTAGTGACGGGAAGACAAAATGAAAATGAGTAAGAGGCTGTCTGGTGTGCAGGAGACTCCTTGAAAGCTTTGAAAACCAAAAATAGAGCCCATAAAAAAAGTATTAAAGAAATTCTGGGTGTTTTAAGTGTAGGTATGGGGAAGCAAGAGAGACCAGAACAATTTAGGAACTAAATGGAGCAAAACTGTGATGACACAAATGGGAGGGAACCAAAAAGTAGAGGGAGGATTCTTCACGTGGCTTCCATAAATTAGGTGGGGGGAAAAAACGGATTTTGAGTTAAGAACTTCAGATTTCAAATTCAACAAACATAATTATGGCTTTTCACACTAATAGCAAGGCCCAACACTGTTCCCTTCGAGCAGTTCAGCACTTCTGTCACAACTGCAAGCTGAAGCACAAGCAGTTGCTTTTATTAGACGTGGGTGCTTTCTTCCCCCAAAAACTGAACGTTCAGCAAAAAGGAACAAAATGCCATTTATTAGCACAGTCCACGAAACATTACAGTGCAGAGGGGAATAAAAAACCCCAGTAAGTCAGGTCCACTTCTTTAACAAACTGCATCATGCACAACACTGGGTTTGTAAATGCACAGCAAAGCAGCAGTTTGAAACAGATGGGTCATTGGTTATTAAAGTTTGCTACAGATGGAGAATTAGTACAAATACTTTACCACATCACACTCAGATCAAAACTCTGCATAAAATACAAATCATTTTCTCTCGCTATATTGCTCCGCTCTTAAAAAGAGACATTTTTGTAATTATTTTGCAATGTCAAAGAACTTTAATTCTACGAAGAAATGCCCTGCATATACTAAAAATGCACACCTCTGTTCAAAGCTTCCCTTTCCAGGAAGGGAAGAACTTCCAGGGTCTTCCATACCCTGCCCACTGCATCACATATTTGCCCCCACACTTGTGTGAGCACAAGCCCTTCCACACAGCAAGAGTTTGCAGAGCTTAAACCAGCTGCTGCAGCTCAAGTCAGACTAATCAGAATAAAGAGGACTGCCCTGATCCTGCACCCAGAACCCCTCGCTGCACGCGCAGACCTGGAGATGTCTGTGAAGGTTTCACCTCCGGCCCCATGGCTGGACCAAGGTCTGCTTTGTGGGATAAGCTCATCTCAAAGCAGGGAAGGCCTGAGGACGTCCACATTATGGATTTCTCCAAAAGCTATTCCCTGGATCCAAAGCTCCGAGTAAGATGATTAGGAGCCCTGAAGCGTGCAAAGCCCAGCTGTTCCTCACAATGCACAAAAAGCCCTCTTTAGTCTCTTTTACAAGCCACCATTTTTTAATCTCTTTCCCTCATATATATCAGAGACTACGTGTTGCTTTTCATCACCTGCTTTTTGTTGAACCTACCACCACTTTCATCGGTAAGTTTTACTGCATTTAAAAGTTTCCTGTACTTCACTGTACAGCTATTTTGTATTTGATTTTATCTTTGATTAGATGGGTTGTCGACGAAAATCTCAGGCAGGACACCTGCTTTACAAATGAATTAACAAACAGCAATCGCTTTGGAAGATCACAGGTAACACAGGATAATGAGACTCAAGAGGGTCACAGTCATTTTAGTGCTCCTAAAGGCAACCCATTCCCGTCAGGCAGTGGTTCAACAGACTGCTCACACACCTCTGAAGTGTGGAGGGCTAAGTGCCTGCCTTTATTTCCTGGGATTAAATGTCACGGGGACCGAGATGGAAATGGCAGTGTGCGCTTCCATTATTAAATCCCTGCAAAAATTACTGAACTACAGGTTATATCAAAAGGAAGCTCTCTCCAGCAGGTGCATCCTGCGGTAACCACCTCCACGGCTTTCTCACGCTCGTGATAAAACAATTTTACAAGCACTTGTAACACGGTAATACTGGTATTAAAACACCTGAGTAGTTCACGGAAGCACACGCTTCTCTCCTGAAAAGTCTAAAACCCGAGGCCAAATTTTACTACCCATTAACTCCAGGTCATTCCACCAGCTGGATGAGTAAACTCAGGGGCGTGCTGGTATCAGAGGTGGGAAGGTACACAGAGGTCCTCTCTCCCTTATTCCTCCCAGCTAAAGGAAAAAAATGTCATTCCCTGAGGTTGGGAATACCATCAGCCTCCTAAACCAGCACTGAGGACAAGCAGACCCAAAACACCCCAGCACCCACACCCAGCAAGGCAGGAGGGCTGATGGGCTCCCACACTAAGACAAAGTTCATACAATATACATCAAAAATTACGTTTTCACTGTAAAACATCAATGCACAACACTAACAGCAGTGAGTCGGTAAACATGATTCAAATTGCCATGCTTTAACAACCTTCATCCCCTGAAAACGTACTTCAAAGCCATGTGTGCACAAATTAACAGGGACAAGGGTTCGGTGACGCACTGGTGAACCTGCACTGGGATGGGGAAACATGAAAATACTTCCTCTAACACTGTTCGAATTACAGGGTCATTGGGTGGGGGTTTAATACATCCTGTCAATCTTTTGGCGTGGGCTAACACACAACTGCAGCCTTGATAAAAACCATTCACTCACCATAGACTTGAGTTTCAAATGAGGAGCAGTTCTGAAGTTTCAGCTTAATAATTCACTTGCAATTTTTGCACACTGTAAATATAATATCGATATTTCAGCACCGGAATCCTAATTTGAAGTTCCAGAAGGAGCGATTCGAGGCAGACTATGCTTGGCACCTCGGATCTACCCTTAGAAAGCACCTCAGTGGCAGGCAGGGCTCTCGAGACCCGCTGGGTGAAATGCTGGATTTTGCAGCCTGCCTTCTACTCACACAGCTGCCCGGCCCCGCTGCTGAGCCATCCAAAACACATCTGTGAGACCGGCATGTTACAAGGATTCTGAAATAGTCAGAAATTCTGAAATTCTGCACAGCTTTCCAGCCCTAAATACGAAAATGCTTTGGGTCATAAAAGGCACTTTTTGGTAAATTCTAGTGCAGGCTTCCCCAAGACACCAGTTGCACCACACACTGGACATCTGACCGACCAGGGAAGCTTTGAACTGCTAACAGATGGCAACGATTTACTTTAGAAGGTTCATTTGAGTAATAAATAATGGAAAATTTTCTCCTTCCTTTCTGGTGAGGCAAGCCCACTAGAAAACCCGCTACACAAGAAGGCCACTTCTCGTGACAATTTGAGAGTGACGGCTCAAAATTTGTCACAGACACAGCAAGCGTTACCTGGGCTTCATCCAACCTCAATGAGATTTGCTCAGCCTCAACCCACGCTGCTGCTCTCCTTTACACAAAAACACGGGATTGAGGAGAAGAGAAAGTTCACATGACACCGTCATATATTACTGCCCATTAACTGCTCGGAGGGATAACACAGTGAACCAGCACAAAGTGTGGCAGCAAAGTGTCAAACTGGGTGTTTTTTTTTTAAAATACATGTGCTTTAAATAGTAACTCCACATTTCTGTGTCTCTTCTGTGACACACAATACACAGAACAGGAATTTTCATTATTACAATAGTGCTGCACGTCAGTCACAAATTATTAACGAGTATTTTCTGACAATTCCGTCCCTTTCAATTATTTATTATCCCGTGTAAAGCACATGCTTTACATTTTTTCTTAGATTGTACTTTTCCTGTCTTGTCAATAGGAATTCATATTTGCTATTCAATTTACATAATGTGTAGGCTCTCCTGAATCATCACAATAAGCTGAAGTACGAGGGAGTGACTTGCATGAATATCAAAAACTCCTACTTTTCCACTCCTGCTGACATCCGTGGGGAAGCCAAAGCATTGAAAATTACCAAAAAGGACAGGGAAAGAAAGGCCAGAGGGCAGAGAGTGTGACAGGAGAAACACGTGGCAGCCAACAAACCAGGGCAAGAAAACGATGATTAATAGAAGGGAGGGTTTCCCTTGGAGCACACACAGGGGTATGTGCTCATCAGCGCTGTGAAACCAGCCAGGGGGTTTCCTCAGGATGAGTTAATTTGGAGCCGCTCAGCAAAGGAATCCTATCCCAGGTTAACAGCTGCAAAGAACAGTCACCGCAGCCCCCGTGCCAGAAAATCAAACTGAAGAGTTTGAAACCAGCCAAAGCTCTGGGTGTGCAGGAGCTGAAACAGATGAGTCAGCCCGGGGAGGTGTCTCTTCCATCATCCCTGCTAAAATTACACCAGTGATCCCCACGGGAAAAGCCAAGGAAGCAAAAGGTGCTTCATCACCCACATCTCTGAATGATGTGCTGAACCTCATCATTCTGGCCCCAGATTTTTATTCTAAGAAATATATTTAGGTAGAGAAAAGGGCAAGTTAAATCTTCCTGGGAGGGAAAGGAAAGAACAAAAAACCAACATCACGTTTTATTTTTTTCCTCCAAATTTACGAGGAAATCATTTCCTTATGTAATGATAAAAAGGCACAGTTATCTCTGCTTAAGTGTAAAGCAATAGCAGACATAACCCATCTTCGCTGGCAAGGAGAGTGTGTTCCACTCTTCTGCACAACTCATTACTGACAATACCCAGAGAAAATCTTTATAATGTTCTGTTTCTCATTTCATGAATTTTTACAGCTAATGTGCTCTCAGTCAAGAATAATGTAGTGATTAGAACAGAGCAGAGTAAGAATATCTGGCAATGTAATACCTATAGAATTTAATGAATTTCTCTCCGCCTTGAAGAAATTTATCGATCACCAATTTTTTTCCAGCTTTAGATCAATTTTTACATCATTTAGCATAAAGTTTCTAGAATTAATTCATGAGAAGGTACAGATAACAAGCTTTGAAGGTAACAAGGTATTGATTTGTGCGACTTTCTATGCTAATTTCAGGATTTGATCAGAGCTAATTTAATTTGACTAGTGCTTTCTTACTTTCAGATATCTACAAAATAACCTGAGGATGAAGATCCCCTTTGACAACACCTTCAGAAGACTCCACCAGCAAATAAAACCGGGCAGACTTACGGGGTTTGGTACTTGCTTGTGCACACACACTCAAGCTTGAACTCGCACTCCGGCTTGTTTAGTGACAAAAAGCCACTCCCTGCAATAAAACGTGAGGCCAGGAAGGTCTCAGCATGGAGCCACCTCTTGGTGAAGGGTCTCCACTGAAAGCACCACCTGAAAAAACTCAGCGGCAGAAGACGCAGCTCTACCTGGGCAGCGTTCAACACTATCTCATCTTGAATCACTCAGCATGTTAAGCATTTTGTGCCAAATTAATGCAATTTCCACATTTAAACAGATTAAGCCATGATTTTATGCACTGGAACTCTCGGATTCCTTGGCACTACCTCTGTGCTTCCCGGGACTCCACAGCACTGGACAAGGCCCTCGGACTGGGATTTGTTAAAAGCACAGCTCCTGATCTAGGGTAGTGACTGCGTGGCAGCCAAATTAAATAAAATCTAGAAACCATCTGTTTTAGAAACTTTAATGATTAATTTTAGGAAGATGTTCTAAAAATGAGATTATTTTTGGCATAGCATTTATTTATAAGACATATCGCTAGCAATCCAGCATTTTTCATACCAGGCTTATAACTGCATTTTCCAGTTATCCATCTGGGCCCTTTTCAATTCAGTGGTTTAATTAAAACTCAATGGTATTATCAATCTGTTGCATTTTTCATTTTGATGGTTATTACATTTACAGTACAGCAGGAGTACAAATTAGAGTAAGAAGATAAATCTCATCTTAAAATTTCATTTCTCTATCTTCAGTAACTTTCGTTGTCATAATATTTTCTAGCTCATTCATGTTTATAAAACAGTTTTAATGATCTATTTTTTATTATTACAATAAAGGGGAACAGGAAAAAAATTATTTTTCCATAGCTTTACACATCTCACAGGGTATCTCTCATCACTCATTCCATCAGGCTGGTCAACAGATGGGCATTACACAGCAAGGTTGGGAAAAGGTCCATGGCGGGGTTGCTATTAAGTTTTCGTTTCTCCTCTTGAACATGTAATTTGGCAGTAGGCAGCCCAGCACATATCTGAGAGACAGAACCAGAGAGATGTAGGAAAAACAGAGCAGATTCCCCAAAGAAAATGGTGAAACAAAACTTGCAACGTTCAAGTTCTGAGCGGCTCCAAGTTAATATTTAAGACGAGCATGGCTGTGCTTCCAGATTATCCACACAGACCTGCAGGGCTCCAGCTTCGGATTGTGATGGCCAAGACCTTAAGGAGCCTATTTACGCTCTTTCCCTGGGTTTGCGCAGCATTCCCAGTTCACCCAACCATTTCCTTGGGAACACGATTCCCCTTTTCATCCCCCAGTCCAAGGCCTGCAGTTGAGCTCCCACCATGCTCGCCTGGCTCTGAAAATGGCAGGGCACTTGGAGCAACACAGATTTTAGAGCTGGTTTTGCCACTTTGAATTGCAAACTCAATGAAACAGAAGGGGTAAATTAAAAAAAAAAATATCTGGGTCCTACACGCAGCGCCACTGAATCCGTCAGGTTTTCAGGACAAAATATTTCAGATATTTCCTACAGTATGCAATATGAGACTCAGCAAGAGGAAAGGAGAAAAGGAAGAGAATATTCACTTAGTATCACTAGCTGAGAAGCAGCAATCTTCACACCTTACTGGAAACACAAGGCATAACTCAGATATAAAGCAAGAACTGTAAGGAAAAGGAATATGATTTATTAGGCCAAAGGATAAAGGCAGCAAAACCAAACATGCTGCCAGCATACGCCACAGCAGGGTCACGATGAATTAAATTCTGGGCCTTGCTGCTCTAAGGATGTTTGGATGTCAGAAGTACAGATTGTTTCAAAGAATCATTCAGACTCGTGGCAAGAAGTCCATCAGGGCTTTGAGGGTTATTGCTCCTGATAATGGTGCAGACATCTCCAGCTCAGGGCTTTTTAAAGCTCCAGGCTGCCACAAGTAGAAGGGGACACCAGAGAGTCTCTCTAGTCACCCACTTACAGAACGTCCCCAGCCTGCCAGCTTGGGGACCAGGCTGTGGGGTGGTCACTGCTCCTGCTCTCCTGGACTCGTATGAAGAAAGGAGAAGCCAAGGTCTGCAGCAGGTCAGTAAGAAACATACATTTCCTCTCACCCGCATCATCTTGTGGCTTGACACCAAAGAACCACCCCTAAGAAGCATTTCTCTGATGAATGTTTCCCCAGCAATCAGCCCGTCTGTTGGGACACCAGCCCTTGGGAGCCGTGCCTGGATTTGGGGACTTCATCATTTGGTTCCCACAGACTCCACAAACACAAAGCCGGTGGAAATTCCTGCTGTGGGTTGGAGCGAGGAATTCCACAAAAAGAAGCGGTGATAGAGCTTAAGGGAGGAAGAATTATTTCACTGCTTGGCCAAATGAGGTTCCAGCTGGGATCCCGACCTTGATTACTGAAGGAGGACAAAGAACAACAGAGTAAACTCAGACAGGCATCGTGAAGTCCAAAATACAGTCTGTATCATAACAGGGAATGCCATCTGTAATAGCTTTATGCCCTAGGCTGGATGTCTGGCTTTTCCTTTCACTGTCAGCAGAGGGTTCCTTTGGCTGACTCATTAGAACAGCACTATTTAAAAAATCACAAGAGTTCGGATAACACTATTTCTCAAGAAACATATGCAAATACCAATTTTGCAGCTGATCGGTTTTGACACACCTGGCTATCAAAACGTTCAGCCTGCTATGAGAAGCCTGCAGTTAGCTGAGAGAAGCCACCGAGAGTATCTCCTCAAGCTGACATTCCCAATGCTTTAAAAGTACCTAGGCAGCACTTTCTGTACCCATCGCCCCCAGCCAACACCCACGAGGCACATCTTACTCCACACATGAAAGTGTCACTCACTTCAGCCAACTCATGGACATTTAACTTGGAAAAAATGCCAAAAAACCAAAATAGAAATCAATCCTAAACGTACACATAACTGTTCCTGGGTCTTACAGTGGGAGCACCAACTAGTTATCTCTCTGTACAAGGTATCTGGAGGCACGAAAAGGGCTTAGCACTCAACTTGCATTAACTTTTGATATGAGTCAGACACCCAATTATCCTTTGTGCTGTTGAAAAATCCACCCTCGTCTCTAATTCTTGTATTTCCATAAGAGTTGACATCTATTAAAACATCATTAGGTATGCAGTCAAAACAACATAACACTTCAAAAAATTACTGGTAGTCACAGTTAATTGCCTGTAAAATATTTCTTTAAAACCTCTGTAATTGGATTCAATATTTCAGGTATCTCTTCCATAGATTTTGGGCTTGGATATTCACCAGGAGAGCCTCAGCTTGCTGGCATTTGCACCAGAAAGAATAAAAGGAAGTTCCAACACAGTAGTAGCCTGTGCTTCATGAGCAGTTCTGACTTAATTGCAAAATCATAATTAAAAGAAATGAAGTGCCTACCAATTCAAAATCTATTTACTCTGCAGTTTAAAAGGGTGATGTCTATACACTTGGAACAATTTTGAGCCCAAATCAAATAGAAGAAAATCTTTACAAGAGATGTAAATGATCACTGCAGAGCACTTAAGGAAAAAGCAAGAAAGAAGCTTAAGCTTGTTAAAAAAGATCACAGAAATCCAAACATGCAAAATATAAAATTATTGAAAAAAGTAATAGAAATTAATACAGATTAGCCTTTAGAGCTTAACACAAAATGTAAAGAAAAATATAGTAAAGCTGACTAGCACGGAGGCTAAGAAATATATGAGGTTTCAGGAATATCAGGAGCTAAAGGAATCCTGCCAAAAACATGACTAAGTGCCTCGTGGGTCCCGTGAAGTCTTCATTAGACAAGCCCAGCCCACCGCTGTCGGATCCCAAGGGACACATCCCTTGCCCTGAACTGAACACTGGTTTTCCCCCGCACCTGAAGGACACCCGAGTGGCCAGAACACTCAGACATAAAGCGCTCCTGGCCTACCCCCAGGAATATAAATTGATATCCAGAATAATATTTTGGCTTGAAACTGAGCGAGACGCTGGAGATGGGGCCTGTCAGATTAGAGCAATTGAACCAAACAAAACACCAAAAATCCACGTGAGCGCTCCATCACTCTGAAATGACTGCAGACAGACTGGCTGTTTACCCAGAGGAAGCCAGCTATGGACAGGAGTGAGCATTTCTTCTTTGTTAAAATGAAAATACTATTTAGTCTCTTAAAGGGAGGTATAATACAGCAAAAACTGCAAGTGTTTTCTCATCTATTCCTGAATCCCTTTCTGAATGGAAAGGCCACTTAGCGAATAACAGGAATGGATGCGGCTGCAAAGTGAATGGAGATAAGTGGGAAATGAGCAGCCACGGCAGCACCACGCTGCTTAGTGCATTAAGTGAAGGTAACCCCGTAGCTGGGATTTAAACATCTCCTCCAGAAGGAGCAGTTCCGGGAAGTACTCTGAGATGGAGAGCACCAGAGCTCTGTAGGGCAGTGGGAGCACCCAAACATGCCCCAAATGTGCCTGTCCGGAACTGGCCCTGCTAAAGAGGATGACGGTGAGCCAGATTAAACAGCAACCAGGATGTTCCACAGAGACTTCTGAAGTAAAGAAAGAAATCAGCTTCAAAAGTACTTTAAAAGCCATGATTTCTTTTCCTTATAGCAGACAAGAGAGAGCAGAGGGAGACAGATCTCACAGGGCACAGCATCCACATCACCTGTGGAAGAGGAGACCCCACACATCTGGAGACTGGGATGATAACCAGAAACTTTTGGGGATTAGCTCTAGAAAGGTGTTTGTATAAGTTACATTAAGCAGCTCATCTAGTGAATTGCTGAGACTGGCCTTGAAAGTACAGTTCACTGCCTGCTGGTTAATTATGTCCCACTAATAAATCAATGAAGCGCTTTGATCCCGCTTTGATCCATATTAGATTATTTGAGCAGCTCCACACTGCAGCAGGCAGGTGACACAGCCTGCCCTGCCTGAAAAATCAGGAAACAATACCCTTCACAATGTTTTTACTCCCAAATATTTTATCACTAATTCAGCCACTTGAAGGAAATTACTGATCGCTTTGAGAGCTGAACAGTGACAAAAGGATTTCCCATGATTTAGAGGGAGCAAAACACCTTTGCACAAGCAAAAGAATGACTTCAGGCAAGCCTGACCACCCTTAAAACACATAAAAGCCCACTACGGTTTTGGGCAGCTGATGAGCTTTAATAAAAAGTTTATTACTTCTTCAGTTAAAAAACTTATGTTAGAATAAACAGAGGCCTGACAACTATTAAACCACAGACATCCTCCAGTGTCTCTGTCTGTTCACTCAACTATTTCCCCCCAGCAGACAGGCACTCATAACAGCACAGAAAACAACCAGCAGGTCCCAGCACAGGAGGACACTTTGAGCATCCCCCGTTTGTTATGCTGGATTTTACTGGTGCCTTTCTGCCGTAAATTCTGGTTTTCTGCAATTCCACTAAGCCCAGGTAAACTAAACACCATGTACCAGGGTTTACCTCCCTGCTCACTGGTCCCCACAAACAGCCTTTGTTGTCACAGCTGTGAATTCAGAGAAATGGGAAAAACGATCTGAGGAAAACAGCGTAAAAGAAAACTTGACAATTACATTCCTTGTTATTGATGACCCCGAGCACAGTGACGTGCCGACAAACATCCTTCTTCTCCCACTCCACCACAGCCCCCGGCACAGTTCATCCTACACAACCACTAACCTTCATTTCACCTTTTATTTCCACTTTTCCTGATGGATGCAAAGCTGCACAGGGATGAGGGAGATCCACACGTGAGCAGGCAGGAAACAGGGCTTGGGTTTGCAGGGCAGGGGCAAAAGCAAGGAGGGAGATTGCAGTTCTAGGACACCCTCACTCTTTCACTTTCTTTAAAAGTACCAAAAAACTAGGTGGTTGTATTAAAATTAGGAAGGATGCCCGTGCAGGAGCCTTTTGGGAGAAATCTCCCTCTGGAAACAAGATCCACAGAGGAGTCTGTATGCTTGAGATGGTGGAACCTGACCTGAATGGAGAGAAATTGAGTGGCAAAACATATTTCCTGGAAGGTAAATGTATTTATTCATTCTGTGGCCTTTCTGCCTTCTGTTAAATTTATGAGCTTTTATGTTCTGCTATATTTTCAGCATTCTGCTCAAAAAAAGCACAGTCACGGCATGGAAGGAAAAAAATCTCGGGAAGTCAAAAAGCATAAAGAAGAGATTTAACTGCCTCCTTTTAATTTCTTTCTTCATCTCTGGGATAAATCTTTGATCCAGGCCGAATCTCTCAGCTACTCTCCAGTGGGGGCAGAGGACATGCACACCTACAGCACCTCCCAGAACTGCTGCCCAGCTCCTGGGCTCTCACCACAACCCAATCCAAGCACATCCCAAGCCAAGGGCTCAGAGACGGGGATGGCACCGGCTCCCTGCCCACCCCACAGGCAACACAAACAGGGTTTCTCCAGAGCCTCCCAATGCCCAGGTGAGGTCTCTCCCAAAACACACCAGCTCTGTCTGATCCTTCTTCAATAGCTGCAAAATGCTGAGCTCTAATATATGACAGAAAAGGGGTCTAAATCATTCCACTTTCGCACTGTCACACTCACGCACGAGAAGTTTTTGATGAGGCCAGGCAGGTCTGCCAAACAAAATCTGCCATGAAATCTGCTCAAATTAGAGGGGAAAAAAAAAACCCAGCCCTACTTTATTTAGCTTCAGCTGTTCTCCTTCTCTCCCAGAACTGGCAGCTATAAATCTCTCCAGAAGGGAGCCCATCAAGGCACCCTCTCCCAACCAGTAACACCACCGGTCCCAGCCAGCTGTCACCACCCTCCCTGCTCGTGGAAACAAGGTGGGACACAGGACCCGGGCTCTTGGGTTCGGAGCAGAAGAATGCAAGGCTGCAACATAATTGTTATGTTTAGAGAAACTACACAGGAGTTGCCCTGCAGAGATTTTACCATCCGGTTTCCAAGCGAACGAAAACCAGCCGGCCTTAGGAGAGAGTCTCCAAGATGGGTCACAATGAACTGACCAGGAGAGAAAGAAGCTCTGAAAGTGAAGCTTTAGGAGTTTGCAATCTTCATCTACAACACCCAACTTTATCCCTCCTTACTCCCCCAGTTGAGAGTGACTCCTTAAGCCTCCACCTGAAGCCATGCAGGTTGTAAGAACACATTTCTCTGGGGTTTTTACAGATGCCAAATACGGTACCTAGAGAACACACACCTCACTTGGGTTTGTGGAGAAACCAGAAAACAACATCAGGATTAAACTGTAACATCACACAGCGAAAGCCTCCTTCAGGGAGCTTCTCAGAAACTCAACTCCTGCTCTTTGAGAGGAAGAGGTTGGCGGCACCACAACCTAGAAAAGGAAGTTTCAACTTCCAAAACTCCATTCTTTTCCTCCTCATCACCTGCACCTGGAATCATCTCACGTAGTTTCAGGAGAAATGCTGCTTCCCTCACTCCTGAACAGAATCACCAAAACACTGATGAGTTGTACGACTGAAAGCAAGAATTAAACAAGATGGGCTGTGTGCCACAGTAACCCAAGAGACTGGACTTTTTTTGGTTTTTTCCCTATTTAATTTTCCTGTTTCCTCCCCTTCTTGCATAAGAACCTCTCAGATGGTGCATGTTTTCTCTCAGTGCTGTGTACACTGACTGCAGCTTTTGTTAGAGGATGGTGCTCGACGTGCACTTGGCCACACGGGCTGACTGCAAACGTGGCTGGGCCAAGAGCAGCTCAGGTGTAGGGTACCAACACTTTGAGGGCTTCACTGCTGGGCAGCAAATACGAAGCAACAGCCTGGGGCACGTCTGAATGTTCCTGACTCTTCTAATGCCATCCAGCAGTACAGACGCCACCGTGAAAAGCGCAGTCCTCGAGGTTGGCAGAACAGATGGAGCCTTAACCTTTCCTGGAGACTCTGGTTACACAGCTTCTGCATCTTAAATAATTTATAGGATCTGATCATATGGGAGCTTCAGCTGCGGAAACAGACGATGCTGAAACAAGATCTGATCCAATCTGTTCGCTTGCCCCTGTTCAAAACCAGCGAAAGGTGAACAGGTCGCCCTGCGGCCCCCGGCGCTCGGAGGCGTGGGATTTCCAGCCCCATACACTTGTTTATTGCTGTTTATTGCATTTAACACAACCCAGTTTCTCATGTGGCGCACCACATTTGCTTCAGCTACACAACTTTCACCCAGATTTGCTCCAAAACCAAGCAAGTTTCCCCCAAATTACAGTTCAGATGCCCTGCAAATGAAGATGCAAGTTAGGCAATCACCATATATATGTTATAATACAAATATTTCAGTAAAAGATAGTAGCTTGATCTTAAGGTAGAATGTTTACAAATGGATACAATGGCTCAGCAGGACCGGAATGGCCAACAGGACCTCAATTTTAAATACACTGAGAAGGAACTTTAGTCTGAGAGCAGCATTTGTGCTGTCCCTCAGGACGGGTGATGCTGGCGCAGGGACACGCAGGGCTGTGGACACCGGGATTCACAACACAGAGCAGAGCAACCACGTAACAGCGCACATTTGCACTTACACAGAGCAGCAGAGCAGGAAGCAGCATGCCTTTTCAGACAGCTGGGGCAGCCTGAAAGCTCCCCCAAAAAACCATTTAGGAGAAGCAAGTTGAAGCAAACCAGTCCGAGTTCAGCCCCTTTTAATATTCCAGGCTAAAAACTGCTTTATGAAAGCTGATTCACAAACAGACCAAATATTGCTGTTCTGGGATGCACAACAAAGAGTGGGGCAGATGGTCAGGGGTGGCAGCAGCTTCACTCATCTGATTTAATCCATCACCACAACCCTGTCAGAGCCCTCAGTCACGTGTGCTTCACTTACTCACTCGTTCGGTTCACACAAGGCATCCAAAACCAGCCCACTGAACAAGATGTGCAGCTCGTATTTACTATTCCACCCTGCCAGCATTCCTGGTTTTTCAAACGACATCGGAGAAACAAATTTGCTCTTGGCTGCGAGCAGCTCTGCCAGGTTTCCCATCCTAAGCGTGTTTTAATCGGATCACCAATTAAACTTCTCAGAAAACAGTATGTAACGAAAACAAACAGATGTACAACTGCCGAATGTCACCGCGAGACTGCTAACACGTGTCATCGCCGAGTTTTAACAGCAGAGCTAAAAAAAGAGAGGGATGGAGAGTTACGAGAGGGGAATACAGTCGGTATGGAAGTCCAGCTTCCACAGCAGTATTCCCAGCAGAGAGGGGCATCTGGTGTGCTCACACCCACCCACGGCACCCTCCTGCCCTCCCACTGCTCGCCCTCACATCCGCTGCAGGGCTGGGCACCTCTCACACTGCTCATTCAACAGAAAGTCCTTCGAGGCACAGGGGGAAAGTCAGCTCACCCAGCGGCATCAGCCAACCTGAGCCGCTGAGCAGTGGGGACACGGACAGGAACCTCCGTGCAGGGGAGGATGTGGCTCCCTTTGGCCGCAGCTCTGCAAGTCCCCTGCATAAATACACCCAGCTGAACGAGTGCCAAGCTATCAGCCAAGGCAGTTTCTCTGGAGGATCATTCCACTTACAGCACGCTTCGAAATACCCACATCCACGTTATGACTCCTATTTCTAAGAATAAAGCTGAATAAAACGGTTTCTCCCTCTACTTCCCACAGGAAAGCAAAGCAAAGAGCCCGTCTAAACTTTCTTTCCTTCCTTAATGAAACCCTTATTGATTTTTCATCCTTGTGAATCATTGCCTCGGAGCTACTTCTTTTAGCTGCAGGTTCTCACATTTAATTTCTATGTATGCTTAAGGGAAAGTTTATCAGGAGAATGCCCAGAAAGATACTAAAAGGGTTTTATGAGAAAGCTGTGAAATTTTACATATGCCATTTACCAGCCTGATTTAGCGACAAAAAAAGCCCAGAACGACACGGCATTAACAACCAGCAGATTAGTGTGACATCCTATGCCACCTCCATGCAGCTGTCAGTGCACAGAGGAAACAGAAGTCAGGCTGAATAGATTTATGCTGGTAAAGAGTGAGAATTAAAAAAAAAAAATAAAAAAACCACCACAAGGCATTCATTCAGATATGTGAATCTTCCACGTGTCAACAGCTACCCGAGGATAAGCAGACCAGAACACAGGGAAGCATCCACAGGACACCAGGAATTGCTGGCACTACAATGTACTCAGGCTGGGCATGAAGAAACACTTAGGATTTAATAAATAAATTTAAAAAAAATCCATCAGCAATACATTAACAGACAGACAGCTTTGCCAATACCGAAGACATAAAGAGAAACAAATCTCTGATAATTTATTCTTAAGCTAAAATTTCCCAGCTGCTTCAATTGCTATTTAAATGGGAAAACAACTAAAATGCTACAGACCTTGCAGTTCTCATTCATGCTAATTTTACTGGGCTAGGGAAGAAACAGATTTATGGGCCAACAGGCAGCATCCGGGATACAGGAATTCAAGGAACTATTAGTCAGGTTTGTATCTAAGAAAAGGAGATACCATTTTTCTTAAAAGTTAATATTTTGCACTGTGATTAGCGTCGTCTAAATGGCACTACCCACAAGTAAAGTGTTAACTAGAATTGGGTTCAGAAGACCTGAAAACAAGGATCTTTCACAAAGGATTCTGGGGGAGAAAAATCAGGTCCTAGAAAACTTTCAGAAAAGAAGTGGGATCACGTGTCACTTCCCCAGTCAGCCACCTGTTGTTCTTGAGCAGTGGAGCAGGAGGAAAGCTTGATGGAAATCACCTCTTTCCCATTCTCATGTCTTTTCATTAAAGTACCAACACACTCGCACCGTCCTAATGGTGATAACACAATTGCCCTTAACTACTTCCCAAATTACCTGATTAAGGAAGGAATTCAATAGTGTTTCCTGAGTAGCATCAATTAATACCCCCAGCAGGGATCTGCAACAGCAGCGCCTGCAGGGCTGCCCAGGAGCTGAGAGCAGAGCAGAGCAGAGCAAGCACTGCTGGTCACAGGAATGAGACTGAAGAACACACTGTGAGATGCTCAGGCTCACAGGAGGAATCATGACAAGGGAAGAAAAGCCCTGGAAGTGCACAGGAACAAGCACCAGATGAAGCCAAATGACATGACTTATGCAGCATCCTTATTCCATCACAAAGAAAAGCAGAAGGAGCGAAAAGGAGATTTTACAGAAATAAATAGAATAAAAAATTAATCTGTTTGTTGCTCCTGACAATTGGGTTTTCTACTCCAAGAATGTTTAAGAACTGTAAAAAGTTATCAGGGTAAGAAAGGTTAGGGAAATTTTTTAACTCTCACTAAACAGCCAATACCAAAACACTGAGATTAAAAGAAAGAGCATTTATAAAATCCTACATGAAGCAAACATGAAAAGGTTGCTCAGCTGCAAGATAACTGAGTAATGTAACCTTTCAAAGCAGCAAAAAAAGCGATTAGACCATCCCTTGGATTGAAAATGATTGATTATGCTGCTAGTATTGGAATTGAAGTTGACTGTAATGCTTTTTATGTAATTGCTTTATTGAATGCTGCATAGCTTTATTTGGCAATATACTCAGACCACGGCAGGTTTACCGGTGCTACACTCCTGATACACTCCAGACACACAGCTACAATCTATTTATCCCAATGACATTGGAATAAATGGCACATCCTAAGGTTACCTCCTGACCTTTCAGCTAAGGTCTGTGGGGAATCTACTGCCTGCAGAACCATCCCGTTGATTTGGGTACCAGCAGCTTTCAATCCTCTGCATCTGTTCACCGCTTCATTCCATAAACTATATAAAAAACCCCTTAAATCTGATTTGGGGCCTTGTGTGCTGTAATAATTAAATCACTTTGAGGACTTTGAAAGCTGCCTCATCCATTTAAAAAAAAAAATCAATCAAGGACAAGTAAATCACAGTGAAGAAGATGAGCAAGTAAAAGTTTCCTTTTTCTGTCCTGGAGCACATTAAAATATCTGCAGGGAGTTGTTTGGTTTTAACTTTTGTTTTTATCCAAGAAAACCAGCCTTCAAAATTTAAATGAAACTGCATAGAACTACTTTTCTCACCTGCTTTTCAGTTCCTTTGATTTGTTATCCCCTGGTGTCACTCCCTGCTCTTTGAAGAGAGCCCTGGCAAAGGTCAGCAGTCAATTAGCCATCAATAAACACCCAACACGGGAGTGACAAGTTCGAGCTGCCTGAGCTCCCATTACTAAACCAAGCAACATGTTGGAAAGCACATAACAAAAAGCATAAAGCACTTTAGAGTGTTCTGAAAATAAATACAATGTTACCTTTAAAGCAGTAAGTATGAAAAATATCAAAGAAGGTATGTAATACCAAGTTTTATCATCTATTGCACACGTATATTGATTTAACCGAGACACGCTCACTTATCTACAAAGCAAAAAATTGGGTTTTAAGTACTGTACTTTGCAAGACCCTTAGGGCACAATAACATTACTGTCATCATTTACTCTGACTTCCCTGTCTCTCTTTTGATCCATCTCCAGTTCCTTCAGAACGACGCAGCTCTTCTTCTATTTCTCTACTTCTATTCCACCACCCCAGTGTCCTTGGCTGGATGGCAACACGCTAATTATGCAGAGTCAACATAAAATACAGGCAAGAATTAATGCACAAACACACACACACAAACATCTGAGCAACGCATCGAACCCTCAGACACACAGAGAACTTCCCCAGTGCCGTGCCCACGAGGATGCGCTCAGGGTTTTGGGAAGGAGGTTTTGCACGCTTTTTCAAGTTTGAAATTGTTTGGGACAATCCTAAAAGTAAGACCTTCTTGGCATTTTGCAGAGGAATGCAGAAGATAGACGATTGACATTTTGTGCAAGAGCAAAGTGGGATCGATAACAGTTAAAGTTTGGATAAACCCTCATTATCGGATTCCTCCAACTTCAAAACGAATCCATGTCGGCCGCCCGTTAAACGCAGACACGACTTCAAATCTGCAGAATCACCAATTCCCACATTAACAACGGTTTAAATCAAGATACAATTATGCTGGGGTTATAAAATATTCAATGCCAGTTGAAAAATAGATGTACTGAATTAGCTGAACTGAAAATATTGAAAGGTCAGGTAAGTTCCTCATTCCAGTGCTACACCTAACACATTTAACACACAGAGCTGCAAACAGCTTGCTGCAACTCACTTCCACTTCTGCTTCAACACAGCATTGCTTTCTTAATGCAACCAAGAGTATTAAGGGAATGACAATAAAAACAGGAGTGCTACCTTACGTGCACTGTATTTAATAACAACTTCTGAAAAGTTCTCCGTGTTTTATCATTAAAGACTCCTTTTAATCTTTGTCTGTAAAAACTCCAATTCTGCGCCCCATCCAGGCAGCTGCTTCACAACTCTGCAGCTAACACTCACAGAGTTTATTAAATGCACAGAAAATTAAAAGTGTAGAAATAGCTTTTCTATACACAGAGTCTCTACAGTGCAGATCTTCAATAGCTAGAAGAAAAGTGCTTATTTCCCAGAATCATGAAATATTTGGGGTTGGAAGGGACCCACAAGAGTCCAACTCCTACCTGAATGGCCTGGACAGGGATCAAACCCACAGCCTTGGTGTTATTAGCACCATGTTTAACCAGCAGGGTTAATTTTGCTTAAAAGCAGCTGAGTAACAAATCAATTTAACTAATGGATCAAAACACGTTAAAGATGTCACAAGAACTGAAGTTGGTTTTCCCTTCAGCAGCTTCAAACCCATGTTATGATTACAAATGTCATAGTGTAGAGAAGTAAAACGCCTCACACAGGTGGATATTTTCATGCCATTGATCTTTGAAGGTCTTTGGATCTCAGGGGTGAGAGAATAAACCCCAGAGAACATCAGTTGGTGAAAAACTTCAGAAAATAAACACCAGGTATCCCCTCGCCCTGGATGGAACCCTGTGGCTGGCACCCCCAGCCATGTTTCATACTTCTGCTGATCTATTCAACAGGTCAATAAAGTCCTGATAAAAACTTAAAGAAGTGCCTACCTCACACGTTTAATTTTTTTTAAGCACATTGAAAACATAACGCTTTGAATGTCAGAATTTTTCAGAGTCATCCAGCGTGAACTATTATTGCAAACGATGCGTAGGAACACTCTGAAAGCTGCTGTTGACTAAGCCAGGGAATAGGAACCTTTCATTAGCACTTAATTCTGTGCAGAGCATAAACAGCGCTCTGTGCTGGTGGCATCAGCCCCCTCTCCAAGCCACCTGACAGCACTGCTTTACAGAGCCACAAGGAGCTTCTAAACCACATCCTGTGGAACACAGCGAGGGAGGGAAGAGACAAGAAGCAGGCAGGGAAGATCCTGGCTCAAGGTAAAGCAGGGCGGTTTCTGGTCCTTTCCCTGGGATCAGCCGGGGACCAAGGCAGACACCCGGTGACGTGGGCTCCGCCTTCGAGGCGCTGGGCTGGCTCCTCTTTGAACATATGCCCTTTCAAGTGAAATTAATCACTCTCTTTATCACTCCAGCAGCATCTGGAGCCATAATCATTACCCAACTGCTGAGAAAGAAATGAAACCACTAATCGCACGGGGAGCAGGGCTTAGCGTTCTGAGCAGGAAAGTTTTTATTAAGTTCTCATTTGAAAAGTGATTTTTCACGGCCAGCCTTCCAGGACACGCCACACAAAAGCTGGATCTACTTGAGCAACTGTCTACAACTCATCCCCCAGCACACAGGGCCACAGAAGTGCTATAATGAGGTTTTAACATGCTTTTCCAAACTCAGCTCTATACTCCTAAATCACTGCTATACGCAAGTGATTCGACACGGAGACACGTTTAACCATAAACTTTAAAAGGTCTCTGGAAGGAGGAACTGCAGAAGTGGTGGGCGCCAGGCAGTGTCATCAAGGGCAAGGAGCACAGTGCCTCTGGAGTCACACTCGTACTCACCTCAGCAGGAATTCCCCAGGCAAACCGGAGATCCTACATTCAAAACTGCTCTATTTAAGTAGCAATTTCATCATATCCATCCACTGGCTGGGAGTGATTAAAATAAACCATGTCAACGCTACGGCAATCATCTGGATTACCATGAAACATCCCCTACCCCTTCTAACTTCTCCAGTTCATTTTCCTGGATATCGCCACTCAAATTTTTTGAAACTTGGAAAGAATAGAAAGAATTAATTGATGACAGCAGGACTGTTCTCACAAATACCGGGGGGAATCTAGGGAATAAGGGTATCAGAGGGCAGACAACCCAAACATCATGAAGAGAATCAAACATCCTAGAAAGAATCCGCAGCTTCACCTGCATACTGAGGACAACAATAGGCATCTCAGGGACTTCTAAGGCAGCTTTGTGTACTTTCACCCATAATAACTGTGCTCGACACGAGAGCTGAATGAGGAGGTGATTATCCCCATACACTGAAATCATTCAACTGAAGTGGCCAAGTTAAACTCTTACTCTAACTTAAGATATAATTATTTAAAAAAACCCTGCAGGGCTCTGAACAAGGGCAGCAAAATAATTAAATCTAGTAGTCTGCTAAAACGGGCTGAAAATGTGATCATCCATTTTTAATGCTCCGCCTATACGTACCACGGAAATCTTTCCAACAGCTGCATTCAATTAAAAAAATATTAACCCCAAGGAAAAACTACAAAAACATCCCCATCTGTTTTTCTTGCCACTCACTGTGCTTCTTTTGTGAGTGAAATATGTACAACAATACAATCCAACAAAGTTGAATGAGAAGTACCACAATTCCAATAATAATAAGCTATCTTTTTATTTTTTAAAATGAACAATTTAAAAGCAACCACTTTTGCAGATTTTCCCCTGTGACCCCCAGCGCTGTTCCCATAGTAACTATTGAAGAAAGAAAAGGATAAGAAGCCTAACACACTTTTCCCAATACCAACAAAATACAGAAAAAAAAGCTCCTTATTCACAAAAATTATTATTCTCGGGAAGGGAAGAGGGACATTAAAAGATTAGTGTGAATCTCCTGTGTAACGTAGTTTAAACCACCACCTACTGAACGTCTGATGTTGGTTAGACAAAGATGTTTGTTAAAGCGGGCAGCCTTTGTGGAAAAGAACTGCAGAAATAGCTTTGCGAGCCCAACAATAACAGAATTACCAGGAACACGCTGCCAAAGCCCCCGTCCGGGCACAGCGAGCCACCCAGGGGCATTCCAAGCACCCAAAGCGTTAATTTTAGAATTTATTCCACTTCCTCCTTTCCTTGGCTTTACAATTGGTCTCACACTCCACGCTGGGGTGTGTTTCCCTAGGAAAATACACAGAAGGCAGGGATCCTTTCTTTAAGCAGTGCCACCAAGACCCTTCCTCTGGTGCCTACAGGTCCATCTGGCAAACCAGAGCTAAATCAGGACACACCAAGTTTTACAAACAAGACAAAACAGCATTTCTGCATCTCCAGCTGTGCTTCCCAACCTCCTCCAGGAACGATTCCAACGTCTCTGACACCAGGTGGCATCCTCTGTGCCACAGGGCAGGTCCCTCAGCTGTGTCCCACACGCTGACCTCGCAGCCCAGTGGGACGGGACAGGACCCAGGTGGGTGTGCAATGGGCTGCTGTGGCATCCATCCAACCCAGCATGGACCTCAAGCACCTGGAGGAGAGGCCAGGCTGGAAAAGCATCTCCCAGCATAAGAAAGGTTCTCCAGGAGAGACATGGAGCTCTAATGGTGAAGGTTTGCCTGGTTCCCTGACAAGCACCCCAGTATTTACTGCCTGGGCTCCACCAGCTCTGAAATGTCTCACCCACCTAAACATCAATGGAACAACCACTGCAAAGGGTCAGAAATTAAGGCAACAGGTCATCTCCAGGCCAAGGTGAGAAAACAAGACCTGATGAGGACACCACATCAGAACTGGAGCAGTGCTGGTGAGGTGAGGCAGCAGAACCCTCTGTAAGAGATTTTAGAGGTCTATGGGGGAAACACGGACAGGAAACGGTAAGGAAAATGAAGAGAAAAACCCAAATATTTATCCATCTGAAGGAGCTGCACTTCTGTCTGAGGAAACATGAAATGAGCTCTGAGGCCACCTTCAAAGCTTCTCAAATTCCAGTGACTAATATCAACCAGCATATTAAGTTTCACTGCTAATAAAATTTTGCAAAACAACTTTGTAGGAGTATTCAAACATTATTAGTTTTTTAAGTTTTGTAGAAATAAAAGTGTAATTTATATTTTCCCATAAAATATTCTTTGTAGATAATTATTTTAGACAAACTTTGAACTAAAGTACTATTTTTCTTTAATTTAAATCACTTTTTAATGGCTACGTAATGAAACTACAGCAACACATTAAAAGCAACTAACCTGCTTCAAACCAAACTGTTCATTATAAAATATTCTTTAAAAATTATTCCAAGATATTTTAAGCTGGGCTCTTCTGATTACAACTGTCAAATATCAGTAGGTGAAAACTTCATTGTGATTTTACATAATTCTGAGGAGCAATGGTAAGAAAAGATTTCATTTGACCAACCAGTTCAAAGAGAAGAATATTTACTCAGAGGGGTCCAGAAGACTGGTGCCCTCGATGCAGAAACACATTAGCAACAATGACCAAAAGAATTATTGCTTAAATTAAAGAGTAGTCTGGCTCAAGAACAGAGGTATAAACCGGTCATTAATAAAGTTAAAGGTAAAAATAAGAAGATTTATAACTTTAGACCAACTTTTCATCATTAGAAGTTTGGGATCATCAGTCAGAAGTATCACAAACCTTCCAGATGCCACAAAAGATCACTGAAAACACATTTGTGCTTCATTAATGAGCTGTTGTCCTATCAAATAAAGAGACCACTTAATCTAGGACAGATCATCATTCTTCATTTTGCTGAGCTTTTCACAAAGCTTCACTCGTTGCAGAGCTATTTTTGAATCTTCTTTCAGCAGGTTTGAGCTCTGCTTGTCCTTTGAAGACCTGGACTCCTTTTAACATTTAGTGTACGTAGGTAAAAACTTGTCTTTTAAGACGTAAGGTCAAAGGCACTTCCAAAGCAGCACTTGACCTTCCTGAAATTACGCTCTTGAGAGAGGGCATTTGAAGGCAGCATTACCCGAGACCAGAGAACAAAAGACCTCTCCCATCGTCAGGCTCGCCGCACTCACGGGCGGTTCAAAGGTTCCTCCACGTTAGAAGCTGTCCTCTGAAAAGTTCATTTCGTCCCTTTTCCATTATGGATAGTTTCAGAAGAAAGACTTAATGATCGGCAACCATTTGCTCACCCTTATTTTAAGGACAACTTGCAAACACGGGCAGTAACTCCGAGCTGAAGTTTTCCTGTGCTCACCTGGGGCAAGAGCACTTACAGCTCACACACCCCGAGCCCACGAACTCCAGAGGTTTAATGGTTTCTTCCTCAGGTAAAAATCTCTCTTCTGTGATCAGAATCATTACAAACCCATTTCCCAGCCCGGGACCTCAATTTCAGTGGCTCTTCCACTCATATCAGGGAGCAGGTCCCCGCTGGGCTAAATCGCCGTCCTGACTCATTTTTGGTAGAGAATTACAGATGGAGAACATCCTGGGACACAACATCTGGGTTTCTAACACTGCCCTTTTCCCCTTCCACTGCAGACAGCGTGTTATTTCCGTGTTAGTTAGCATTTTCACCATGGTTAAAGAACTGTTTTCCTAAAAATCAGAACGTTTCCATCCTACCAAAAAAACCCCATTTTCAGAGTATTCCCGTTACTAGAAAATAAAGCCACATCATTGCTTTAGCCCTGAGAGCCACCTTTGTGGGGTATATCCCTCACCCCTTTCATTCTCCTCGTGTTTGGGGGGAGCAGCACATGCACAGCTACTGAAGTGGTTTCTGAAGGAGCCGAGGACACCAGGAGTGATGGGGAGGCAGCAACAACCCCTGAGCAATGGCAGGTGTCTCTGGGAAGAGACACTTCAGCACTCTGCAATCCTAATTATCAGCTCCTCCCCTCTAAAGCACGCAAAATACTCCCTGTGTTGCGCACATCTTACATGTAATTTCGACCTCAGAACTAAATTTTAGAGCTTCACCAAAAAATAAGCCAGCCAGAATTACACTGTGGGTTCGTGTGTGTGCCAGTATTGCACACGCAGTTTTAAAAGCCTGAGTGACTGTCACTGAAACTTTGAAATACTGGCATTGCAGAGATTCCAGGAACTCTTAGGGCCACTCAAGCGTTGCAGAAAATCAACATGGGGAAGTATGCGAATTGCTAATTGGCATTAAATGCTATTAATTTACGAGAATCTTGATCCAATTAAATGTAGCAAGTGGGGGAAAATTGTTCAGTTCTTTGAGGTCGCTGAGTAATTTAACCGATATAATTATTGCTTTCATGTTTAGTGGTCACTAAAGGAGTATCTGACAAGAAACATCTTGAAACCAAAAGATACAGTGCACAGATATTTAGAGATCAATATGCAACTTCTAGAAGCCAAAAGCTCAAACGAAAGGGTTTTCAAAGGGGCCACAAATAAGCAACACGCGAGTGACAGCCCTTAGAAGAGCCGGGGGAATAGCGTGTACAATGTACCTCCCCCTGCCAGGTTCTCACACTTCAGCATTACACAGCCTGGCTGCTTGGTAGGTGCGGTGATTTCATTGCCTTCACCCACAGCAGGATCACCAAGCCCAGCCCATCTGGGTAAGATCAAATCAAGGATTGAACTGAAAAAAGTCTGCATTGGAAACTGCAGTGCTGATAGGATTCTTTCTTTTTTTTTTGTTTTTCAGCCCCATCCACATTAAGGATGCTGCCCTGGACTTCTGTGTGCTGGGAAAATTCATTTCAGTACATATAAATGCATTTTCATAAAGTCAGAGCTTTCAGTAGCATGATCTTATTTAATTATAAAGCATGACATTTCAATAAGGAGTTGAATTTCTCTCCGGCAGGTAAGTAACTTGCCATGCTTACAAGAGGCAATTCAAGACTTAAAAACAGAACAGATCATTCCCTTTCCCATTCAGGATTGCTCATTCCTCTTCAGACTGTTTCATTACAAAAGGGACAACAGCTGCAGGTCTTCTTTCTATCAGGATGGATCTGCTCAGTTCTGACATTAAAAGTTCTTAATTTTACGTTCACTGTGCTGTGCTTTTATTTCATTTTTATTATTTTGCATTGGGCACAAAAGTGCTCAAACTACAGGATGATTTCTTTTGCAATTATTATTATTATACAAACCACAGACCTCAATATGTCAAGATCTCCACAATCTACATCCCAAAGTTATTTTATTATTACCTTGCCACAACAGGTTATGTTAACCCTTCTGCCCCTCCAGATCCACCTGTTCCATTCCACCTACCATCCCTCTCTTCCCAAAACACTTCCCTGCAGTCTTTTAGATAGTTTAGAAACACTGATGCTTCACTACTACTGCAGAGAAAAAAGGGGCTTCCCAAATACTGCTCTGTTTCTTGGCGAAACAAAGTGGTTTGGGCGAACACTTATTCATTTCAACATAGAATGAAACATTTGGGCTTTAGATGTAACTTTTATAACATTTTCAATGAAATATTGGGGGTAGGGAATGTTTACAAATAACAGAGAGAAAAATATCTTTCTTTTTTCCCCCCCAACAGGACAACGGATTTGGTTGAAGCCCACAAGCGATTTCCATCTGGAAAACATTTCACTCAAAGTTGTTTTCTGCCTCTTGTCACAAGATAAGCAGAGAAAGTACATCAAAACACTCTTACGATTTGTGGGGTTTAAAGTGACTCTTGAGAGCTCAGATATTTTTAATTCACTGTGGGAGTCACAAGGACTGACAGTTTCTTCTGCATCTGGAAGACAGACCTCTACAACAAGCTCATGGGGAGGTTTCCAGCACGCGGTGCCCACGTCCACACACACCTGGGCACCACCTTCTCTGGTTTCCAAACACATCTGCCTCGGAAGCCTCTGAAGCACCGAGAACTCCTTACTGTCAGCTGGAACCAGCAAGCCAAATTAAGTTTTTATGACTTCAAATGTACAGCCCTAAAGACCGATGGCACAACAGCCTTCAGAAATGGGCAGAAGACAGACAGCGATGATGGCTCTAATCTGCCTCCAGAAAACAACTCTACCTCTCAAAGCTCCTTCAAAAGGCAGGTAAATAACAGAGGATTGGAGAAAGACAGTTGCTGTTTATTTCCTCTTCATTCCACACGCTAGATATTGCAAAAAAAGTCTTTAGAAATATAGTGTCAGGCTGTACTTCACCAGCCCTCAGCCCCCCATCCAAGAGGCTGGTGTTGATCCTACCACAAGGACAGGAGCCCTCCTGGAGGAACTGCTTCGTTATTCAGTTAATTCACTCTATTACCTTCCACAGAACTAGAATTAAAAAATAAATAACCAAAATATCAAAGAACCTCTCCAGGAAAAAAAAGAAAAGAAATTATTTTTCCATCAAATTTAATCACTCTTGTGCTCAGCCACAAAAGGCCAAACCTCAAAGGGATCCTGGGCAGTGAAACCTCGGGTGAAGTTGGGTATTTTTGATTAAATACTTTAAGTAAACGTTTCCAAATCCGACAATTTTTCCATTTCATCAAACACCCTCTGTTGTTGTGTGTTGTGCTACAAAATAAGCACCCAGTGCAACATGTCTGGGTCTGTGCAGCTGTTTCACAGCTGTCACCAAGAGTCCATCCGTGTGTCCCACACGTCTCCAGTCCTTGGTCACGCCCAGCTTTGCACATCCAAACACCACACGTATCCAACCTGACTAATTCACAGCAGAGATTAAACCCCTCTATTTATCAGTTACTACAAAAAATAATCAGATGATGTTGTCGGGCTTTTTTAATTTATTATTGAGCTAAAACAGAATGAAAAGCGGGCAATCACTCCATCCTCAAACACAAGAATTATCTAGCAGATAGGAGAATATATCTTTTTCCTACCTGTTTTCCAGACAAACTGATGACCTCTCCTGGCTTCCAGATCAGCTGTTTGCAACATTAAGAAAACAAACAAAAGGAAGGGCTTCCCCAGGCTCTGCCATGCCCAATGAGGAGAAACCCAGTTCTGTTGTAGAAGCATAATTCAGATAATTGAGTCTCTTGTCTTCTTTGGTCCTGAAATTAACAGAAATAAAAAAATTTTGCTAAAATATTTTAAACACCGAGACAACAGGCTCAGCCTAAGGATAAGCTGGTGGCCACTGTGCATCTCACAGTCTGTGAGCCAGGTCTGATGAGGACAAGGCTGGCACAGGTGCTTCACTTGGAAAGAGAGAGAGGGGAAAAAGGAGGAGGGGAAGAGAGAGGAAGGGCCAGTTCCCAGAGGACCTGCAGACCCATCCTACAGAGCCACGGAAAATGCTTTTAGCAGGTTCTTAAGAAGAAATCTGCCAGGGCAAATAAATGCCAAGGGATCCAGTAACAGTGTGTGGTGCCTTCCTTTTCTCTCTTTAACTTTAGCATGAATGTTATCATGATATAGGCAAAGGAAACCAAAGCGTGAATGGATTCTGGGTGTAGAATTCAGCTCCAGATACAGACCCCGTGTCCTACATTTAAGATCCCTGTCAACTGGAATGCCAGACCTGGAATTGTTTTAGCTCTGTGTAAACATGGGATACACAAGAGCAACATCAGAAACACGGCAGGAAAGGCAGGGGTTGCTGATCAACACATGATGAACCAGCTTGAAAGGGAAAATTAGACACTGCACAGGTATTTCTGTGGAATTTGGGACTCTCCTTCAAGTCCCTGATCTTTGAGCTCTAGATCAGCAACCAGTTACTCCAAAGAGGTCTCCCTGACTAAGGGATTTTAATTAAGCTCTCCACCACTTCAGATGAATACCAGAGGCACGTCGTGAATGAGACAGGAATGGCTCAAGTCCTGCTGCTGCAGCAGTTTTACACCACACCAGTCATTAAAATCATCCCCGTGTGGTGCTGGAAGCAAGGAGGAATGTCTCTCTGGGTCTCCCATCCAAAGCAGGGACCAAATTCTAAACACCTGTTTCAGCAAACATTCACATTATATACCACAGAAAAGCTCCAAATGAGAGATTAAAAAGGCACACAACAAAATACAACCTCAACAATTCTAAGTCAGTCTGGTAATTCCAATCCCTGTTTCTCTCACCCCAGATGATGACCAACCAGACAATTATTTAGGCAGATTTTACATGAATTTCAAGATATTTTGGACTTACCCACATTCAGGAAGGAACAATCTGGAAGGCTCAAAAAATGCTCACGGTACTTACACATCAAAAAGCTTTTGATGCAAATTTACATATTAATTTTTCTGATGTAATAACTTTTGTATTTATACTATGTTGAAATTCTCAACATAGTTCTACTTTTTAGTGATGAATCCTACTGTTATAGCTAAAAATGTCACATCCATACTTGCACAAGGATAGAGATAACACCTGTCTTCAAGATTTCTCTCCACTGGCATAATCTTGGTGACTTTCTTAAAATAATTATTAGTTATTAGAAGTTTAGCCCAGAAAATTCCATTACGTTCCTAATCTTATGAAAAGCAACACTGTCATAGTACATAATACACAGCATTGTTCCTGATAAGAAACTGAAGATAAATCTGAAAACTGTACTTACTGAATGTACAGTAAAGCTTTTAATTTCAAGCTGTGTTCAGATTACTTTGAAACGGTTTCTATCATGATAATTCCATGCAATTGTATTCAATCAGATATTGACTAACTCCAGGGGAAGACACAATGTGGTATCTGCCATCTGGGTTAGCTCAGTGTTGTGTTTCACAGGAACAGCATCTCACGTAAGACCTGGAAACCCACCGGGCTGCCCAAATGCAGTAACGTGGGCAAAGGACAAGACTTAGGCTTTGCTCGTATCTCCTGGGTTAATTTTATTCAGAATTCACACCTAATTCAGAGGGCAGCCCAACAAGTCCCAACACCCAGACCACAAATGGCTTTGTAGGAAGCACAAGCTTGGAAATCTTGAGCATCCTTCAGAAACCCGATGCAGCAGGGAAGCCCCCAGGGTGGAGGGAAGAAGGGCCCTCAGACATCCTGCAGTTAAGGGGTTTTTAGCCCATGTAGACAGCTGCTCACCTCACACAGAAGAGCTGAGGAGGAGCAACTCGCCCAGTGCCTTCAGCATCGCAGTCACCATCTAGGACGACCAGAAAAGAGAGTCACCGACTTCCTGCCAAGGGAAGGAGAAGGAATCAGTGACACTGGCTCCAACATGAAAACACAGCATGGGAAAAGAAACTGTTCAGCTGCTCAGACTGAAGTTCTGGAGGGGAGCCAGCACAGCCAGCCCCGTGCTGACAACGCTGATCCACCTTGCGGGGTGACTCTGTGGGTCCAGGAAACACCACTGAAACAAAGACTTAAACAGGTTGGGCTGTGGAACGGGTGAATGCAAGGAAACTCGGGTAAACAGCTGACAGGGACGCTGAGATTTATAACGAAGCACCAGTTGTGCTCATGAGCTGCTTTCTCAATGCCCTGCCTTCACCTCAGCATCCCAAGGCTCGGCACGTCCCGGGGAGGAGCCGCCCCCTGCCCAAAACCAGGGGGTTTACGCAGGCTCGTCCTCTGGGCAGGACCACAAGGATAACTGGCTGCTGCTCCCCAGGGAGCGAGAACAGAGATTACACTAAGTCAGGAAAAACAGAAATAAATTAGACACCGCGGCACTGATTGTAATCTCCCCCACCTCAACGGAGCCCACTGATTTACACCCCAGCAAAGCACAGTAAAACTCCGTCTGTGTATCTGGGCTTGGGTAACACAGTTTGGAACACGAGCTGCTCTGTCCTGATGTGATAAAAAATTATTGCACAGGCAACATACGCTATCGACGGAAACATGAATAAATTACATTATGAAGGCCACCAACACTTCACATCAAATTTAGCCACAGTGTATCTCAGCTCCCAAAAGTGTCAGCATGGCTAGCTGGAAACCCGCAAATACAATGGAAAATGCAGGGGGAAAAATTTAATTTACATTTTAAAAATTGACTTCACCGAGACCGGTCATGATTAACTTCATGGAATTGCTTAAATATCACGGAATCACAGAATGGTTTGGGCTGGAAGGGACCTTAAGGAACAATTCATTCCAACCCCTGTGCCATGGGCAGGGATACCTTCCACTAGACCAGAGATACCTTCCAGGGATGGGGCAGCCACAGCTTCTCTGGGCTACCTGTGCCAGGGCCCCATCACCCTCACAGAGAAGAATTATTTCCTAAATATGTTCAAGACATGTGTTTTAGTCTGAAAAAACGCCTCGCTCTTCCAAAACTGATTATCTGGATTTATTCAATATCCTTTCACAATATAGCCCCAGCCAGTTAACAGCATAGTGGATTCTCATGAAATTAAATAATGAGCTGTTGTTTTCAATGTTTGAAGGACCAGTCACAAAGTCTCCTTGACATCTTGTTTGGTTTGTGTGGAACCTTGTTCAGAAAAACACAGATGTCACACGTTAGCTGTAATGGCTGGGAATATACAGGCAGTCATGAAGAAGTCACGTGCAAGCTTTCTAGTGATCATAAAAACGCATTTACATTTTCTAATCCACCGCTAATTCTCTTAATGACACAAACGAGCAAAACTAGTTTTGAAAAACAGATCTATTTTAGAAACCTACATTCCCACAGGACGAGAGGTTTCTCCAGTCCTTCTCCACCGTTTCTGTGGCTTAGACAAGTCCAGCCTGGCTCTGCTCCAACGTGGATTACAAAGTATTTAATACTGAATTTAGAGAAAGATCAGCTTAAAGTGCTCCAAACCTGGGACATAATTTCAGCCTTGTCACACATCAGTTCAGTTCCCCCTGACTTCACCAGGAGTTCTGACCTTCCTCGTCACAGGCAAATCTGACCTACGTTTTGGTGTGAGATGGGAATGGTGACAAGGACACCTGGGTAGCACTCTCCATTTAAAATACATGGTGCAATTAGAATAATCCTGAACATCTTAAATAGCAACACAAAAAAGCAGCAATTGCAGATTATACGTGTGGCTATAAATCATTTGGCAGGTGTCTAGCACAAAGATAAGCATCATTAATCATGAATAAATTTTCTTAATACAAATGTAAGCAGTAATTATGCAACTGTTTGCCTATTACACACAGCACAAACCCACTGCACGTGATATTCCAAGATACTCCGGATGTTTCTATCATACTCCTTATCCTCAGAGACCAGTAAAACCTGCCCTGCCTTCTCAGTTATCCAAAAAGCTGATTCTATCCTGTCCTAAAGCAGCAGAATGCCTGGCCTGGAGCAGCAGAGGCTGATCACCACAGACAAGCACTGCTGACCATCCCTGGGGGACAGATTTCCAAAAAAACACTAGTACTGCTGCTACAAGCACGGAGATGTTTAATAAAATACCAGTGTCTGAGCAGTCACACAAGTCAAACTAGAAACAGACTTCCACATATGCATACGTGCCCAGTCTTTTATTTAATTAACACAGTTACACTAAATTGCTCTTACTTCCATACCTAAAATGAACTCTCTACATTATTCCACTTACAGATGTGGAGGGAGAGAGTCTTCTGGTGAAAGCAGAGACACCCTAAATTCATTCCACTTCCAACTCGGTCAGAAACTGTCTGAGCAAAAAGTCACTTAAGGTCACGCTCTGACACTGATATTTGATTCTGCAAGTGATTTCAGTGAGTGACTTTGCATATATGAGAATGGCAGCTTGATTTTCTATACCTCCACTTTGTCACCTCCAAACCTAAACTGAGAATGTTTATTCTTCTTCCAGGAGCATTTTAGAAAAGCCTGGATAAAAGCACACAGCATTAAGAAGTAAAATTTATACTTAGGTTAATAACTGCCTGACAGTATTTCTGTCCTAAGTGGTCACTCATTGGGAACCCAAACATTGATCTCCACAGTTCTTTGGTAATTTTCTACAATAATGGTAAGAGGAAATAATGACAGACCATCTGATGCTAACACATCTGCCCAACTCCAAACAACGAGCAGAGGGTCTAAACCAGCCCCTTTGGGCCTGCACAACCTCCACATCTACAACACTGCTCTGTTTTCATGTATAAACTTCAGCAACCTTCCTCAGCACTCCATTGCTGGAAAGCTCAGCAAGCCCTCACCATCTTTCCCAGTTAGATTTGAAAGTCTGGGTATTTTGGAGATGTTTATAGTCAAGCAGGAAGAATCTATTGATTATTCCATCTTTTTTCTTCCATTCAATTGTATCCAGTTCTTGTCCCAAAACTATGGGAGACCCTGGGGATTAAAAGCAAGAATATAAAATCACTGTGCTGCCAATGAATTGCTTCTGAAGTTACATCAGTTTGTTTGGGGTACAAACCACGAATCCCAAGTACTCCTGCTTCAGTTTTTGTACATCCTAAAACTGTAACAAAAGCAGGTTTGAATTTAGAAGTTTAATTATAAACTTAGCTAAGTGGATTATAATGAAAGATGTTCCAGCGAGGGAGCTCAGACTGATGCATTATGACTACATTAAAGAAAACACCAGAGAACAGACTTTCCATCAGTAGACCGACTTTAATTACAGCAGTGCCAGAGCAGAGCTGTGCTGTGAAACAATGCTGCTGCTCCAGCTCCCTCACTCCACGTTCTTCCAATGGACTCCATGGGAACACACTTGACTTTCAAGAATAAAAAGTGTGTGATTGCAGGCACTTCCAGGGGACGCAGCTCAGGACATGGGTTAAGTGTAGCTGAAGCAACACTTGCCTCACTTGCACACAAACACGGATGGCTTAGACCCTGCCAGAAGGGCAGGGAGACTTCAAAGTCAGGGGTGCAGGAGCCTGTGAAAGGCACCATCCCGGTTCTCCTCAGCTCCACAGTCACCCTCATCCCCCAGGCCCACGGGGAGCAGAACGAACAATGCTCAACAACCAAGGAGCCCCCCAACATCTCCTTCTACAAAGAGCATTCAGGGCAACCCTCTGTGCAAGTGCCCAGGTGAAAGCCAGGCCTTGGACTTCCCAAAGGTATTTAACATCCACAAACCTTTTGGTGTTCTTGGGGTTTATCTCAGCGCTCAAAGCAGGGCAATTTACCCTCACAAATGTCCTCCAGGCTATTACCATACCCCTTGCAGCAGGAACAAGTACAGAGCAATTAAGACCAAAATGCTCAAGACTGTCAATAGGCTTCTCTCGTGAACTCGGGCATTGATTTTTTTTCTGAGCAGCAGAACACAGGAAGTGTCCAACAACTTTTATGTAACCTTTTCAGGCTGCTCGTGCACTTTTATATATTTAATTAAACACGAAAAAGGCTGTAGAAACTCAAACCAAACATCGCATCGACAAACCAACAGTCATCTTACAAACTAATGGAGACTTTTAAGCTACATAAGTCTGGGAGGTTATTTCACACAGGCTATGGCTGTGGTCTCTGTACCCTACAGCTGGATGCCTCATCCAGGCTTCTCAGCCAGCACAGAACACAGCCCAGCAGAAGCCCAGTGATGTCTTCACGCCACAACACATCCTTTCTGTGACAACAAAACTTTGTAGCTTTGAGGGGAAAAAAGTTTCTTTTTGTTTATGCTTCAATGGATAGAGAGAAGTTTGAGCCTATTATCAGTATATTGCTCTGCTGTAGCTTTTATCATTGGCAATGGATGAGTTGCAGGTCCTTTGAAACTCAGCTGTATCTAAGAACTGCTGTCACAGTTGCACAGATCTTGGATTACTGTTAAATTGCAATTAAGCAAAGGCAAAGGGAGCTGGCACTGCTTCCAACACCATTTCAGTAAATGCTACTGCAAGTTTTTGTTCAAACAGGATTACTCTCCCTTCACTGGCAAAGCATTGCATATAATGCACATTCAGCACTATAATACCATTTGAAAACTAGTATTTGAAATTATTTTCCTTTAAAAGGCAAACCTGGAAATCAGACTCAGTAGAGAGCAAAGTCTCTACTTTAGCAGCAGGACCATTCACACTGCAAACAACAGAAAGCTTCAAAGTCACCAATTACAAGGCAGCAGAGTTTCAAGAAAAAGAATAAACCACCTCATAACCTCTGCTGCAGGAACAACGGCAGATTTCCCGAGCATTCCCATTAAAGCGCTTTCAGTTCAGAAATTAAATTGCTTTACTGCAGTGATTTTCTTCTGCATTCTGATATTACTTTACGTTATTTGACATTAGTACAGCATGGCAGGCTGTAGGTCAGGGGTTTTTTTCTCTCCTCTCTGCAACACAGCCCCCATGTAGAGTTTATCAATCTTAAACACAAGGTCAAAACAATACAATCAAGTACCACCAGGCACATGAGCTCAGCAAAGACTGGGGCTCTGCTTAGCAGGGAAGGACCATCTGCTTCCCTGCCACAGGACTGGCAGAGCTGAAGCTTCTCTCCCGTTTAAACTGTCATATCCTACACTGCCATGGATGAACCAGAGCAACCGAGTGCACGCACACACCCAAGCACCTGACCAAGGAAATAACTGCAGAGAGGCAGGAAAATGTTAGTTTTAACCCGTTAATCAGTGGTGGGGAGAGCATGTGGGGTTCAGTGACTGTGGCTAAAATAACTACACTCTTGTACACACAAATACGCAGAGGCCAACTTCAGGACTTCTCAGCTGCATAATTTTCCTTCTGCTGTAACACTAGGAATAATTTCTGTTCCACAAGATCCATACCTCTATTTGTATGTAGTCGTTTCCATTTTGCCACTTGCACTACCTCGCTCCAGCCTATACCCAAATGAGCTAATAAGAAGAGACACACACACATCCACGAGATGAATTCCATTTCAAAAAACTCATTTCCAAAGTGCTGAAATAAACATTTATTCCAAGGCATCCTCTGTCATCAGCTGCGTATTTCAGCATACCAAAGTACAAACTCACAGGAAAGGAGAAAATCTGGAGCACAACACAAGGCAAACACCATAACACTCCAAAAACACACAGGCTCTACAGAGGAGCACAGTCCATCAAACACTGACACTGTGCTCTTTCATTTCCTATCGAACATCACCCATGAAGTCTTGTGATGAGCAAAGGCTTCACCATTTCTACACGTTAAAGCCTTGCATAAGTGAGGTCGCATGTCAGAATATGTATTTTAAATAATTACAGCTGGAGTTGTCAAAATGAATTAATCTAATATATTTTGTGATGCCTTGCTACTGATTCATTCATTTTCCTTCCATTCACTTTGCAACAGATGTCCCAGTCACTGGCCCAGGCAGACTGTAAAAAAAGGGTTAAGAAAGAACTATATTACTTAATAAGAAAAAGGGCAGTAAAGCCTGAATACACATGGGGAAAAAAACAGTGATATTGGAATAAAAAACTCTAAAAGCTGCTTTCTGGACACACACACAGACACCAACGTGCACACGCCGTACCCCAGCTTTTATAAACTGCCACACACACTTACTCCAACACACCAGGAGCAACACAGTGCAGGGACACAGGGCTGGCACTGAAAGGCAGCACTTCCTTTTTGGGTGGAATTCACTTTAGGAAACGGCCAAGCTGCTCCTTATACCCAACTTCCTCACACGGCCACGCGAGGGGCTTCAGGGAGACATCCTGTGGTGGAGCGTCCAGGGAGAAGGTGCCACTCCAGGAGATGCACAGAGCACCCAAGTGCTCACATCAACATGTCACATCACCTCCCTCGGAGAGGAAAGGACGCCAGGCACGTGCTCCAGCTCAGGACCTGGCACTGGGATGTGTGCCTGAAGCTCAGGCATTCCCAGACACTTTGCAGGAGCCACAGAAACAGGAGTGGGAATGTGGTTCTTTCCTATCAAAACCCACTCATTCCATCTGCACGTTTGTTTAGAAGTGGACTTGCTTTCACCCCAAGATTAACCATGACGGCGACCAAAACTCCGAACTGCCACACAGGCAGTTAAAACAAATGACACTGCCCTTTAAAGCACTTGGAACAACCAGATGAGTAAAACCATGGATCTCTTCAAGACTTACCTTTTTCATTCCCCTTTCTTTTCCCCTGTTGCTGGTTATAGTCACCCACTGTATTTTATCACACTGGAAAGTCTCATCTCTTTAGGGTGAGAAATACGTTTGCCCTGAACACAATATAATATGATTCACACAGGGGCCCCTGACACTATCGCAGTATTGATACGAAAAAATAATCATAATTATATCCGCTGATAAAAGATCTCATTATAACATTATTTAAGCAAGGTCAATTGCCCGTGCAGGTTGTTCTTACCGGAGTTCACGTTACATCACTGGTCCCATCATCCTGACCTTCCCTGCTGTCATCCCCATCACAGTTCAATTAACAGAGGAGCCCTGCAGTGGCCTGATGAGCATCTGCTGCCTCTACCCGGCAGTAATTCAATAAGGATACGCCATAGGAAGAGATAATGAGAAGTCAGCCCAGTTGTTCCGTCTCCCTCCAGGAGAGCAGATGAGCTTGGTTTATGGGAAAGAGCGTGACCGATGAAAATTATCTGTTAATTTTATATTGCTGAGCTTCAACATGCAACTTGCGGTGTTGTCTGGTTTCTCTGGGGGTACAACCCACAAGGATCCAGAACCAGTTTTCCCGGGGAGTCCCTCCCTGACTAACAACCCTCCCCACACTGAAAGGATTCATCCTTATGAACTTTCTCTTTGCCACTTCCACCAAAGGAAGAGTTTCTACTTGTGGGTTCAGCAGTTGGTCTGAATTAAAAAATTTAACACCTGAGCACAGAAAATGGGCCCAAACTATTACTGAAGTAATTCAGCCAGAATGAAACTCATGCCTGCAGCAAACCTGGGTGAACTTCCATAAAACCAAAATCTCCTAGGCTGCGGTGTCAGCCTGGGTTTCCCCTCCCTGCCCCAGGGAACACAGTCCTCACTTGTGCCCAGATGTTGTTTGTCCCTCTATTTCCTCCTGCACCTTCCCAGCAGAGGCTCCCCTCTAACTCCCACCTCTCCTCTAACTCCCTGCCGCTTCAGGAACATCTATTCCACAATAAAAGCCCAGAGCCACCTACAGTCCCTTCATCTCCTCCTCCACCACTGGAGGGAACAGGGACTGTGTCTGAGGGATGTGGCTCTGTGGGGATGTATTTTGCCTTCTGACTGTAGTGTCCTCAGCAGTTTTGCAGCTTTATTTCAACAACCTTATTCAATGAAATAGGCAATTAAATTGATTTCAATTTTCCATTTTACATCTCTTTAATATCATAAAGGCACAGATTTACTGAAGATGATAGGCATGAGAAGAAGAAAAAGATGCATTTCCTCCCTAAGCTTTGCCTCTGTAATGTGGCCAGTGAACCACAGTGAATTCACACAGCCCAAAGCTCCGTACTCATGGCTTCATTCCTCTCAGGATCAGCTCCATTTGAGACAAGTCCTTTCCCATCACACAACCATTTGCATCGCACCAAAGACTCTCTGCCTGCTCTGACCACCCTTTTCTACGAGTGCAGATCAGTTCATTCCTCATTCATGGGATAATCTGGGCTGGCAGGTTCCTACCTCAGTCCAACCTTCTGCTCACAGTAGGACCAGACAGCTCTGAATCACACCGGACATTCTATGTTGCCCCCAATTTTTTATTTTCCTTCCACTTCCCACCACCAAGCTCGGTCTGCCAAGCTCACACCAGCTGGCACCAGACCTGAGGTTGTGGTTCTCCTCTTCCAAGTCCTCCAGCCAGGTAGATTTCCCCCATTTCAGAATAATTCCCTTTTCTTCATTCAGTTCTGCCACCTCTTTCTTCACGGGTTTACTCACCTGCTGCACAGCTCCTCCTGGCTGTGCTGCCCCTAATCCTAAAACCCTTCCCATTCCCTGACCCTAATTCTTTCCCAGGCTAAACTAAACTTCTCCCAAAAGATAACACAGTCAATTTTATTACCTTTACCACCTTTTCTCAGCATGGTTTCTTACTCGTTTCCTTACCCCACAGTACTTTGTTCCTTCTCCTAACTAGCCCTTTCTTCGCTTGCATCTCCCTTCTCTTTTGTGATTGTCTGGGGTCATTTTCTTGCCTCCCCCGTTTTCTCCCATTGTTTTCTGATTTTTTCTTTTCCTTGGATAATCTTGGAGAGGAAACGCTACAGACACGCTACATTATATCCAAAATAGAACACTGTAACAATTGCAGAGTTACAAATAATCAGAAATTTAGAAATGCTCGAATTAAGGTTGCCTTGCAGGAATGTATAAAGATAGTCAGGTTTCGTGATTACATCTATTTTTACCATATTACTAAAGTCTATATTAAAATGCAATTTAAATCTATCTTTGACTTCTTTTGCTGTTATCTATTCATCACACCTGCTTTCAACCCTCTCTTAAAGCCTTACTCATACTTCTCTCTGAAACAGGCAGAAAGTGCCTGTAAATGCAATAACTGCAATTACAGAAAGCATTATTTACCCCACTCTTAGTAGTTAAGTGCAACATTAAAAAATACATATTTTTTTATTTACATATATTAGGTTAAATAACTCAAGATTTGCTAACCACTGCGGAGTAACTTCCCTCAGGTTAAAGGAAGAATAGACAGAGTTTATGCAACCAATGCTACCAAAGCAGTAAGTCATGTTCTCTGCTACTTCTGATTTAAAGGTGCATCTCAGTACTAAGAGCAAAGTAAAACAGATCTAGTTGGGCACAACTCCAAGGTGGAAGAAGGGCTTATAAAACACTGCTTCAGGAGAAGGGCTGAGAACTCCAGGGCCAGGAACTGACGGGGATACTGTAGGAACACAAGAGCCCAGAGGAGCCTGCCCAAAGCCCTTAGCTCCAGTTGTCCCCGCTGAACTTGTCCACGGGAGTTTGTGATGGTTACAGAAGACAGAGATACAAAAACACATCTGGCACACTAGTCAAGGTCAACCCCTCGCACTTGTGCAGGTTAAGGTATTTCACTGCCCGTTTTCTTTGCTTTTCCAAATGAGCTGAATTAATAAGTCAACTAATGCATACAGTCTTCTGCAAAAGCACACCCAGGTGGATGTTTACCAGACTTCAGCCTTCATTTTCCATGTGTTCCACAACTCAAATAAAAATTCAGTGAGCCTTCAGGAGAAATCATTGCTGGTGGAAGTTCTCTGTGTGGGTTCACACCTAGAGAGATGAACCCCTTCTGCAGTGAAAAAGCTGAGCTTAAACCTCAATAAAATCTGCACTCATAACTCCCTGAATCTGATCCTGGAAGTGTTTAGGACAGCCCTTACAAACACTTCCAATATTAAAAGCTCCATCCACTCCCACGCTTGCATTCCACATTATTTGAACTATTTTACCCTCCTCTAGCATCTTCTTCCTTCAGAAAGATGGGAATCCGAACTAAATACAGGACTTGACAGCAGCAGTAATCTGATACATCTGATCACACAAACAAATCTAAAATAAAATTAGAATCCAAATTGCAGAAGTAAATATATCACAATCACTGGTCATTTCTTCAAAGATTGGTCTACCAGGCAATATTTGGCAGAGGCAGCACAAGAGTTGGGTCCTAATTCTACATATATTTTTTTCCCTTATGTGGTAAAACTAGCAGGGAACTGGGTTACCACTAGAGTTAGAACTCCATTTACTATGTAATTTTTCCTCAGTACATGAGTCCTTTTTTAAAGGACTGTGATTGCTTTGGATTATACAAAAAGATTGATCTGCAGAAAGTAGAAAACGTCTCCTGTCCTACTTTCAAGGCTGGGATTTTGTGGTGCCAGCAATTGTTTCACAGGATCATTCCATCTCTGAGATAAAGCAAAAAAAACCAGAGAATTTCTCATTCTGTGGGAAGAATTTCCTCTGGATTACAAAATTAGCAGTGGTTTGGATTTGGTGCTAATGATGCCAAAAGCAACTTGGCATTCTCTTGCCAAGGATCATCGTAAAGCAAAACAAGACAATCTTCTTATCGTGTGTAAGAGCTCAATTAAATCAGCCTTTTAATGTAATCCTATTTAGCAGCTCTCACTTTTTCTGTCCTGATGCTTATGATGTTAATGGCTTAAAAAAAAAAAAGAAAAACCAAGGAAAGCAAAAATACAGGAGGTAGAAGGGAAGGAGAGAAGACAGGAAAATGCAGGTTCTGTCTCCCTGGAGATCCACAAAACCCACCAAGGAACCCCAACCCCAGAAGCACAGAAACAGCTTGCTCAGAACACAAAATCCAGCGTTTTTTCTGGACCCCAACCCACTCTGACAACACAATACAAACTGCGACTTGAGAAAGACTGCTCCGACCAAAGGCTTCCAAAAGCTTCCCTGCTTCAGTCTGCAATACTTCGGGGTAAACACCTTGCTCAAGAAACCAACGATTATGATGCCAGACATTGAAAAACCCACACTAGAGGGCTTCAGAACACCCCTGAAATGCACATAACTCCTTATACACAAGCGACTAATCTCCCAGAGCACTATGGAAATTGGCTAAGCTTAAAAGTTGCATTTAAAATTACCCTCAATATCCATTACAAAAGAAAGGTGCCTACCCACTGATGAATTAGCAATTGTAATAAGGGACTGTAAAGCTAAGGGTAAATTGATTGTTGTTCCTAATTTTCTCTTTATTTTAATCTAAAACTCTCCCAATTGCAAGAAATAAAAGTACAGGCAAGAGGATGAGCAGAAAGCTTTTGACTGCCATATAAAACATCTAAAAATAGTGTTTCAGTATATTTCCATACGCTGGGAGTAGCAGTGAATATCATCTCTATAAATCTATCCCTAGCAGAGGTTTTCAGCAGCATCCAAGACTTGAGAATCAATTGTAAATTTGTATTTTAGAATAATCAATAACAAAAAGCAAAGAGACACTTAAACAATGTGCAGCACTTAGCAGGAAGATACAGCTATGCATCATCTCATACAAAATAGATACAGACATTATCACATGCCACATATTTTTAATCGTAGGGAATTTATTTGGGAGGAACTTGAAAACCTGCTTTTAGACTATCACTCCAAGAGGTTTGCTAGTGATGTCAGGCACTGCCAAGGCCGTGGGCGCGGAATACACAGGGGTGGTCTGGCTGGTCCTGCTGCCTCCGTGGGCACAGGTGGAACCCACACACACACAAAAGGGAGGGTTTCCCTCGCAGATCCCTGTGATGTGCCAACACCTTCGGCAGCCGAAGAGCTGCACTGGAATATCAATGCACCAACCTACCTTCGGATGAACGAGCTGTCAGCGCGAGCGAGAAACAAGGCAGGTTCAAAACTCCACCAGAACGCACAGGAGAGGCTGCGGGCTCCTCTGCCGAGCCCACCGCGGGAGGAGGTCATCTCACCAAAGCCAGGAGGACTCTCCAAACTCAGATCAGCGCTGTCAGACTGCCTGAAGCAGCTGTCACTTTCCACACTCAACAGTCCCCAGATCCCATAGGAATAAGTGACAGATGCCACATCTCCCAGGAGTGAAACGATGATAGTATGTACTCAGGGACTGATGGCCAGCTCAGGAGTGTTTCTCTTCTCTGCTGCCAAGATTGATGCTTGGTGTATCAACTGGGGAACAGCACTTAAACCATGAGGAAACATTACACAGGCACTCAGAGACTATCTTATTGCAACAGGAGAAAGAGAAAAGGAGTTTTTCTCCTTCTCTGTTTCTGGGCTGGGCCATTACCATGATATTTGAACGGTGACCCTGAGAAATTATTCCATCTCTAAAAAAACTTGTATAAGCATCAGAACCAGACTGAGCAAAATCAGCCCGTTCTAACACCAGTTTGTCTCCCAGGCAATCAGAGCAGCACAGCATCCAGCCAGCAACCTTCCAAAATAATTCCTTCTACAAACCAGCTCACTGAAACAGGCTCTGAGACCCAAATCACTGCACAGCCACAAAAGCGGGCGTGAAATATGAGCAGGGACCTGCCAGAGGACAACACAACTCATTCCTTAAAGGAAGTGCCTATCCATGAAGCTCACGACGAGGAGTTTGTGTCACACAGAATCACATCCAACAAGGCACAGGACAGAATGCGGCTGAACAAGACAGGAAGAGGAATTAGAGACTGCTAAAGGAGTACACCAGGAAAGGGCACCAGGGAACCACCAAGACCCCAAAACAGGACAGCAGCAGCACTCCAGGCAAGGGGAGATCCTCGGATCAGAGGCGGCAGGACTCAGACCCTCTATAAGGTGCATAACTTGAGGCGAAGCCTCACGAGGAGATGCGAGGAATCTCCTCAGCATTCACCCGAACAGTTTGGCTGTCTCTTGGCAGCCTAACACAACCTCGCCAGGCACACTCCACCTTAACATCAGCAGCGACTTCACACAGAACAAAGGCTTCATTCCAGTGGATGCTTGATGCACCCACACTGATTATACAGACACTGAAACACAGGGACACACTGTTCATTTTCCTCACTTCACATATTTGTTGTATTAAATATCATTGTTTATTAATGCAAAACAACCTGTAGAGGGAAATAAGACCAAAGTATCAACTTTCACCTTTTTCTCACATGGCATTTCTCATCAGAGCAGAACAAGGAGTTGCTCCGAGAGCTAAAAATAAACATATTCTATGAACACAGGTTAATTAGGAATGAAGTCACAGCACAGCAATGCAATTCTTTCTGGTTTTGTACATACACACCTCTCTAAGTGCACTTCATGCACTTCAGCATCCCTCCCAACACAGCCACCAGAATCTGCTCAACATGTTCCCTTTTCAGTACAGATACGTTTCCGTAAATTCAAAATCTGTTCAAAAGTGGCTTACTGCTGCTTAATTAACTTCTGAACAAGTGAATAGGTCCCTGTTTTCCTCCCAAACCTTAAATTTTAATTTTTATTTTCTGTAATAAATACTGGCACTGTTTAAGCAGGTCACTGCGCACGTCCGGTCTCATTTTCTGAGCTAAAGAGGCCAAAGACCCATCCAGGAAACACCTGCACCCAGGCAATAACTCTTACTGAAGCTATGCTATGTACTTTAAATATGGATATGACCTTGCTCTGAAAGTGTTAAGAGTCAGGAAATAAAAAACTGTGTATTTACATAAATTCTTGTAATTAACCATCACTCATAGCTATAAATTGGAACTATAAAGTGCTAAATTAACAAACAGGTACGTAAGCAGTGAACCCTGTCCCTTCTGTACCTTTCCATTCCAGTACAGCACTACAAGTCTGGCTGCTGGGAAAAAATTACTAAAAATAAAAAAAAAGAAAAAAAAGAAAAATCATTCTCACCTTTTTAGCAATACCCTCAAATGTGAGCAGTGATTTCAGGTGCCCCTTACAGGACACAGTAAATGGGCTGGAATTGCACAAAGCAGCTGGTGAGAAGCTCCAGAGGCCAGACTTTCACAGACTTCTCGGAGAAATGAGAGAGAAACTTACCCAAAATTATGCACATTACATATACTATGGCAAGTTCTCTTCTGATTGCCCTAGGGGGGTTAAAACAGCAGCCTGTGAAAAATAAGTGTCCACCACGCTCGTTGTGATTTCCAGACACACTCAAAAAAAAGGTTACGCTTATATATAATCCTGACATGCCGAGTATTTGGGGATTTAAAAAGGCATTGTAAGTGTCTTAATAAAAGCTATTATGCATTGCTATAGGATATGAAAAACATTAAGATAGATTAAAAATGTGTAAAAAAAAACCCCGGCTTGTGCAAAGGGCCTAAGCTTTTGTAAAGGAGTGACTCCATTCTGAAAGGATCCCGTTCAAAGAGACTCTACCAGAGGACAGAGAGGTTGTGTTAATGGGGAAAAACACACAAAAAAATTACGTCCAGACAAATCTGGTGCACGGACTTCTTCCTTGGTGTAGCACAGATGAATTTTTCATGATGTAAAATTCAATTTCTTTTAAAAAGAAAATCAGCATGAATTAAAAGCGCTCTCTAAATCTTTCTTTAAAAGACTACAAGGAGCTGGCTAGATAAACCCTGTATCAAAGGAATTTACCCCATCTGAAATGAAGAATTACAGTACTGGACCCGAGTCTGCCGTCACTGAACTCCAATGAAACTTGTCAGCGACTTAATCCACTTCAAAAACAAAAACACTTAAAACTCTTTCTATATTATTTCCAGAAGGAAAACTGCCTTTCTGGAATGTGCAATATATGCAGATGAGCAGTCACACACATAAACCACACTCACCAAGGTACTTACTAAATGTGGTCATTAACAGCATCCCATTTCCCACAGCCTCTTGCAAACTCCACAGCCAGAAAACACGCATGTCTTGTACCAAAGTGCAAAATGGGGGGGAAAATCATCCATCAGAGAGCCTTCAAATCTAGAACTGCAATTTTCTTTTAAAGTAATGGAAGAATCCGGGGGGAACTGAAGTTTTTCCCAAGAACCGTAGTCACAAAGAGGGAGGAGCAGACCCAAGCCAACAGAGAGAATAAATGTGGGTCTGCCCTACAAGGACCTTGCAGGAATTGGACTTTAACCACACCACAGAGATGCGTTTACATTTTTAGACTCCACTCTGAATCCCAGCAGATTCCCAAGCCCACACACCAATCCAGCCTCGCTGACAAGAGAGAACAGCAACACATGAAGCCCCTTTCCTTCCCCAACACCCTCCCCTTGAATCAAGGCACTCAGTTGTTTAGCACGACTGCTCAGTGCTTCAGTGGCCTTTTACACTCCTCACGTTGGGTCTCTGATGGAAAACAAGGGGTGATGAAAAGTACCAAAATGGCACCTCAACAGTAGATGCCCGTTTGCCTTGCTCGGAGTTACGATTTCAATTTAAAAGCAATTAACTCAAATAAAATCCCATCAGGAAAAAAAAAAAGAGGCAAATTTTTATTTATTTCCTTGATGGTTTTATCTCATGAAGAAGGTGCCTCATGGAGTTGCTGAAACCTGGATTTGCATGGATGCTTCCCCTCCCATTTCCTACACAACCTCGGCTGTTTCATCATCTCACCAAAGCCTCCAGTCCCTTCTCACGCTCCCTTGTTCTCCCTGTCCTTCCACAGGTCCTGCAGCACACCCAGCTTCAGCCTCCACGCCCAGCCAGGCAGGAGGTGGCATTCCCTGCAGCTGGCTCCACGCCACACAGAAGAGGAGTGGGAATAGACGGGATGCTCACCCCACATGGGATGCTCACCCCACAGGCTGCAGCTTTCCCATCCACGGCAGAACTCACTCCATGTCTACTCCAGAGAGCCCCCAGCCTCCACTCCACAAACAGCAACACAATTGCCTTTGACACACCTACCACCATGAGATTTGGTTTAGACCGTGCAGCAGAACAGAAGCACACACAACCTAGGCTAAAAATAAAATTTAATAATACATTACACACAAGCTCACAATCAATTAGCATGTATAATTCAGCAACACATTCTATATTATTTGATATGAAATGGATCGCCCGCAATGGGCATGCTAAAAGATCTCCAACTAAAATTAATCACCCCTGCTATGACAGGGGAAAAAATACCTCCATAAGTGTTGTTCTTACAGTCCACCACAACTTTGTTTCTTTTCCTTAAGGACCAGATCCATACATTGTCCATACATGAGAATCTCCTTTATCTCAGGGAGAGGAAGTTTCGTGTCTTTCACGGTGGCAACACAAAATCTGCAGACATCACCTTGAATGCATCCTAAGGAATGCTCAGAGAGTCAACAGAAAATTCAAAGCACCTCAACACAATTTAGGGCTTTAAATATCACCTGATGCTTTGTATTAAAATAGCCAGGACCAAATTCCAGCACAGGACTATTGCAATGAAACCCTGAGCTTCAAGGCCGAGGCCCAGAGCCCCACAGATGGTCTGAAGCCACATCCCCTTCTGTATCTGCTGGTCCAGGTGAAGTACAACAGAGAAGCATCACACCAGCCCCGGGCACAGCTGGGGCTCTGCAGGGAGGCGGCAGCAAATGCCCCATCCTCAGACACCTGCCAAAAGGGGATGAATGGTGGAGCACCCCAAGCTGTCACTTGGCTGCCCTGGAGCCACCTCACTAATGGGACTGCACCAATCCTGCTGCCAGCCCGTTCCAGGAGCCCCAGGTGCAAGTGAATCCCAGGATTTTTGGCCATCAGCCCCGACTGGCACCCCCGGAGCGCCCGGCTCTGCAGCAGCTCTCCCAGGCAGCCTCACAACACCGCTTTTCCTTTCTCCTCACAGCAGTTAAGCAGCACACAGAAAATTGAATCCTAAGGGTAGACAAATAATACATCACAGACCGCAGCGCTAGGAAATCTTCCTGTCTTTTGAAAGAAACTTACTGCGGGAGCCTTAATTTGTGGGAATTGAAAGCCTCATAACAATTTACGTTGGATTAAGGTTCCTGCCCAGTTAAATGCCAGTACTGACAGTCCTAGATGAGTCCCCATCTCATGAACAACCACCAGCCACACGCTTATAGGCACCACGCCAGAGCACACTGCACTTTATCTGCCTTCCCTCACTGCAGATTATGTTCCTCCGGGGATGAAAAACCTCACAATCCAACTACATCAGCTGAGAACGAAGCTGAAGCTTCCAAGTGCCTCCAGCAGCTCATGGGCACCTCCACACATCTCAAAGTCTATGAGCACACCCCTTTGTCCAACTTGTGAGTGACATACATAGAAAAAGTTAGAACCTCCCTTCACAGTGACTCTTGACATGGACAGCCAGTCCAAGCAGTTGTTGGAAGGGCACTGGCTCACAACAGCTGGAGCAGGCACCGTTCAGTCTCATCCATCATCCCAAGTTCATAGAAAAGTTGTTCCAACCACGAGAGTCCATAACCTTGGTGAGAGATGCCATTCTCTGTGAAGAAATTGCTCCCTGAGAAATAAGCCATCCCTTGCAGCAGGACCTGCCCATCACCACTCCACCTGCAGCCTCAGCCAGGGAACAAAGTGTCAGGTTGATGCTCGCAAAGGGTTCCTGTTTAATGGTCAAACCTGAAATGTGTCACAAAGGAAAAAATATCAAAGTGTACCTGAAATTTTAGTCATCTTTCTTTGCAGATTCCTTTCAGAGCATCTTTAAGCTACCAGCTGTGAAGATGGATTCAGCAGCACTTCTGCCCTGTGGTGCTCCATCACCAAACCAGCCCCTTCCCACCACTGTGCTGTCGCGCACCGTGTCTGAGCTGCAGACCAGGACGTCAGGTGGTGTCAGGGCTGGGCAGATAATGCTTCTTTGCTGGGGATGGAGGTGCTCAGAACAGCTTTGGCTTTTATCTGCACTGCCTCTCTCCGATCAAGGAAAGGCTCTCTGTCCTCAACTGAGCCTGCTGCTGAGGCAGCTGAGCCCATTAGTAACACCTCCCCTCCCCAGTTCTCAGAGCTGGATTACACAAATGCAAATGTTACGTGAGGAACAGCCTCTCCTCATGCACTCTCACAAACACAGGTATGTCTCCTTTCCCTTTTAGCTTCTTAATTTCGATTTTACTTTGAATTTGCATACTCCTTCCAGCCGAGGTGGTTTTAGCCCATTTACCACACTACAGAAGATTTATAAAGTTTTAACAGCAGTCATGTATCATCTTCGACACACATGCGTTTGACTAAACTCCCAGCACAGAGCTTGTTTTAGCTACTCAAAAACACTATTTGCTATGTAACACCACAGATGATTCACTTGATATCAGTGTTTCCGGTAATGTATTTTCTGCACAGAAAGCAAAGAACCACAAGACAAATCTGAAGCAAGATTCAGCAGCTTTTGGTGATTATTCACCACTTCCCATTCTTGCAGAAGCCCTGACGTATTCTGTGTCCAATCTCTGGGACACCTCTCAGATGTCGTCTGAGAAAGCCCTGATGGACAGAGTGTCCTTAAGAGGCCTCAGCACGCCCTCCTTTCTCCAACTGAACAACAGAGACCATCCAAAAGGGCACAGCCGAACTATGACATAAGTTTGCCGGCCATAATCACAGTCAGTCCTTGAGGAGACTCAGGCTGCTCCTGGGACGGATAAAATTCCACTCCTGAAAATCAGCACCTCTGGGGGACACAGTCATTTCTCTGGGTTGTGCTGCATCCTGAAACCTTAACATCTCTCATTTTAAGCCATGGGAGCTGTGGAGAGCTCAGGAAACACGAAGAGCCCTCACCTGCGCTCCTGCAATTCATGCGTGTTATCGCCTATCACTCCACAGCACAGAGCAACAATGTCCCGTGACCTCAACACTACCTCTTCCTCCTGAGACACACGGAGCACCGTTCTCATGAAGTGGTGGCAACTTCTGGAACACCCAAACATATCGATTTTCTCATTGTTTCGCCCTGTCTGTCTTCATACGCCTGTAATCCCCAATGACTCCAACATCAGTATCAGACAGCACAAGCATTCATCTTTCAGTCTGCTGTCAAGTGAAACGCTGACAGCTCCTGCTTCATGGGCATCTCTCTGCAGTGGAACATTACTAAGTGGAATCTGATTCTGAAGCTTTCTCAGTTATTTTTTTTTAATTTTGACACCTTTTCATCAGTTTATTGGACTAAAGATAACGGTGACTAGCAATGACACATCCAAACTTACACTTCTCTGCAAAGTCCTTAAGGTCATCCCTAAACCCGTGGCTTACTGCTGGATGTTACTGTGTTGGCTGCACAACCTGGAGATCAGAAGCATTTTTGTCCATACAAGCCCCTGTTTAGCTGCAATATAACCAAAGCTGCCTCGGGGAAACGAGGGGAATAGTACAAAGCAAGTACAGAACTCCCAGCCTTTTAGTTTGCTCAAGGGTACCAGTATCATTAACGGGGCCCTTGGCAGTGCCAGACCCGTGTTTCTCACATCTGTGAAAGCACTGACAGCCTCTGCATCACTGAGCATCTGAAGCAGCATAAAATGGTTAAGCCTTTTGCTTTTGTCATTCTGGGCCCTTTACTGACAGCCCTGGCACACACTATATATACACTGAGAACAAGAACTCAGTACCTCTGTGCTCTGCGGTTTTTGGCAGTCTCTTTCTGAAGTACAGCTCTATCAGCCACCATGCCTTTCCCTGTCACGGCTCATATGTATTTTCTGCAAACTTTCTAAACTGGGGAAAAAAATAAATAAATAAAAAACGACCAACCACCAAATCTGTATTTAATACAGACTGAAGAGCAGTCACGGACAGGAGCAGCCTGCACACCAGAGCCTGGGAAGCCCTTTCCAAGGAGACCCCATGTGCAGTAACTCATGCAGAGCTCTAAAGCAGCCCCTGCCTCCTCGGGAATGCAGGGAACTGTTTGTTACACCTCACACAGCACTGGTGGCCGTGGCACAGTTCTAGGTGTGCGTCACCTCTGACTCAGCTATGATGTGGCTCTCACACGCCGTTCCTCAGCCCAACCACGCACTGGAGCACCTCTGCTCCAGGACGGAGAAGGAGGAGGGCCCGGAGGAAGGACATACCTTTCTCACCTCCTTCTCAGCTCACAGCCCAAAACTTCCTCTTCAGCAAAATCAATTGTTCCTGCCTGGGTTTGACAGCAGCAGGCTGAAGGCAGGGAATCCATAATACACCATGCTCAGATCCGTGTTCCAGTGCACAGCCAACACGTGGATCCACCACCCATGGCCTGGCCTGCCCAGACCTGCCACCAGTGCTGGGACACAGCTCGGTGATTTCAGAGCTCACACAGAAACTGGTTCAGCACAAGTGCAGATATCTGCGTTTGTGCTGCCTGGGAAAGATAAGCTGAATGATTTTTGATGACCATCTGTTTAGCAATGGCTGTTTAACATTCCCCTTTTGACTGTTATTTCCATCCATTATTTACCAGGCACTGAGCTGTATTTGCCAATGGTTAGAAAAGAGAAGCTATATTATTTAAATCACGATACAGCATCATAACAACCACATTACAATGTGGTATTTTGTAACATGCAGACGTGATAGAAAAAGGCAAATTCAAGTTTAGAAACTATTTTATACTAAGATACAGCACCTGACTCAGGGAGTACAGACTGACAAGTACGGGGCTGAACAACCATTTCCAAAGCAATAATAAACTGACCAGCACACAACCAGAAGCACAGGGCAAAATCAAATTAAAAAAAGGCACATTCTTTTCTTTTTTTGTTCTCATTTGATGGCTCTCATCTAATATTCTTTAAATGAAGGTTTAAATTCTGCCACACAGCTTCTTTTTTGTCTCAGTAGATGTCTTATAGCTTAGTCAGTATCTTCTACTCTCTTTTTCCTAATTTCTTTGTAAAAATATTAGCAAATTTTCCAGGAAGAAGAATAACTGTCAGAACTGGAGTGTAAGCTGACACATTCCCCCTATTAGGATTAAACTGTGTTTGACCCTCACATGGTGGGGCTGATGTGGTTAAGACTAATGAGTCTATTATTTCAAGTCGAGGTACAAGGCACCCAGTGGTTCCACTGTTTCAGAACCAACCACCACTCTCCTTCTGCAGGGTTTGATACTGAAAAATTGTTCACAATTATGGGTAAGACATCGTGAGTATTAGCCTTATTCTAAAAAAATACAAAAACTCAGTGAGATGAAAAGGAAATGGGGTAAGTGTACAGTTAGAGCCATTACCCTTAAAGCCTTTCACTGACAAAGTTAAGCTCCCACAAGATGCTGTGCCACACAGCACCATTAATTGCTTGCTGTCCAGCTGACCTCCCCCAGGGATCCGGGCTCACAGCTCCAAACCCAGGCACGTTAAGGCGCTGACAAGTCCCCTCAAAGGGAAGAGAAAACCCACACACACTTCTCCACAATCAGCTCTTCCAAGTTTTGTAGGTCTCTATCTGAACAGCTTTCTCACAGCACAGTTCAGTATGTCTTCCTACTGAATACAGGCAGTTTTAGGGCAGGTGCAGCCTCAGAGAGGGACCAGGTGAGGCAGTGGTGATGCTCTGCTCCATCACTCCTGACCAGTGACTGGGTAACAAAGTATGTACGTGCTGTAACACCCGCGCTCAGCAGAACAAGGAATGCAGAACCACTGGCAGAGCCCAGCTGTAGGAATTCAACCATTCATTTCAGGTTAAACCACATTATTTTAAAGCATTTCAAAGCAGGGATAGTGTCGAGTTCCTCTGAGTGATGCGTGCCTGGAAGCTTCACATGAAACCTCTCAATGTTTGGGACAGAGAGAGGGTCTACGCCATGTAGAAAACCTGTGCCACTGTGTTCCTTGAGAGTTGCTTTAGGGACAGGACTTTGGTCTACAAAGACACCTGAAAGAATACGGAGACACAGGACACATTTTTGGAATCTCCACATCCTCAAGACTCACAGTATAATCTCACTTTAACAGCCGTCCAAATTTACATTGAAAAAGTCTTTTTAAGTTCTCAATACATAAGCTTATATAAGCTGGGCTTTAAATCAGCAGCTTTTAAAATAAGCGCTCCAATTCACCAGAGGAAATCAGAAGATGTTTCTAACAAAGTTCATTATAAACCCTTTTAAATATGATCTACATTTGAACTTCCATATCGAGGAATCACTTCAGTTATTCTCTTAATCCAAATAAAGAAAATGGATGAGCTGTCAAGACCTCCAAAACAGGTAATCAGAGCAAGTGCTTTAAATTCAGGTCGAGCTGCAGAAGTTAAGCTTGTCTGCTTTGAGGGAGTTAGTTTTGCTGCTATGTAGAATTTTCACTGAAAAGAAGGGTGGCTTGCTCTGGTTCTGGTCTCCAGCCCTGCAGCTGCATGTCCCAGCTCCTCTGACCACCACTGCTAAACCAGCAATCCAAGCACACGGAACCTGCCCCAACTCCAACAAGTGCTGCAATCTGGAAAGGCTTTGCTGCTGCCTCCAAGAACAGCAGGATCGATCCCACCAGCTGTAAACCCCCCGGTTCACTGGTGACCAAAGGTGACATTCCCTAGCTGAAGCTGCACAAAGCACCTTCCAGTAATCGAATTGTGAAAGTGAGTGAAAATACTTTTAAAAGTTTACAACCTTTTCCTTTTACATCAGCAGTCTTCAAAAACACTTTGATTATTTTTTTTTTAGTAATCAGATACATATTACGAGAAGAAAATACTTGGAGTTTAGTTATCAACTTTCCTTGATGGAAATAGCTGGAGATTTTAATATTAATTCATCCCTCACTTTTAGCCTTGAATTCGGGATTCAATCAAACAGAAAATAAAATGCAAGTTCCCCATTACTTCCATGGAGCCTTTAGTTAAAGGAAACAATCTTTAATAATTAACAGCACATAAAACTAGCCAAGCTAGAGAAACACACATCTCGCCAGTGCTCTGGCAGGTGGTGGTTTCCTTCATTAAGGGCAGTAAGGACACGTTTGTGAGGTCCCTGTGCCCACCACTAATATGTGGGGAGTTAATGAGACTGCCCAGGGCTCAGCCTGCCCTGCAGCACGGCCCTGCTCCTGAGACGTGGCTGGCGCTGACCTCAGCACCTCATCCCTTCCCGCAGAAACATCCACCGGGGAACAGAAGGGAAGATGCATTAAAACCTCCCCCAGCCACCTTCAGCTATCAGGAACAAGGCAGAAGGCCGAGTTAATAACCTACTGGGCAGGTAAGACAGGTAATCAGCCACCAAGTGATTGCACTCGGTGCGACTGGGAGACCCAAGCCTGTCTGTGCAATGTTTTGTCATCGACAAGGAAAAGCCTTTGGGAAAATTCCCTTAAATTCTACCACCTTGCTTAGAGCAGCCAAAAAAGTGTATTTATATGTCCTTTGGGATCAAAGGCAGAGGAGGAAGGGGAAACAATCAGCAAAACACAGCGAGCAGAGGTGGGAGAGCAGCACAGGTGGGGAGATGCCCCGTGACACCAGGGGGAACACAGACACAGCTGCAGTGAAAATTTCCACGCCAATGAAAACTTGAGCATATTTGCATCCATTCATATCCTGCAAAATCGACTGCGAGTGTTTAACTTACTGCCCTGCTTATGTCGCTGCTTAATTAGGTCCCAAGGGTGAATTTTAATCTAATTTACACCAAATAAATCCTAAATCACCAGCACTCGCTCGGACGGATTTACTCCAGTGTAAATAAGGTAAGAAGTCACACAAAATGCCAAACACAAACATTTTTGTTTCCTGGGTTTGTAGTTGCCAAAACCTTCCACGAATTCCTTTCAAACGAAGTTTTAAATCACTTCTTGTCTACAGACTCGATTCGCCACTTTGCGGTACAGTCTGTAACCTGCTGGTTTAACCTACAAAAACTGCAGGCACAGGGCACTGCTGCTCTACAGTCACAGAACTACTGACAAGAGGGAAAAATTAACCTGCTCTGAGTGCCATGCTGCTGCTGACAGACTGCTAATGGTTCCGTTGGCTCAGCTTAAAGATCGTGTAGCTGTTCCTGTGACCATGAACCACCACTGTCCCCCAGGACACCTCCGACACAGCTCAGGTGCACAGGGGAGCAGCTCCCTCCTCCTGAGGGTTCATTCAAATAATCAGTTCTTGCCTGATCTGAGCTCACTTTAGGAATGATTCCCAGCTGCAACAGAGATCAGAGGCCTGGCTTCTCTCTCTCTCTCTCTGCAATTTGCTTGAGGCGTGTAAATGCTGCTGCAGGGGATGCACTGGGATCCACAACCTCCCTTCACCCCCAATGTGCTTCCCTGCAAGGGATGCACTGGGATCCACAACCTCCCTTCATCCTCCATGTGCTTCCCCGTGCCTGGCAAACTCTGGGCCTTCTCCAGCACTATCCAGCAGCACTATCCATCACCTGGAAAGACAAGAGGAGGTGTCTGACATGCTCTTTTCCTGCACCCCAGGGAAATGTATTATCTGCCCAATAAACCTGGTTATCTGCTGAACAGACACGCCGGAGTCCTGCGAGCCTCCTCCAAATCAGGTTGGGTTCATACCGGCAATCGTGTTACACAACACTGCCCGATTCATCTTTTTATTCAAAACCACTCTTTACAGAAGACAAATGAAAAGCTGAAACAACAGAATTCCTCATTGCTTCCAGCATTCTTCATTGCTAGCAAAACTGTTCCGGTAACACAGGAAGACAAATGAGATTATTTCAAGACTGCAGGCATAAATTATGAATATAAATGCTACAGAATAAGCTCCTTCACACTGCCCCTTCTCACACGCGGTCAGGGAAGCAAAATATGTGCAGGGAGATGAACAGTATAAAGCCAAACAGCATTTTAAGTCTTGCCCTCAGCAACCAACACTTGATGTGTGTGTGTATATATATATACACATATATATTACGGTATTTATTTATTTGTTTTTAAGACTGTGCCTGGCAAAACCCCTGTTTCCAAGGTTGTCCTCGTTTCTCAGCACCTGGGCAATTAAAATTAAAGAAGAGGTTCACTTTACAGCACGACAGCCCTGGAGTCCCTCATTTTTTAAAAAGTTTGCTCTGTAAAGCCTGAGCCACAGAGCGCTCCGAGGTTTATTCCCATTATCATTTTTCAAAGCTTGCCTCTGGGTTTGGTTTGGAGGGGTTTATTTGTCTTTAATTTCTATGCTAGAGTGCTGAGAGGTACAATAAGAATAGGTGCACACTGTTAATATTGCGACTTCTCTGTGGATTTATTTGAAAAACAGGAGAAAGGCTAAAATGAGTAAAGACTGTAGTTTTCCTCTTCATTAAACTTCTTCTCATCCATGCATAAACACCTAATTCTCCACTGAGCTTCCTGGAGTATTAAAGTCATTTGAGAAAAAACGCAGACAGCATCTTGCTTACATTTTGTTCCACAGAACCCCAGTCACAGCTCCGCAGCAGGACGGCAGCGGCGACAGGCACTGCCACCACCCCGCCTGGAAGGGAAGGTTGGAAGTGTCTGGGTTGGAAGGAACCTTAAAGTTCATCTCTTGCCAACCCCCCTGCCATGGGCAAGGACACCTCCCACTAGCCCAGGTTGCTCCAAGCCCCGTCCAACCTGGCCTTGGACACTTCCAGGGATGGGGCAGCCACAGCTTCTCTGCCCAACCTGTGCCACTGACCCTTGCCCTATCGCTCCAGGCCCCTGTCCACAGTCCCTCTCCAGCTCTCCTGGAACCCCTTTAGGCACTGGAAGGGGCTCTCAGGTCTCCCTGGAGCCCTCTCTTCTCCAGGTGAACACCCTCAGCTTCCCCAGCCTGTCTCCTTAGCAGAGGAGCTCCAGCCCTCACAGCATCTCCGTGGCCTCCTCTGAACCTGCTCCTTGTCCTTGGACTCGCTCCATCACCCTTGCACTCACTCCAGGAAAAAGCAGCAGAGCAAGGAGCCAAGTTAATGAACCCCTGTTTGTTCAGCTTCTGAACACCGAGCACCCAGGAGAAGCTGGAGGAGGCACAAGACACTCCAGTGAGCACAAGGATACGGCACGGAGCCAAAGCCCTGGGACAGAACAGCACACAGAGCACTGAGGCTCTCCAGAGTCCATTCAGGAACCCATCCTGTGAGATGTCCTACTGCAGGAGGGGCTGGCTCCAAAAAACACATTGGTTTACGATTGCCAGGGCTTAAGTATAAGCTTCAGTTTACGGTTTTTAACTTCCACAGCCCTGCTGTCAAGTTTTCCCCTCTTCTACAGATGAACAGCAAAATCACAGCAGTTACAACTGCTGCTTTAAAGTTGCAGCTCACTTTGGAACACGCACAGGCTGTTCGGATTCTGACAACCAGAGCAAGCACAGCTCTCTGCACTTCAGATGTACCCTGGATACAACATTATGTTTAGAACCTCAGCATCAGATTCAATCCATCCGCTCTTTAATTCAACGCTGGCTGCATAAAATAATGAGCATGTAGTTATGGAAAAAACAATACACTGAATGATTATGGATTGAAACGTGGAAAAAGCAGTACTTTCAATAAAATATTATTTCTTAAAATCTACTGGGTGCATTGATTATACAATCTCATGGCGTTTTTTTCCTATTTAAATGTTTAAAATCACATTAAAAAGTTGAGGCATTAGTTATGGATCTTGATTGCTTTGTTCTGAAGTCAGCAACAGTTGCTCTGTTAAGCATCTTCAGCCTAAGGAAACACTTACCCATTTGACTTTCACCACACCATTTGCACAGAAAATAACAACTGGCACAGAAACAACTCTACAAAAACACATTCTAAGAAATATTACATTTGAGAATTTTGTATTTCGTGTGACAGCTGGAGCACAGCAATGTTTTGAAGGGAAGCAGCAGTCAGTGCCCCTACCCAGACATTCTGCTCATGGATCCCAGCCTTTACTCAGATAAAGGGATTCCTGTGATTACATTAAGCACGGACCATTGTTAAGATAAACCAATGAAAGGCAATTAAGGCCACAACATGTCACACGTGGCTTATACACAGCATTTCTTTGATGGCTACACACAAATGCAAGCAGTTGGTTTTAGCAATTAGCAGTTCTCATGCTTTGTTAAGGCAATGGCACTAATCCAGAGAGAGAAAGGTAATTCATGGAGAAAGATCGCACCATGGCCATTAGCAAAGCAGCCAACAAACTGCAGCTCTCCTACAAAACCCATGGTAGGGGTGCATAATCCAGGTAAAATTTAAGTACCAGCCATCATATCTGAGACAATGAGGCCACCTCCACCACCCCACACCTTCTGGTCCACGTGAACTCCTCGAGCTTTGCTGTTACGGTTCATGGCATTGCCCCAGCATCTTGCTAAAATTACACCCCTGGAACTCTGAGCTGCCCATTTATTTACATTTGATAATTTCAGTGCAGGTTCTGTCGTGTAAGTTTTGCTGTTGTTTTGAACCAAAAGTTAAAAGCAGGGAAATTCCAACAGTCTTTGACTCACACTCAAAGAGTTAAATCATGGGAGATGAACTTAGATCTGTAGAATGGTTTGGGTTAGAAAGGACCTTAAAGACCATCCAATCCTAACCCTGGCAGGGACATCTTCCACTAGACCAGGTTGCTCCAAGCCCCAGCCAGCCCAGCCTTGGACACCTCCAGGGATGGGGCATCCACAATTTCTCCAAGAAACCTGTGCCAGGGCCTCCCCACCCTCACAGGGAAGAATTCCTTCCCAATATCCTAATCTAACCCTGCCCTCTGCCAGTGTGAAGCCATTCCCCTTTGTCCCAAGCCCCTCTCCAGCTCTCTTGGAGCCCCTTCAGGCACTGGAAGGAGCTCTGAGGTCTTCCCAGAGCCTGAGGATCAGTCATTAACCTTCTTCCCAGCAGTTCACCGCTGGCTCAGCACAGCTACCATATCAGATGGTAACAGTCACGGCAGCTTCACTAAAGGTTAATCACATCAATTCCCTTTTTCTAAAGGAAAGATAAAGATCTATTGGACTGTTCATTGCACCTCTCTCAAAACAGAGGGGAAATTGCTGAGAAAAATCACCAGTTAATCACCTGAAGGAATGAAAAAGCAGGGAATTTTGCATTATTAATGAAAATCTAGGCAATTAGATTAGTAATAGCTTCATTCCATTGCATAATACAGTTAAAGTTGCTTATAAGGCTTCCGGACGGACCACATTTCAAACCAAATTAAAGCAGCTTTCCCAGTTATGAGTCTTGTCTCGTGCACTGGGGAGCTGCAGGGTTCATCTGTGACTGTCATTAAAACTGAGCTGGAGTGGTTTATTTCATCCTGCAACTTTTTAATGTTCTGACAGATTATGAAGGTTATCCCTCTCACATATATTTTACATCAAAAACATAAGAAACACCTCACCGCAGCTCCATATTCAAAATACTCAGCCGAATCCCGGAATATTAATCCAAGTCCTAGATCTAAACGAAGCCAAGCAGAGTTGATCTGAATGCAGGCACTCCCTCACCCTAAGCACATCTCCCCCTCCGACCAGCTACAGACTCTCTGGTGAATTACCAGGAATTCCACTGTGAACACTGAAAAAATTACTGACAAACTTCTGTCAAGCCCAGAGTATTTCATTAATCTGTCTCAACTGCAATTGGAGTTTTCTGATAAAAAAGTATTTCGCAATAGGATGCTGGAAAAAGTTTTAGATATTCAAAGGATGGAATCTGCCCCTCTGGGTGTATCTCTGCAATTCAGAAACCTGAGGAAGGATTCATGGGGTATCTGTCGCAAAGTCAGAGGGAAAAACTCACTCTACAATACAAACTATCTTCACAAAGTGACACATCTCTCAACATACAGCATATTATGAAAATAAATATGAATTGCTGTGGAAATAAATATGAACCTTGGGTAACCTTTCCCACTCGGTGGACTTCAGTTTCCACAAGGAATTGTGCATGACAAGTTTCCATTCACCGTCTTAACTGAAACATTTCCCTTCCTATCCTGCACACACCAGTGAAGTGCACCCAGACCCACTGGTCTATAAGAAACAGCATTTTATGTAGTTCTCATGGATACTCCTTGCTCAGAAATGACCAGCAAACAGAATAATAAAACTATTAAATGTCAGGATGCGCTGTACTGCCTGAATTTATAGTATGCTGGCATGCTTGCACAGCACTGTGCCCACTTTTACTAACTCTTGCTACTTTTTACAATAATTCACACCTATTAAAAGGTGCAGCTTTATGACATCCCACTGAAATCAGGAATTCTTTTTAGGTTTCATTAATTCAACCACAAAAATTTATTACAATAGCAATAAACAACAGCTCCCCTTGGGGAGAAAAAAAAAATAGCTAATTCATTTGAGGAACATAAAAAAAGAACAACTACCTGCACCACTGAGCTCAGCCCCATAGACACCGAGAGGTGTGGTAGAAGTTTAACCCAGAGGTCCATAAAACATCTCCTCGCGTGTCCTCAAACCAAAATCCACTTCAAACACCCAGTAACAAACCAAGCCCAGAGTACAAGACAGTGGTCAGGACAGCAGAGTGAAACAGAAGTGCAGAACAGATCATGGGCATCACCCCCCGTTAGGCCAAACACCCAGACCATCTGGGAACAGGCATGACCCCACGTGCTACAGAAGAAAGCCAAAAATCCCAGCTCTCTTTGCTCAAGCTGAACATTCTTTCCGTTCCTTAAGCCTCATAATCCAATTAATCCAAACCCACAGACACCAGCACACATTCTGCTGTGACCTAACCTTAACACACTGCTGGCAACGAAACAAAAACCCATGGAAATCCATACAAAGCTACAAGCCAGAGGGTGAGACTCCCTTGGGTACAGTAGCAGAGAAAGAGACTCCAGGGAAAAAAAATCCCCCAGACTGAGACGCCATTCCAGGATGTCTCTTAGCGATGGTTTAAACCCTCTCTCAGTTTCCAGGAAAAAATTAATTTGGGACAAATGTGTGCCCAGGTCATTTGATATCAAATGATTCATCCTGAGGTGTGGAGCCAATCTTCCCTTCTCTTTGTCACTGATTTACGGACAGGTGAGAGAGACAGGATGGAAAAGAGAGGATAAGCAAACAGGGCAGAGCCATCCCGTCACCTCCCATGATGTCTGGAATAACACCTTCCCACCACACACATTCCTCAAGGCTTCTTAGGAACAACTGCTCGGTTCATCATAAAGTTTTTGTCCCCATCTTGGGGGTGTGTCCTTGTCCACTGTGAGTGAGTTGGAACCGGGTGACCTTTAAGGTCCCTTCCAACCCAAACCACTCTGTGATTACTGAGGCACAAATTTAAGCTGGAGAAGACACCCCCAAGCCCCAGGGTGTAGGATCAGCTGCTAACGTGGCACAGCCTCACACCACACATACATCGAGCTTCTTCTGAGGCCTGGTGACAATTTCACAAGGTGCTCCAACATTTCCTGTCTAAAGCTCTGCCTTCACGTCACCTATAGAGCAGTGACCTGTTCTACACTCAACATATGTGGTGTTCAGACACGTTTTCCCTGCTTTTCCCTTTAGTCTTTACATTTTCTCCTTGAGGACTATTTCACGCATTGTGAAAGAGTATCTTCACTTCTTCTGGTTACTACCTGCTTCAAAGGAGTCTGTAAAACTGACAAAAACCCTGTCACCCTGAACCATTTCAATTTGCAAGGGTTTAACGCCAATTTTCATACAGACTTCCTGCACACACACCAGAAAGTGCTTTCTGCTTTTCCCTCACATGCCTTTTGGACTTCCCAAACTTCCCGGACTCCTCCTTCACAGAGCCAGAAGTCAGAAACAGGTCCTTGGTGCACTTACATATAAAATATCTCACATGAGCCCCGGTGCAGATTAACAAGGGTCTCTTCTCTGGAGCAGCAGTGCTGGAGACACACTAAAGGTATTTTTATTTAAGTCCCATCCTTCTTTCAAACTCATTTAGCAACAGGTCACTTGACTGCCCAAAACCAGTCCTTGAGTGCAAACGCAGGGTTTTATCATTGCCCCACCACTTCACTGCAGAACAGCAGGTCAATTAAATATTTAAAACAAGAGTGCTCAATATTTAATTAGGGACAAATAGCATTCTTGGGCACTTTCCTTGAATTTGAAAACAACCTTTCCCATTGTACCTAGGCATGAACTTTTAACATGACAAAGATGTATTTAAAGTTATTAGAAGTCTGCTAGTAATATTACAGTGAATTAACATCCTGTCAGTGACAGCTGCACGTTAAAGTATTACTACTTTAGAGTAGAAATGGATTTTAAAAAATCATTTTGCTGCTCTCAGTCAAGTAGTAGGGAAAATACTTGACTCTTCACGAAAACATGGAGGAATTTTGAAACAAAACTTTGAAGATGCCATTTCATCTCTCATAGCCCTTTTATAGCGAAAGGTATCATTTAAAACACTTTAAATACCTGTTAAATAACTAAATCTGTCATAGCACATTCATAGGGAAAGCTACAATTGTAAAGACTTTCAATACCTATTAATAACCAAACCTTCACATAAACTTTGTTATGTCATGGCTAGTACTAACTGTTTTGAGATTCCCATTGATTCCAATGACAGTGCCCACCAATGACAGCACCCCAGAAAACTGGGCTCTTCCATTCTAGAAGCCAAGGTGGGAATAGTCAAACCCTCAGATCGAAGGCATCCACCCCAAAGGGAAAAAAACCCTATCCTAGAAACACTGAAGCACAATTTGTGCCTCTAATACAGCAGCACACCTACACAGACCAAGTGATTTCTACTCAGGAATATTCACTTCCCTTTCAGATGCAGAAAAATAAAGCAGAGCCTGAGACCCTGGATGAAAGCTCTCCATTGCATCTGGACTCTCCAGAGTTATTCAGCTACACTTTCAAAGAGTCCCTTTCCACTGAAGGTGCAATCAGCTGTAACAACCAACACATCCTGAACTTAATCACGCCTTCTACCTGCATTCCTACGTACTGTCACAGGAGGCGATTCCACCTTCACAATGGTGGTTTCCACCACACAAAGCTTTCACACCACAGGCTCAAGCTGTTAGTGTCAGAACTCTCTGCTATTGGGCAAAAAACTTCCACAAACTTTGAATGTGGAACTGGCACAAGCAGTCAGCAATCCATGGTGATTCCACCCCGAGTCAGGGGATGCAAGAGCCATTTCACACCTGCTTCACCTCCCTGAGCTGCTTTTCCAAGGATTAGTGCCTGAACCTTCACTATCTTCTATAAAATCAAATGCAAGAAAGTTTCTGGAGGCAATGTTTTTTAATTCTAAAATAATAATCCTACACACTAAAAAGAAAGCAGGTAGTAGTAAACTATCTAGAACTAACTGCAAATAAGTTATATTTTTGTCACCCATATTTTAGCAATTTACACAGCTCTAAATGAAAAAAAAAACCATGACACAGTCACATTTGCAGCTTTAAGAAGTCCTGGGTCTTTTAGTTTAAAGGCAACAAACTCCCAAACCACCCAGTTTTTGCTGTTCCCATGTGCTCAGGTGACATTTGCAGTGTCGGTACTTTACCCACCAGGCTGCTCTGCGACTGGAGTGACAGCCAGGACACCACTGCAACCCGGAGCCCCAGTCACTGCCAAGCACTTTGAAGACATCTTTTCAGCTCAAGAATCAATTATCGACTCTGAATTCAACCTTCACAACATCAAAGACGACATTAATTTTAACATGAAATATATGTCAAATAACGTTAGTGAATCCATCATCACCATTGAGCAGAGCATTATCCTCACCCAAAGTCAGGCTGTTTAGAGGGAAGGATCCCTGTCAGAGGTTACCAAGATGGAGCTGTGGCAGAGTAATAAGGGAATTGATTATGAAACACTTGAAGGTAGCACTAAGTCCCTGCCAGCAGCTCCTGTGGTTGCTTCTCCTCAGGAGGAACCCTTGGGGAGCCACCCAAAAGCCAGTCTGGCAGCAGCATTGCAGACAGAAGAAATCAGGGCAGTAGCAGCTGCTCTCCAAGGCCCCAGGAGAGCGATGTGCCACCAAATGCATCTCCTACAAGTGTCCAGCCCTGCCTCCAGCACGGGGGCCACCAAAGACATCACTGCTGGTACTGAGCCCCAAATCCCTTTGGCTCAACTGCTCTCCTTGGTTCTGTCATCTCAGTTCTTCTTTTTATCCTACAACTTACTACATTATTTCAAATGAGAACAATCTCAAGATAACTGTCTGTGAAAACAAACAGCTCAAATCTGAGGTGATGGGACATGGGACAAGGCCTCCCAGGCCAAGGCAGTCAGCTCATGTCACCTCTACGTTGCTTATTTTCAGGAGGTCTCTTTGGTTTGCTTGTGGGTTTGTTTTCATTTGGTTTAGATTACATATACAAACTGGAAAACATTCTTACACCTTAATGCCTTTGAAAAGAAATTAGAACTTATTGCCTTACGAGCCAACATGTTGTTTATACCAGTAATTGATTAACCTTTTCTTCCCCTTTCACCCCTTAACATGCTGGAACTACAGGAAGAAGAACATTGATTTTAATAAGTGTTAACATTTACACAGGGATTTTTGACTTCTGCCTACGACCACCTGCCTTAGTGGGGTTGAAGACCAATCTTCCACATTGCTGAGCAGTTCTCGTTTTCTTCCACATAATCAAAGAACATCATTTAATCTCCAAAGTCCTATCATACAACCATTACTTCTTCTATTAAAGAAGGCAAGGCTGAGCAAATACTCTCAACCCTTGGTGAAGAGGTTTCCAATAATCCCAAGCCCCCCACGGGACCTGTTTTAGGGGTAGCTCACTAAAACACTGCGTCTCCTACACCGACAAATCTCTCTCAGAAGATGCTCCAATTCTCAAGTTCAAAGGCTTTTAAATTGTTTACTACCTCCAAAGGTTCCTCTGCACAATTTTATAACCTGCTTCAAGATTTGTTAAGAATCCAGATGGCATTTAGCCCACTCTGGACATTTACAGTAATTTTCCACTTGTTTTTAAATGGACAAACGCTACCAATCCCTACAACCTACATGTGATACTTGTTGCCATGTAATTGTACATGCAGTTGCTTCTGCAGAGCTGAAATTTCCTTCCTGTAAATACATTATACATTATTTAATACTATATATTGATATCAAAGTACCTATATATAGTATCCTTATAAATATATTATTAACTCTCTGCTTTACAAGGGCTGGCTCCAGTTCATTCTCCTCTCTACACCTGCTGCTCCAATAATGCAATGGCCAAACTCCAAATTGTACTAAGGAGGAGGAGAAAGGAAAAGGTGGAGTGGAAACATGAGTACACACCTTCCTGAGCCAGGCACCCAACTCCTTTACGGATGCCAGTAAGCCCCTGTAGAAGAGTAAGTATTTAGACCTTAATTTTTTTTGCATCCAAAACAATAGTAAAGCAGGGCAAATGATGACAAATTAAACTAAACATAGTAACAATTCATATCTATTAAGGAGACTATGCAAATTCAGTCATATACAGTGTTATCACAGCTCGTTTGTTTTAGTTACTTCAAATATTCACGTTTTAATGGAATAATTACTCAGAAATTCTGGCATGTGTACAAGCATATATTTAAAGGAGCTAAAGATGCAGAGAAACAATCTTTTTGCACTAATGTGCATCTTGCCACAGTGGCTGCTCCTGCCCACGGAGGAGAGCTGAGGATGCGGCTGCGGTGCCGTGTCAGGTCGGCACAGAGAGCAAAGCTCCTTCAGGGAGCACCAATTCATCAGCCCGGTGACACTGGCAGCAATCCCAGCACACAGCACCGACATCACTCTTCAGCACATACAGAATATTGAGACATAAAAGGGCTAAGCAAGTTAGAGATGCTCTGCTGAGCACCGAGGGCAGCCTGCCTTGCAGGATCCTCTTCGCTACCCAGAGCATCCCTCACCACGCTGGAATTGCTCCAAGTATATTCCACAGATCACACAGAATATTTCCTTTTTTTTCCAAATCAGAAAACCAGAAGTGTTTCCTCATTGCTGTTTCAACAGAACAGAGTATCAGAGTCATTCAGATAAACAAAAAAATACCACATACTGTCAGGAAATGCATTTCTTAGATTTCCTTACTTCCCCGCCCTGCGATGTTGGCTGTACTTTTGGAAATGGAACTACTACTGAATAAGAAAAACCTTTCGAGGCTAGTCAAATAAAACACCTTTCTGATGCAAAAAACATTTCCCTCACAGCTACAATAACTTCAGACCAACCTAACTTGGGCAATTTCAAAGTAAGCAGGAGAACACCACAGCAGAAGACCCACAGACAGCAAGGAGGATAAAAGTCAATTCCCACTTTCCTTTGATTTCCTATCAGTTATCCCTGCAGTTTCATCCGCCTCAGGAGAAAGGTTTTGTTCGTCCTTACTTAGAAAGCATACTTCATTTCTGAAACAATTACAAAAACCTGAACTTTGTTCCATGTTTTTAAGGGATCTTTCTTTGTTCACTAATGAGCTGAAATGCTGAGCATCTCCAGGCCGGCTGTGCTTTCCCATTCTCCGAGAGTATGGGAAGGTTACAGAACACACACCTTTGAGCTGACTCTGAAACCCGCAGAGGCACCAGGGCACACACACCGGCCTTCCCAGGAATACCGACGTGGGAGAGGAACCCTTTATACAGAAATCAAAACTGCCCATCAGAGAACCCGCTGCCTCCCAAGCACTTCTCACTACTCACGCGCAGAGTTCAGTCCCACCACGACACACCTGCCATCCACTCCTCAGCACCACGAGGGTTTCCAACCTACGGGCTGTGGGGCACACAGGACATGGCATGGGAGGAAGGCTTTCCACACCTCCAGAAGGAAACAAAAACTCCCTTTAGTCTTATTTTCAATTACTCTGCAGAAGTGTTAAAGGCCTTTGCAAAGATACTTTTTCCTACTTTTTTAAAGCTCCATTAGGTGCTTAATTTTCCATCTGGAAGTACTTTTTGATACTAGGGAAGTTAAGCAACCCTAGACATGGTCTCTAGCACCAGGACCTTAAAGAACTCCTATTTAACACAGGGAGGAAAAAAAGAGAGACAAAAAGACTCAAGCACAACAAGCATTTCTACATTCAAAGGTAAAATTATTTGCCCAAGCCCACAGTGCAAACCATTAACACCAGTCCTGGCTCCAGACCCCACAAGCTCCCAGGTTTGCGCTCAACCCTTTCAGGCCACGTTAACTCGGCTTTAAACCAGAAATGACTGCCTTGGAGTGCTGCAAAACTGAATCAATCACTGATTGACTGGTGAGAAGGTCCTGATTTATGGTGTGCCTGAGCTGACCTGAAGGAAGTGACAGCTCTGACTAAAAGAGAGGATCAGTGAAGCCAGAGATTAAGCTCTCTTTCAACAGAAACAGCCTACCAGATATTTTAAAAGCTCAGGCTGTGATCCTGCGAATTGCTTAAGAAAAGGATACGAAAATCAAAATAATAATATTAAAGGCTGGAAGCAGATTCTACTTAAGCTTTTTCATTTCTGCTTAAATTCTTTCAAGGCATGTTGACAGTCTATTTCCAGACAGCGCTCCTACACAGCAGGAAATTTATTTAAAGCTGAATATGGGACCACTAGCTTTTGTATTCCTGTTTAAATCAACAAGACACCTGACACTGACTTCGGCGGGTTTCAACATTTTCCCATTTTGCATTTCCTCCTTTGGATGTGTTCATGGAAAGAAGCAACAAGAGGGAAAGGGGGTGCAGAGACTGTGAATGAGAGGAGCTGGTGAAAGGTTGCCCCTTGTGACCGTATTTCACATACATTTGTCTTACAGAAACTAAACTTTATTATCACAATTTTTCATTCGAATAAAGACATCCATGAAATACAGCTTGTTAGAGGGTTACATGGACTGGGTCAGTCACACCACATCAGGCACCTGTCACTGTGACATGGTCTCAATCAAGGACCAAAAAGGAGCAATGCTTATATTAAATATTTATATCTGGTTCCATAGCTCCTACACAAGGAGACACCTCACACTGAGTCAGTCAACACGTCAGTGAAGAGATGTGGAAGGGTTTTATCCTTCACTGAGGCAAGGAGTAATTCAGTAATCAATTAAATACAGGAAATCATATACATTTGGATCCCCAAAGAAATAAAGCATTATCTATTTTAGTTAGGATGACTGGTCACACTAACCCTTAGATAATAAAAACAAACTTGATTACGGTTAAAAGGTTAAATTTCTCTGCTTCTTTCCTCAGACTTCAGAAGCCAGACTGGCCATAAACACCAGCACACGTGGGGAAATTCTCCAGGTAGCACTACATGAAGCATCAAGAAGGCAAGAAGAGGGAACACTTGACCCCACCACGCCCACAGAGGCTCCAGCACATCACACAAACAAACCTTTCCAGTTTAACCTTTGCAAACACACAAAGAAGTGAAGAGTTTCTCTCATTTCTCCACCCGGGATTTTACCAATTCAAATTGTGCAGATAAATGACTGTTTGCATCTTGCCTTAACTGTTTTGAGCTAAACATGATCTCGAGTTACCTGGAGAGAGACACGCATTTCTCCTTCCTCAGCAGCAGATCCACTGGGTGAGGGCAGCCACGACCTGGCAGGAGGTGCCAAAGCTCACCCGTGTCTTCCAGAGCATGGAATTCTCTGGAATTCTCAGAGCATGGTCAAGGGACTCCTCGCAACTTAAGGATCAGGATGAAATAAAAATGTTGGTGACCAGAAAAGTTCTCTATTATAGAAAACAAAATACTGGAAAGACTGTTTGGTTCTTGAGCATCCCCGAGGAATTTACTGCAGCATCTTTCTGAAATCAAACATCAAGAGTGGTTTCCTGAAAAGCAAAGGTAAATCTTTTCTTCTCCAGTCTCTTCAGATGTTTCTTGTATTTCTCTCCCGCTGTTTTCCTATGGGAAACCCCACTTCGTTAAGTGAACCAAAGCCATCATCATCCCTTACTGAAATACCTTCACAAACTGTGCTTGCTCTCATGGCATCTCTCAAGTGTAATGTTAATGACTGTGGGGAGATGGAGTTTATCTTTTGGTCTCCAAGCAGGTAACTCATCATTCAAACTATGCACTATTGGACTATAGTTAAATGTTATCTGAAGTCCATAAGTCTCTAATTTACTTCCTTTTTTCTCTCCTCTTTCTCCATGTGTGATTTTCTCCTAGGAAAATGCATATTAGGCTAATATTTCATATTAGGCTTCCCAATTTAAAACTGACTGCAGTATCTTATACTCCAGGTACTGCTCAAAGCAAATATTCCAAATTTTGTCATCCAGGAGGCAAAAAAAAAAAAGAATAAAGCTTAAAAATTATTTTAAATTTATATTTTTGGGCTTGAAACCTCCTAGAGGTCAAACATTTCACTCCTCCCACAGAGTGGTTGCAGTAAGCTAGAAATCGCAATGGAAATCACGAGTTTCCCCTCCAGCCCAGCAGTGTATCTTCAGACAAGGTTTCCCAACAATAACTTGTTGTGAGAATTAGGACATTTTGGGACGTGAACCACATCTGCTGGTTAGGACTCCTCTTCCACAGGGGGAAACAGTGGAAGTTATTAGACTCATGGACCTTAAAGTGCCTCATACAAGATAATTTTCCTCAGTCACAACTTTTAGCATTTTTTAAGTGTCTGTGTCCCCACGCTAACACATACAGGAAAGTACCACATATCCCACTCGCACATGCCAGGAGATCACCACCCATGCTTTTCCAAACACTCAAGGGCTCCCCACACTTGTTACAACACTTTTTGCTCTTCTCTTCGTTCTTCTTTCCCAAACCTTCCGACGAGCTACACTTTCATCCCCAGGACTCCCAGCCGCAGTGAAATCCCAAATTTCCGCGGAGCCAAACTGTGCAAGGCTGCACAGGCTCCGTGCACGGAGCTCAGCTCCCAGCCCTTCAAGCACCAACCCGCTCTGTTGTTCAGCAACCTGTGCTTCGCTCAAGGCTGAACGAACGCAGGGAAAACCTCCCCCCGTAATCCTTTGCTGCCGAAGCAGATGCCGTGGCACCTCAAAGCACAGAGGATTACATCAAGTGCACGGCTCTCCACTGAAAAGCGTACGTGCAGACAACTCAAAATACACTGATACAGGTTTTAGGGAGATCAAGAGCAACTGTGAAGACGGGAAGGAACCAAAAATCCCTAATATCTTCTTTTCCGTTCTAGTAACAGGATTTTTTTTCTTGAACTTACCCTCTTGGTACTGCTCCACAACTAACAAATGAGAATCCATCCAAATCTGTCACGAAACAATGCAAAGCATAAAAAACGCTGTATGAAAACGCAAAAACAGCCTAACAAACAAAACCAGTAACACCTTGCTCAGTTACAGCATAGTCCCTCAAAACTCAGCTACATTAACCTTTATCTCATGCTAGAAAACTCCCCTTGGAGAAGCCCCAACAGTCCCTTCCACGCCGATGGCCCCGGGCTACTGTGAGATACACAGAGAACCCTTTAGGTTGGAAAAGTCCTTTAATTAAAACTCAAGATCAAGAATTTACAAAGTAATCAGAATATGGAAACCAGGAGTTAGACACTTTTCATCTCAGCAGGATCAACAGGCACATTTTTTATAAACACGTATAAGCTAATGACTGGAGACTCTGTAGTTTCCACCTCCCTAGAAAGTTTCAAGTATTTTAAGAACACAAGTAAAGTTTCACTCATTACTCTAAATTATCAGCTAGAAAGGAGACTGAAGTCTATTTTCTAATGCTCCTTTTCTTGATCTCACAATGGCTCATAAACGTAGCTTTACTAGAAGAATTTTGGGTTTAACCTCACATCAGACAAAACCTCTCTCTTATTTCTCTCTGTACAATTCTGAGGAGTAAAGACAAAAAGAGCACGACCAAATCAAAAATCATGCTGTCACAGCAAAAATAAAAAATTCATCAGGAACTGCAGAGACCTATTGTGGCTCTTTGGTGCTGAAACCCAGAAGGATTTTTTTTCACTTATTAACACCCCATCCTTGTTCAGCAGCATACTAATGAACTTAATCTAAAGGCTAAATTTCAATTATGAATCACAGAACCGCATCTCTGCTCCCTGATTGCTCAGATAATCTGAATTAAACATCCCCGTATATAAGGCACAACGGCTGACTGCAGATAAAAGTTCCCAAACATCAAAAGCATTCAGTCCAGAAGGTAAAAATCTGACAAACACCTGTTTTCACATCCTTTCGATAACTCTCTGGCAAAGTAATGATTTCTAGTAACTTGACAGACCTCTTGCTCACCTCAAATATGCTGCACGGGCTTGAGCAGTAAAAGGAACTGCAAATGTTTCAATCTCTCAGGCTTGCAGCCAAGACGAAGTCTTCAGCCAGGGTAAAAAAGGGTTTCCATTTGCTAGAATAATTTAGGAGAAAACGCTTTCCTCTTGAGTACCTACGATGTATTTGCCCTGGAACAAAACCCCAGAGAGGCGCCAAGGAAAAATGAGACCATCGAGAGGCTGCACCACTTGACTATTAATATGCACGACTACAGACCACAACGTGGTGTTTCATGACGTGTCAACGCAGCTCAAATAAGGAGTTGAGGCTGCAGAACTACGGAAAAAACCAAACCCTGAGTAATAACAGCGACCTGGATCATTTGCTTCCAATTGCTTCTGCAAACAGCAGAGCGATGACGCTCACAAGAGCACCAAAGCGAGCTCTCTCCACTCCCAAAGACTGATAGGGAGGGAATACTGCACATGGCATCTGCTTTTTAACAAGACAATAAGGAGAAGCTGGACAGCCAGCCTTTAGTCTTCAGCTGAGAGAACGAGCCACAGAAGGGCTGCTGGCTTCTGGTGGGAGCCCAAGGGGCAAGAGGGAACCAGAAAACAGCCATGAGTTCCACCTTAGAGCAAACCTGGGTCAAGGAAACCAGAACCTTCCAAATGATCTCTCAGGTGTGTTTCCACCACAAAGTGCACGTGAGTCCCAGAGAACGTAACACCTCTACAGTCAATTCCTGCATTTGTCACGGGGAGGAAAACACAAAGAGCAAATGCACCATAACCAACCATTATCTGACCGTGTCTAGGAGTAAAAACTTCAGAGATTTTGTTTCGGCTCTGGGATGAGACAGTGATACACTCCTGCTTCACACACACCTACCAGCTCCTCTGCATACTCCAAGCGAGGTGAGCTCGCAGGGAAGACCCCCAAGACTGGCTGCCATTCCACAGCACTAAAACACAGGTCAGGTGTATTCAACTACCTTTTCACTGAGCAGTAAAGGCTCTTCTTTCCCCTTTCAAGTCAGATCAGGTCAGACATACGCACCCACACCTTCCCAGCAGCCACTGCACTACTGAAGGTTTCTGCTGTCCCAAACAAATATTAATCCATACAGTTCTTCAATTCCGGCCTCAGTCCCTTGCCCTTCCAGTACATGTCACCCAGCGGGAAGTTATCAATGCCCAGATGATCCTCAGATCATGAAAATAAATCCTTATAATTAAAAAAAATAGAAATCGGGTTTTCTTTTTCCAGGTGGTCAAGATAATCATAACGTTCTCTGCTTTGGCAATATTGATTACTACAGCACTGATACATATATGCAAAACCCATTTGGCAATTACATCCTTCCCAAGACCAAAATCTTCTCATTGTCAAATGCCAAGTGGAGACTTTGCTTTTGTGTTTGAGTGGATGCTGTGCCTTAAATGAGCTGTTTCTCAGCAACAGGCTCACACTTGTCAGACTGAGCACCAGGCACGTATGTATATGCTTAGCAATGTGCTTGGTGGAAGTTGTCATTCACAGTTTTTACCGAAATACATCTTAATTGAGTAGCAGCATTACACCACAAATGAGCCAGAAAAAAAGGCCAGCAATAATGACAGACCACTAGAAATAATCTGTTGCCTTCTGGGTAAACTGCTCAATGCTAAAACTTATTATCTGCAAAAGCACCTTTTGAATCACTTTTGTTTTGCCCTGTGGAATACCTTAATGTTTCCATCGGTAATAAAATTTCTGCCTTGCAATACTGCCCTCGTCTATAACACCGCAAGAGAAGGGAAGGAAAACACAGAACCACCATTGTTATTAAACCTTTAAGTTACAGAGTTAATTCCAGCTAAACACTTTTATCTGTTGCACTGCTTATATGAAGTGGATTTTTTTTTTTCCTAGAAGGAAATCTAATTTTTGCACCGGAGCACCAAACAACTCCATGGCCATCCATATCTGCACTGACTGCACTTGTGCTCCCAGTAATCTGTTAAGCAGCACATCCCCAGCTGGGGACTGTAATTAGGGTGCAAACTGCCATACAATCCCCTTGCCAGATTGATGAAGGAGACCTCTTACAAGGTGATCCAGAAGGCAGTGTTGAGATCATTAATCATTTATCCGTCGAGGAGAATACAAAAAGCTCTGCCACCAAGAGCGTTACACTGCAAAAGTATCTTGACAAAACTAACTCCTAAAAAAAACTAGTGAAGTTTTATTTAAAGGTCAGACTTTTAGGTACTGTATTATTTTTTAAAAGTTTGAGATCAGTTCACGTGAAAAAAGGCCTTATTCAGATGTCAGACACAATTTGACACTCCTACTTTGCTACTCCTTTTAAACGCTTGGTAACGATCAGCTCAGAGGGTTTTTAGCTCTGCAAGCAGCATCCCCAGATAGCAAACAAATGTAACAGTAATCTACAGAGCAAGCTTAAACACACCTCCAGGCTGCCAATATTTCAACGTGAAACTATTTATTTTCAGGGATCTGAATCCACAGAAGATGCAAGTATTTTCTACAGTGTATAATTACAGATATTGCTGGCACAGAAATTCGGTCTACAGGGAGAGCAGCAGGTCTTGAACACCTGCCTAACAGGGTCTTCACTGTCCATCCTGAGCACCCAAGTCTTGGCTCTGCCAGGCATCAACTAATTTTATTTTTTTAATAGGATTACTATAATGAAATACCTCAAGTATTTAAAGTTGAGTTTAAGCTTAAGTGTTTTCCCTTCTCCACTGTTATTTGATCCAACAAGCAAACCCACACCGTCCTTTGGGAACTCCCGAAACTGCCAAGAGAGAAAAATGCAAAAATCAAGATCACTCGTGTAGTCTAAGGGTATATTGCAAGAGTTCGAAGTGTTTTCCTTTGGAAACAACTTTTGAGCCTTCTTTTGTATGCAACCTCACGTTGCGCTTCCCACACACCATCCAAGATCATCGGCATCAGGAGTTTCTCAGCCATAGCCCTCAGCTTCACGTACCTTCCACCTGAGCCCAGCCTAAGGAGGTGCATTCCCCTCCCTTCCCAACACCTGGAATTAGCTGGAATTTAACAGAATTGCCTAGGAGACTCGTGCTGTTTGAAACGTCATCAAAATCTATCCTACGCAACCATCTACCAGACAAACAAAATACATTTCCCCGTAGAATGTGCGATAGGAGGAAACACGATCCAAACACATCATGACACGGTCCAAGAGGATTTGCTTACCAGCTCTAAAAACCATCCCCGTGAAGGCAAGCTCCCAGTAACTCACCAAAAGAGCAGTCAGCAGGGCAAGTACTCTTCTTTTTTTAACTGAAAAAGCCAAAACTAAATCCTTTTCCAAAAATAATCAAGAAGCATACATGAAATCAAGAGAAGAAAAGAAAAATCTGCCACCTGTGGCAATCGAGTTAAACCAATTTAAATATTTAAAAAGCATTCTTGCCTGCAATTTATAATGATTTCCCCACAACTCTGCTCATTCCCCAGAGACAAACAGATTTTTCCTAAAGAAAGCGGCGAGGGAACAGTGAAGGCACCTCAGGAGTGAGGAAAACCAACAAAATTTTTAGCATCAAGTGCTTTTACAATGAGGACTCTTTTGCAAATCCGGCTGTAGACGCGACAAAGCCTTTTATTTGTTTCTTCAACACTGGGAAGTTCTGATTTCCAAAACCCTTCCTTGCACGAATAAGCATGTAAGTAACCTTGTGAACGTGTGAGTGAGAGAAGGGAAGCAGAAACAGCTTCATTATCACTACACAGAATCTCACAGGCAGCTGGGGAACCCCAAGTTGCTTAAAAATCATTGCCATGATGAAAAAGCAGAACCCATTTCACCAGCGAGTTCCATCACCTATCAGTGATTCCTTCAATATTTACATTTCTCCAGCACAGCCTGAACTAACAGTAAGAGCTCAGCAATGTAGTCCATAAGATAACTTCATACATTCCAAGAAACCACATCTTTTTTAATCAGCCAGGAACATTAAAACATCACACAGGAGAACGGAGCGTAACTTGCAAAGACAATGGTTCAAACCTGAAGATTGCAAAGATGGAAAATCAAAGTGTGGCATCACTTTGGCTGCGATGAAAATCTGGCCGAGGCTTTAAAAAAGTTTTAAAAATTAAAAAGAAGTTCTCTGCACCGGATGGCCCAAGGAAATCCCATAAGCACTGCAACACCTAACCCTGCTGTCAGTGTTTCTTGAGGCTTGACCCTGCACAGTGGGATAGAAAGCATGAAAGACAGCACACAACCGAGGCCACAAGATGATGCTTCAGACACTGGGATAACACCCAAGTTAACAGCATTTTGATCTTATTTTGGAGCAACAAGGGAAAAAAACCTGCCCCACCTCCACTGTTTGAGCCTTGCTGTCTCATCACTTACTGGCATTAATATTGCTCTGCTCCTTCGGCAAGCCCTGCATGACTCTGATCCTTTATATCCTTTAAAGGCAGCAATTAATGCTGCTATTCAAAGTTTCTGACCTTTAGCTCTCAGTCCCAGTAGCGTTATTCAGATTCCTCAAGTTTAGCAGAAAATAGTAACTATCTGCATCCTCCTAAAGGCAGACAGGCATTAATCCTGACCTCAAATTGGAGTCCATTTCAGAAAAGTAATTCCCACATTTGACACCTCCAAACGTGCTCCTCTGCAGGATCAGACGCTCCCAAGTTCTGCCCTTCCAAACTACTTCAGTTTAGGTTCTGCCTTCCACAGGCATTTTGGCAAATCTCTGTGAAACGTTTCCGCTGCTCATCCTTTCTGCACTAAGCTTTGCATCCCACCCCGCGCTCCCCCTCTGCGGGAGGATGACTATTGCTGTGAGTACTTGCAGGGAAGCCACAGTGCCAAATTTCATTTTCTTTATTCCTGCTAACACCGCTTCCCACTCAACCCTCCTGCCCCACTTCTTCTCCCCCACAGCTTCTTACTCAGCTGCCCTGTGGCTCCTTTCAGGAACATTCACAACGAGCATCCCAGAACCAAAATAATGTATCTACTACTTCTTGTCTTCATCTAATTTGTACTTTTAATCTGTCGACCACAGAGGCTGATTTGATACTCAGAAAACAGAGAGAGCATGTCACGTTCAGAACTGCCCCACAAAGCATCTTGCATTTGCTTTTCAAAGACTAATGAACATATTTGGTCTTTTACAAGGTGCCAAACACGTCATACCCTACCCCAAATTAAAACCAAAAAACCAAATATATCCTATCACTTCCCATCTCTCTCTCAAAAAAAAGAAAAAAAGTCAAATCTGATCATTCTAGCCCATTGATACCTTTCTGCTTTAAACCTTTCCTGATAAGAAACTCGTTGCAGCTCATCTGGAAGACTCACAAATGGTATTTGCCCAGACCCAGAGAGAGGGCATTGCACAGCCAAGACTCCTCCAAACAGCCAGGGAAAAACTTACCCCTGTTCAAACAGAGAGCGAGACGGGCTCAGCCATTGCTGCACGGGGAAGGGGCAATCAACCTGACAGCAAATGTAATTAGAGTTATACTTCCTGCCAAAATTAGACACGCTATAAGCAGATATAACAAATGAATTTGACATGATATATTACCACTGATGTGCCTAAATATATAAAAGGGGTAGGGGATTGGCTTTTTGAAGGGTGGGAGTGGGGTTTTACATATTTTGAGGGAAAAAAACAAATCCTGACGTGCCTCCATCACTCCTTCTCCGTCCTGTTTGTTCATTAAAGTTTCTCCTCTCCTTTCTAGTTCCCATACTAATTTTATTCAGAGTGACACAAAACATCCTTTTGTTGTTGCAGTCACTAAAATTAAACTTGGATCATGTTTTTCTCATGTCTTTTCTTCCCTCCCTGTCACTCAGAGGCTTCAGGCCATTTGCTTTCTGAGCACATTTACAGTCCGAGTCCATTCCTCAACACCAGCTCACTTCCCTGCCTCTCCTCTTTCCACATGCACTCCCCAAAATCCCTTCCCATCACATCACAGCTCCATTCCAAGTTGCCCCCATCTCTTGGTTATCGCTCACACATCCCTTTTCCCTGATCCAAACACTGATTTTCGTCACCTTTGCAAACTTTCCAGTACGAGCAATTTTCTGTTCTTCTAAACACATTCCTTTCCATGAACCACCCTTTCCCTGTCAGCTGGCAAAGCTTCTCTCTATCTGCTCATTCCCAGGTTTGCTCCAGAGCAACACTGCCCTGAGAACGTTTCCCTTGACCATTTCAGCACCCTGACCAAACACCTCACACCCATTTCACTCCTCCCTGCGTTCACCAAAGCAAGACAAAGCAATAAGGTACTGCCACAACGTCTGCAAAGAAATCCTCCCTTACCAAATTTCACTCTCAAGCTGCAGAGACACCAAAGAGAAACCTAGAAATGAGAAGGGTTAACAAAAGCCTCGGAAAATAACTTACCTGAGAGCTACTCTATCCAATTGTCCTCAAGAAAGTGACCGAAGGGTTTGGGTTGGAAGGGACCCTAAAGATCATCTTGTTCCAACCTTCCACTAGACCAGGTTGCTCAGAGCACTGTTAGCCTGGTCTTAATACCCAATTTAGACTTGGTACTGAAGAAAAAGAGAATCATTTCCAGTTCCACACCAAAAACGTAACAGGAAGACAGCAATCCTCCATGGTCTCAGTGTTGGACCTAGACATGATGTGGCTTCTCTGTTAAATGGGAAAAAATGTATTCTAAAAGCCCAAAGAAAAAACACACAAAGAACTCTGCACCTTCCTACCCAAGAGAAGAAAAGAACTGAACTAGAACTGAATCCTTGCTTTCTTTTTGCTTCTGCTAGAAAACAACACTAAAACTTACATTTACAGTCAGCCAAGTTTTATTCCTCAAAAATGATGGCTTCATTTGGGGGGAAATATCACCTTCTGCTTATTCTGTTTCAATTTCCATTTTCAGTCAGAATTTTACTTAAAAATACGTTACAATGTTTAGACAAATTCACCAAGTTCCCAAACCATCTGACTTCTCAAACGGTGACTTTTCATTAGCAACCTGCTCCCCGTGGACCAAACCTGTGTCCTCCCCAACTGGTCGTTCCATTTCCTGCAGCACCTGACCTTGCCACTAAAATACCTGAATGGGAAAGAAATCTAGGCCAGGCAGAGGTATTTATGACTTTTTTCGACGGAAAGTTTAAAAATTACTTTACCCCAAGAAATAAGTCTTTAACTGGACTTGTCTTTGCCACTGCAGCAAACACTGAGCATATTGCTGTTCATCTCCTGACAAATTACTCTCTGGGAGAATACAAATCACCCGTGCTGAGCTTCAGCAAGGCTCTGGAAGAGAGCTCTGTCTCAACCCACCAGAGACAAAAAGCCAGCCACAGAACAGGCTCCATCCCAGTGGAAAGGCTCCCTTGCTCATAAACACGAGTTTTAATCCCATTCATTAGCAGCTGAACTGCACTCACCTTTATGGTGCTACATCTCCAGGGTGCTCCCCCAGCCATTACACTTTGTGCTCTGGGTGTATTCCCTGTTTTATTAGCCGTCATTTAAGTCAGTACACATTCCTACACAGGAGGGGTGATTTTCCTGACTGTTTCAGAACATTTCACAAGATGGAGCGCGGATAAATTTTTAAACAGCAAAACAAGGCACGCACGGGTTGAAAACAAGAAACACAAGAAGGAATCCTGCTGCGTGTTTCTGTTGGGATGGGTTTGTAAAACGACTGTCAAGCCTCCCACCACCTCAGTTCTTTGCCATGAATGAATACCACACACTAAAAACTGATGCTCCACAAACTGCACATCATCGCTGGAGACAGTGGAAATCGCAGACGCCACCGGTATCTCCATTGCTAATACCATGCATATACCATGCTTACAAGAGACACCTGAAATTAATTACAGAATCTTAAATATTTGCAGCTTACAGTTCTCCAAAGTGTCTCCGAAGGCATATGTTGATGCCCAGGAGTCATTTCCCCCACACTGCAGTACCCTCAGCCTCTCTGCTCAGATCAATTTTGCAACAAAAACACAGCAATTCAGTTAAAACAGGGGCTTAAGCAAAGAAAAAGTCTATGTGAAGACTCAAGACCACTGTCCTACTACACAGGTACAAAAAAACCTCTATTTTTTTCATATAAATACTTACATACCCCACAATGTGGTGCTATGGGAAGTTCTGCCCTCCTCAAAGCCCTGCTGAAGAGGCAGCAGACAGAATCCCACGCTGCTCCCACCACGTGCTCAAAGAGGGCCAATGTGAATTAAGAGCTATTGTGGGAGACTGATCAGAAGCAGCCACAATTACACCTAACGACTGAGGAGATTGTTCCATTTATCCTTCTTCTGGAAGGCTGTGCCAGTCTGGCAGAGCCAAAGGGCACGTGGTGTCTTTCGGCACGTCCCTGGCAGCCTCCAGACAGACAAGGAGTCCCCCCTCACTCCCAGCAAGGCTGGCACCAGAAGTCTGCCACGTGAAGTTAGACTATCTCCACCCTTTCAAAAACACCCACTGTTCACTGCCAGAATACCCCTTTCCTGCACAAACATTTTCTGTTTAAGCAACTGAGTCAGGAAGGTGACTATTTCTCCACTTTCTAATAGCTTTTAAGTAGCTCTAAACGCTCGTTTCTCTGATAAAACCATTTATTCTCCCTCTCTCCTGGTTCGTGCCACCCTTACGGGTCACATCACCTCAGCTCCAGCACTTTTCACAGGTTCCTGCACTGCAACTGAGCTGGCACATTCTGGTTTTTGTTTGCTTTCTTGGTGGTCCTTGAACCTCTTTCCTCACCCATTCCAAACACCTTCTCAAAACAGCTGCCTGCTCTGTGAGTGCCGGTGGGGTAGAACACAAGACACCTTTTTAAAGCAGTCACCTTATTTTCAGACACAAATATGGGCACCAGCAAGATGAGACTCAACAGAACAACCAAAAAGCTTTTGCAAAAAAAAATAGATTTTGTTTCGCTCAGAACAAAAGCTCAACAAATACGAATTGTAATAGAAAGGAAGCACAAAAAGAGCATTCCTAACAGAAATGATGCAGCATGTCCTAAACACTCGAATGTTTTAACTAAATACAGCAGAAGTACAAAGGAATGTCTAAAGATGACTCACTCAGGGGGCATTCAGAGCAGAAAGAGCATTACCAGCATGTTCAGGGTAAGCTTGCTAGTCCAAAGCACAGTATTTTTTTGTTCTTGTGTTTAAAAACCAGACTGCAGACAGCGAGCACTTGTGCTCAGACACAGAAGCAGGGTAGGACAGTTCATCAGGGACCCAGAGGCTGGACCTCTGCAGCCTCACAGGGCGAGCAGAGAAACCTGCCTTCCTTGCAGAGTTTCTGGTTATAAATGATCCACACAACTCTCATCCTCTGGCATAAATTCCTGGGGTTTATTTTTTCACATAAACAGCACTTTATTTTGCCTGTGGTGCTTCATCCTTTTCCCCTACCCCAGTACCTGCTTCATCGCCACTCTGGAAGCAGCTTTGGCTGTGGTGGGATGCCCAGCTTCCAAAAGGAGTACAGCGAGGTCCAGCGTCTTCAGCACCGTCCTGGGCTCACCTGGCAATCATTGCCTCATTTCACACCACACCCTCCCATTTAATTTACCCCACATGGTCCTGGGACAAAGAACAGAAAAGCCGGAATGCTACCTCAGTAAAAAAATCAACACTTTCAGAGTTTAGGCAAAGAGCTGGAGTGCCATGTGGAAGGACCCAGAACACAGAGAGCAATGCAGCACAAACAGCACAGAGAGTTCTGGCCATGAAGTCTGATGCCATCATATCATGAAACTCAAGCACAATGAGGCATGACAGCCCATACACAGCTTCTCAATTTTTCTGGCTTACAAGCAAACCACACAAGCTCTCACCCCTAGGCAGCTCCAGCAGCATTCCCAATCCTCAAGCCGCACTGGTAACACCGGAGCCTTTGAACTGCTGCCAGGACAAGACAAATTTTCCTTTTCTATTCCATTAACAAACCACAGAGCAGCTGTGTTTTGTGAAAACAATGCTTTTTTTCTCACCACGCCGAAACAAAAACTCGGAGTTTCAATAAAGTTCCTGAAAACTGACAACCCAGACACATGCTTTTTGAACACACTTCAGGGCAGTCCATCAGGACTGCTTCCCTCACCTACAAAAATGCCCCAAGAAGTTCCCAAAACTGCCTCTGCATCAGGCAGCTCCAGCAGACGGGTCTCTGCCTTCCAGCCCATCAATAGCATCAAGCCCAGCACAGCACACCCCATTAAAGCACAGCATACACCTCTAATGGAGAATGAAGAACTTACCTCCCTGAACAACAGCCTCGAGGCATTTCCATCACCTCTTTAATCTGCAACAGCTTCCCTGTTGCTCAGCTTTCAGAATCCCTTTTGGTTAAGGTGTGGGGGTGCCAGCAGCGTTGCAGGGCAGGGAAGCAGAGCAGACACAGGTACTCATGGTGTCAGTGCAACACTGACAACTCAGGATAATTTATTTTTTGGTCTTTTCTCACTCTTTGCTTACAGCCTGCACACCCAGGTGAGCTCAGTTGCCTTGGACGCCTGGATGAAACTGTTCACATCACAGCATATCTTCCACCACAACCCCCCTACCAGGAGAACAGGGGCATCAAAAGCTTCCAAAGTGCCAGCACCACCTGGGTTTTCCACTTCCCAAGCCCACTCTCCCACTGCTCCACCTTTGTGCTGTTATTCAGCACTGAGCTTGGCACAGGGTACCTGCAGTGCCTGGCACATTCCACCCTCCCCAGCTCAGGCTCCTGACTGCTCTCCTCCACCACCAGCCCCTGGGGGAGTCAATGCTGTGCCCAAACACAAAAGGACCAAGAGTCTGAAACAGGCACGAGAGCTCTGATCATCTGTGCGAGGGCACCTAAGAGACTGAATACTGGCCAGGGAATGAAAAAAAAAAAAAACCCAACACAAATTATACTGAAACACAAAGAGACCCAAGGGAATCCCCCCTTCTTACTCACACACCCTGGAAGTTTTGTGCCATCAAAGGCAGCTCAAAGCAGCCCGGGTGCCTCCACCAGAGCAGCGTCAGCAAACACGCAGCGGCGCGATCCTTATCGGCACGGCTTTCTAGTCAGGAGACGTCCCTAGAAAGCAGTCACTACAAATACAGTTTTCCTGAATATCATTACTGATCCAGAAGTAATGGAATAGCAGATAATATGGCCCCAGGGTACAAATCAGCCACCTACCCTAATGCATACAGATGGAGCCTAACAGCTCTTCTGGTCTTCCACTACCAGAGTGAAATGGGATCTCTGGAACACCATCATTGCAGAGCAGAAGAGGAAGAAGTTCACTAATGAGTGGTGTTTCCTTCTGATTCTTTAGAAAATGCTTTTAAACACTGTAATCTGACAAAGATTCTGTTCTCCTGTATGAAGCTGAGTAGGCACAGCCTCCCCTCACAGAGCCAAGACAGAAAAGCAGAGTGTACAATATTCTGCTCTTCCCTGGTGTTGCAGAAAAGGCTTTGCAGAGAACAGCGTCTAAATACTTTTTGTAAAAACCAACAATGACACTTCAGTCCCATCAAAGCAAGCAGCAAAACACCCACGACTTACGGCAGGACCGTGCTCCTGTTGTTGATGTTCGCAGCAGCTAAAGCAGCAACATCCACAGCGCTCTGAAACCAGCCCTGCAATATGCAAGGTACAGGCAGGCACAGACTCTCTCGGCTTTCATCCTTCGGGAAATTTAGCACTTAACACCACGAGCTACTCCCGCAAAGACACCGTGTTACTATGCATTCTGAGCTGGTCCCATCCCCACGAACCCGCCCAGCCCACGCACAGCTCCTCTCACACCTCGCACACCCACACCTGTCTTCTTTGAGAGGCATCCCTGTACTCGAGCGTGCCACTTTAATGCCATCTCTTCCACCTTCGATCTGGCAATACTTAAACTCCACTGGAATCTTTTCTGAAGCTAAAGAGTTCACCGCTTCTTTTTAATCAGTTGCCTTAAAGTTTGACGATTTTGGGACACGAGGAACAGCTGAGCAACACACCTGCACGACACGAGGCGCTAACAGCAGCAGCTCTCAGTGCCCACATCCTCTCACATGCACTTTCAGTGGTGCCCAGCTCTAACAGGTAAGAGTTATCCCGCCCACACAACAAAATCACCCCCTGCATAACTTCTTCCAAAATCACATTCTCAGCAAATCAATTCCTTACGCTGATTTTCTGTTTCCATTCGAGGAATTAACCAACACGTTTCAATTATACAAAGGAGCTGGAGGCAGCGGTCAGCAAGTACGTTTTATGACCCTCATCTATTCTTTTAAAAGCCTTCTCCAGGAACGCTCGAGCTGGAACAGGAGTGGGAGGGAGGAGGAAGGAAGGAACATGACTACAGAGTGCTCATCGTATCTTCACACAAATAAAGTCCAAACTCTGTACGGTCTGACCTTGAATGACAAACACCACACAAAACAAACACAAAGGACGAGCACAAATTAAGAACGCGCGCTCAAAGTAATGAAGGGCTGATGAAGAAGCGTGTCGGCGTGCGCTGTGTAAAACCCCGGGCTGCCGGGCCGGGCGGAGGGGAGAAGGCAAGTCGGACTCACCGCGATACTGTGGCGGCGAGCAGGGCGGGTTTGGGGCCACCCCGAGCCGGGACCGGGGCAGCGCTGCGAGCGGAGCGGGGCCGGGGGAGCCCGCACCGCTTCGCATGGGGGGAACAGCCGGGGGATGCGGGAGGGATGCGGAGGGAAGCGGGCGCCCCCGCCCAGCCCCTCAGGGAGAGGGAGACCCCGCCCGGAGCGCTCCCCAAACCGCTGCAACTTCTCCGGC
>VWZF01004070.1:209974-233249 GCA_013396755.1 Sclerurus mexicanus | reverse complement strand
TCCTCCAGGCCGAGCACCCCCAGCCCCCTGAGCCGCCCCTCTCCACGCCTGTGCTCCAGACCCTTCCCAGCCTGCTCCCTTTCCCTTGCAGACCCATCCTAGTCATGTTTTCAGGGCTGTAATTGCTGCGGGAGATCACCGGGCTGGCAGAAGTCCTTATTGATTGCACGGAGGATACCGAACCCATGACTTTTTAAATACATGAAGTGAATTATCTCGGTTTACTGTATGTGCACTGTGCAAAACTAGGCATTATTCATCGGAACCTTTTTCTTTGAGAGCCGCTCATTAAGTTTAGGTGTTTTTCAGGAAAAATTAATGCATATATCCAGTTCAGCCAGCAACAGGTGACTGCATGCACAATGAAATTACTACGATATTTATTCCTGCTTTTCACCCAGTTCTTATTTCTGTGTTTTTAAAAAGGTTCAATCTCACACTGTATTGCATGAGAAACTGATTATAACTACTGAGAATAAGAAATAACTCCACGGACACAGGGCCAGGAGTTGGACCCTTCCAACTCAGACTGTGATCCTCTGAGTCTGTGACTCTGTGAAATAGAGCTGGGATAAACAAGTGACAATCAGGCTTTTTAAGACTAATATATGACCTTTGTGCTCACACTGTACCCCAGGGATAACTTATTCAGGCTCTGAAAATGAGTTCCCTTGGACATTTGCCTTTTAACAAGAACAATGTGTATAATGTTTAATGGACACGGTTACATCACTTACGTTCCTTGTTTTATTTTTTTCTTTACAGAAATATTAAACACTGGTAAATCCTTATGCAAGGATTGTTCACATCATCTACAAACTCAGAATGAAACCAGAGCTTTGTTGTGCTAGGTGCTGTGCAAAAAATCAGTGTTCTCACTTCAGAGAGCTCCTGTCTTATAAAGGTGAGACAGCAGAGTAGAAGTGAAGGCACAGAAATGTCATCATACTTATCATAAGCTATGAAATATGAATCACGGATTGAAACATGGGTTTCCTGTCACCAGGTTCTACCCTGCCCATTGCTCCCATGAATTACAAAATCCTGGACATTTGCTGGAGAAGGAGAGTCCCCCAGGGATTGCACCACAACTGGTCAGGAATGTTCCAAACTAAGTTTTGTGCGAAAAATTCTATTTGTCCAAGTGGAAATGCTTCCTCAAAGACACTTTGTTTTGAGGAGGTTTTTTCCTCAGCTGTTTCCCAGGTCAGAGAGCCCTGCTCCAAATGCCCAGCAGTGAGTGACAGAGGGCATTGCACCAGCCCCATTTTCACTGTTCTCTTTTTTTCATTGAAAAGTTTTTAAAGGTCTCATTTTTGCCTGATACAGAATGGAAAACACCTCTTGAAATGTCAGGAGTTTTTCACAAGTGACACTTGGTTTTTTTGCTGTCTGGCCTTGGACTACACTCTGTTTGCCTCCCTGCAGCCCTCACGTTGTTGTCTGCCAAGAATAGCCACACTTTGCCCCTCACGGTTAATCTGGAATTGAAGCATCTGGGAAACTGCAGTGCAGCAATTTTTTAGCTTAATTTGCCAATGTAGAGTTTCCATTAATGCAGCTAATCCAGCATCTGGGTATGGGAGCCTGAACTCTCCCTGAAGCCCCAAGAGTAGCACTGGTGAAAAGAGGAGGCAGCACAAGAAGGCAGGAAAAGAGTCCTCGCAGTCCTACAGGCAGCTTCATCACACACATTTTGGCTTTGATTCTCCTCCTTGAGACTTTAGCTTTCCTCAAGATATTTATGGAGCACTATACATATACCTGAAAGATGTGTAGGAAATGAATGTGGAGTGAATAGGCAAGGAATACATTAAGTAAACCTGCTTTTCTCAATTTGAGTAGAAAGGATGAAGGATGAGAACAAGAAGCAGCAACAGGAAAATGAAAGCACAGACACAGAGTATGAAGGAGCCTGGAACTCAGAGTAAGCTCTTAGGCCGGGTTTTAGCCCAGATCACTTGTTGTTCCTTCATGTTTCTGCTCTTTGTGATCCTCTTGTTACATGGATCTCTCCTGCTTGGTGGGGCTCAAAGAAAGAAACCTGGTACCCGAGTGCTGTGAGGGCTGGAAGGTTTAAGCCAGTGCTTGCTTATGGATGACTGGCTGAGCCTAAGAAGGGAATAACAAAGCGGCTTGAATGACAGCTTGGATCAAGTTCATAATGACCTGGTTTGTACAGGCCAGGTGTTATGTAGATTGGAGCTTGTTATTGTGAAAAATTTTGGCACGGCTTGCAATGCAACAGCCAGTTCCAGCAGAGCTGGGCAGGAAGCCACAGACTACAGGCAGGTCCATCTTCAGCAAGATGGGCAAAGCAGCCATCCCCTCCTGTACTCCGTACCTTGGGGACCCGAACCAACTGCCTGCACAGCATCTGGAACAAAGCTTATAAAGGAGCAGGGAACAGTTTCAAAACATGGCACTCCAGGCATAAAAAGGAGGAGGTAAGCTTGCATAAAAACACGGCACCAAGTTTTTGTCTTATTCTTAGGGAGCAAAAATTCAGAGCAAAATGGGACGAGGCTCCCACTGCAGCATTAATGGAAAGTGATCGAACTGTTACAGAATGACCCCCTTGATATATTCTGCATTTTTTAGGTAGTTTGTCATTATACTTCTGCAATTCATGGTTTATGTTATTTAAAGTAGTTACTGGAGTAATGCAGGTGAAGAGCTGTCCAAATTAGGGCTCATCTATGATTTGTTTTCTCACTCTTTATCATTAATATGCACACGCTATGATTTGTTACTGAAGCTAGTTGGACTTAAATTTTATTCTTGCTTTAGATTACCATTTTTTTAAAAGAGGAAGACACACAAAAAAAGCCCCCAAACAAATTAGAGAAAGTGTCTTGGGTGCAATTTTTGTGATGATAATTAATGTGGAACTTTCAGGAAATCTGGAGTCTTTTCACCAATACTCAGCATTTATTCTTGCACCCAAAGTTAATAAAAAGGAGTGTATAAATCAGAGCAAAGCCAGTTAGATTAATAGATCAGGTTTCTTTTTTTTCCTCTTTTGTTGTAATGTAGACTTTGCAAGTGCAGTGATAGTGATGTTTTCACACCGTACCACGAAAGCTGGTACAACTGGGAGAAGGGGAGGGGGGGGAAAGGAAAACCGGAACTATGTAATCTTTATAGGATTGTTATAACTGCAAATAAATGACAGCTTTTTCCATAAGGGAAGCATGGCTTTTTTACTCTGGTTGTATCAGCTTTCACATGGCACCATGGAAAAGCAGCAGAAAGCCAAGCACACAATGAAAGCCTGACACAATGGATTTGCAGCCCAAAGGCACAGCTTTAGATAAGTGTTACATCCAGGACAGGCACAAAGTAGGAGTGGTTAGCCAGGCTTTAATGCTCCATGGAAAGGTGGGTTATGAGGAGGTTCTTGAATCTCTCACTGTTCCAGAACTTACATCAAGGTTTAGAAGTTATTTTTAATAGTCTGTTACAAGCTGTGATCATGAGAAACTGAAAAAAGAAATTATCCGCTCATCCTTAGGGGCAGTGCCTCAGAAATCGATGCTAATGAACAGACTGCAGCACAGGGAAGCTTGCATTTCCCCTGCTGCACCAAATTTGTGCATTCACAAGGGACACTGCAAGGGCCATCATGTGTAATTAGAATCAGGGAAGGGGGGAAAAAGGGTATCGTTCGTTCACGCTTCTCGTGGTATCATTTCGTTGTGACAGATTTAACAGAGATTAAACAGGCATTCAGTTTAATACTAGTCCTATTAAGGGCCACACATAATTTATTTTTAATTATGGAGTTACTAAGACACCAGCATAATTGATGGCAGGTCCGTTGTGAACATACCCTTAGGTGATGACTTCTTCAGTAACATAAGAAATGCATACACCTTTGCTATCATTCTACACAGAGCACACCTCTGTGAATAGATCCAGCCAGGCTTCGTGTTGGGTCCCAGCCCACCACCCATTACACATCCCAAATCCCAGGGTGCATCCCTGCTGAGCCTGAAGTAACTGATGAACCAGGGTTTGAAATCAATCCTCCCTGCAGGGACTGACCAGCACATCAGCCCCCTCTCATGCACAGCCCACCTGTCCCTTCCTATTCTTCTCCACCCAGGTTCTTCAATTTGTGTCCCACAAATGGTGGCAAGTGTTTCTCAAGGGACACACAGCTCCTCTTTACGTGGCTGTATTATACATCCGCAGGTAGTGGAGGCTGTAAATTTCAAATCAGACCTAAATATCAGTGGAGATTTAACCCCATGGCATCCTTGTCATCCAGTGGCTTCCCTGTCACCTTATAGGGACCTGCTCTCCCTCGTCCCTCCTGTTCCCCCTCCCCACTGTGTACCATACCACAGGGATTGCATATTACACAGGAGGAAAAAAAAAACAGAGCAATCAAAACACTGTTCTGATAAAGGGAATGAAAGTAGGAAGTTTCCTCCTGGCTGACTGCTCTTGGCCAGCTGCTTTTGCAGACCAAGGGTTCGAGGAGGGCTGGGCTCTGCCTTCTGTACCAGGCAAGCATTGTGACAAACCACAGCCATGAGGCCAGAGCTGTCCCTTGTGTTTTCCACACTGAAAACTGCACGTTGACTTCTACAAAAGGGAGATAAGTTCTTGAGCTTTTACATGATTTGCACTCCAGATGCAGTTGGGAAGAATGCATTTGTGCAGACATCACTGGTGTTTATAAAATAATTGTAATGCTTTACCCTTTAAATTTAAGAACCAATGTCCTACACGCCTTCCCCCAAAGGAGAGGTTGAACCATTTGCACTCTAGATCCTTTGGGGGACATATCCTCTGGCTGCTAAGACAGCTCCATCAGCAGTGGTAGGTGACAATGAGAAAACAGAAACACCACCTGCTTCCTACAAACTTTCTGTTTCCAAGAGCTTTTTTTCATTGTCCCCAGCCTTTGTCCTGTTCAAATTTCAAGATCATGTTGAGTGTTATTTTTGAGAATGCAGGATCAGACCTTTCAATGCCAACGATGGGTTGAAGGAGATATATTTAACGAATGAATAATCACTACAAATTAAAGCACAGACCAGAACTACTACAAAAGACCAATTATCTTGTTGGCTCGAGCCCCTGGAGTTTAAAAATGTAATACCCTTGTTAATGTTCAAGGAAACACAATGGTTGTATTTGTGTGTTAGAAAAAGTTCCTTTTAAGTACCACAGTGTTCAGGTTAAAGAAAAACATGAGTAGGGTGCAGCACGAGGCAATGCATCTGCCACCTATTCACCAGCCATGGCAGGGCAGGAGAAGCTGCAGTGGAGGCTCCTCACAAGCTATTAACCTTTCCTGATTGGAGTCTTGCTTTACAGAAAGAGCAGCGAGAACCTACTCAAAGAAGGGCTTCCCTGAAAGTAGTAACTGGCAATAATTTAACAGATGGGGAACCTGTCAGGTGTTAAGGGGTTTTTGCCTGACACACTACTTATTTAGTAGAAAAAGTGATAATAAGAGACAAAGAAGGCTCATGCTAGTGACTAATAATTAGATCTGAAATCTGTCAATGACTGTGGAGAGGAAAACTAACATTCAAGATATTTTCTAATCATTTTGGTTTTGCTTTGGGGTTTTTTTCCTCTCTATTAGTGCTTCTATCCCACTGCTTTAATTAAGTGTTGAATACAAGGTAAGGGGTTTGCTCAACACAATCAATAATGGCATTCTGATGCTGATGTTAAATTGACTTGCTATTTTTAACATGCTGCTTCGTTACTGCCTGTCATCCTTAGTCACGCCTTGGGCTCTGCAGATATCCAGCACAGGAGGTTCCCAAGAAGGTCTTTGTCTCAAGGAGGTTGTATCCTGTTGCATCCTTCTGGGGATCCGTGGAAGAGAAGAGGGGTCCATCCAGACATGGGTGTGGGGTTGAGCATCTCCTGCATATGGTCAGTTGGCTGCAGAGATATGGTTTGACCCAGCCATGCTCATAACCAACAGCTTACCCTTCCTGCCATGCTTTTCTGGATTTGGCTGCTTCTATCTTGTGAATATTTTGCAAAGCCAGTGCACAGAAATACTTCTAACAGTGTAAAAAAGTCTGCCTTGATAACACTACAGAATCATAGAATCATTGAATGGCCTGGGTGGAAAGGGACCTTACAGATCATCTAATGCCAACCCCCTGCCGTGGGCAGGGACAGCTCCCACTAAACCAGGTTGCTCAGAGCTCCATCCAGCCTGGCCTTAAACAGTTACCTTCCTGCAATTTATTATTTAAATGAGCTGCTATTAAATTCCAACTTATGTGTGGAAAAACATGAAAGAGGTTCGCACTACAAATGTAGGTTTGCACTACAAATGGCTGCAATTTTTTAAGACCAAAAAATAATTGGAATTACAGAACAGAAATGGGATGAAAGACTGAACAGAAATTCAACCAACAGCTTAATATTCAGCCACGTTTTTCAGAAGGTTTCTCTGATTTCCCTTGCACTCAAAAGCAGTCATCACTTCTTGCCTAAAGAACCAGAGATGAGAGGGATGCTCAACACAGCTAAGAGCCTTCCCTTCATGCCGGGTCTCTCTCCTTCTCCAGAGGCTCCCTGTTTAATGCCTAAACTTCACAGTGCTCTCCAGAATTCGTATGCACCTTGTGTACCTTTGAAAATCATTTAGAGTGCCCGAGTACACATCCTGTCTGTCTGTACGTGCAAACACAATAAGTGCATTATACACAATTTTCCATCACCTTATCAAGCTTTTCATAACTTTCTAAAATTGCACTTTTCTGCAATTTTGAATAGAAAATAACATACTAAATTTAACTGGTTTCCAATAGCAAGGATTCAATTCAATAGTAAGGATTCAATTCAAGCATCATCCGTCTCTATGTAAGTGGGACAAATGTAAAAAAGAGCTGAAGTGAAGTTCCAGAACAGCCACAAGTCTGAAACTACTTTGTTTGGTTGGTTGGTTGGTTGGTTGGTTTTCAGAGAGGCTTTTAAAAATCATCCCGTACTTTTTCCCTGTTCAGTGTTTAAGGATGATAGAGAATTTGCCTGATGCCTCCAGTGAAGCCCAGTGTTGAGGTTCATTTCTCCCAAACTTCATTTCCCACCCGGGCTGTCCTCCCAGAGAAACACTTGACAGCCTCCTCGCAACATTTAGGACTTAGTTCAGTGTATTGGCTCCCCTTTTTTCCACCACGTTTCTCCCACTAAGGCTCCAGATCGGTGTCATTTCACAGATCGGGTGATCTGTGAAGCAATTGGCACATTGTCCCACTTTAATAATCCACAAAGCCCGCCCGGAACAGCAGAAAGACGGGGAGTGATGGAGCCAAACCCTGCCTCGATAGTCCTGCTTAAGGCAACAGTTACCAACTTTAATACTGTTCTCCTCCCTCTGAAATCCTCTTTCTCTGTTTCCTAGTTTTTTCCACTTTGGATACATCCAGAAAAAGTTGAAACAGTTCACTTGAACCAGGGTCTTCCTAACTTTTAAAGTTTCTTGTTTGACTGATATTTCTGTAACTGTTCTTTTGGGTTTGTGGTTTTTAACAAAAACTATTTGTTAAAGACACTTTGTAGTCCTGGAACCTACATGCAGATGCTGAAATACCCCTTCACTACAGCCTCAGTTTTCAGCACCATATGAGATGTATTTACTAAGCAACGGGGTTTGGGGTGTTTTTCAGGTGCCAAGAAACAATGCAGCTATTTTAGGCAAAATCTCATTGCTTCCTAAGGACATAACTAACTGCTGGTGGAACTCTCTGAACTTTATATTAGCCTGCGTTGAAGCGCTGCAGGATTAGTTATAATTAACTGTCATCATGTCATTTTCTACCAACCACTCAGACTTTTTTTTTTTTAAAAAAAAGCAATAAAATAAAAAGAAAGAAAAGAAAAACCCAAACCCCTAGCAGCAACTATGATTTTAAATGTCTCTATTTGTTTCCTATCCCAAACTTCATTTTCAGCTCACAGAGGTTGCAAGATCTTCTCCACACACCCCTCGGCTTTCACACAGAGCCTGTGCCTTGTCTTCCACGCTTTACAACAAGCATTTTTTGCAGCAGCTAAGGAGTCAGCTGTACAGAGGGTGTAAGCAGCTTAAGACAAATATTTAATATTAAGTGCTTCCTTACTAAACCATTTACACCCCCTGGTGTAATAGTTTGGGGGGTACTTATTGCTCATTTATTCATTTATAATACTTCAAGGAGCTCGTCGCAGCCCGTAGGCACACATTCCAAAATCATTTAAAAGGACATGAATTCATCAGTGAGGCAATGACAACTAATGGCAATTCACCAGTTGGAACCTGTGCTAAGTAAAAATAACATAAAACTACCTACAATTTAGGTTTTTCCTAGTCTAGTGTAGGTCTATAAGCTGTGCAGCAGCATCTTGAGAGTCAACAGAACTCTCATGTGCCACCTGTGTGACGGGTGATAGCTCTCACCTAACGTACCCCTTATGATATGATAGTTTCCAGAATACAAATGTTGACAGCAGGTAATATATAGATACACTTCCATGAAGATATTGTGAGCAACCACTAACTGTGAATGTTAAGAGATTAAAAGTTGTCACTTTTGTGTAGGTCACCTAAACCCTTCATATCGACAATTCTCATGGCCACAGATTTCATTTAATTGGGGTGAAAACGGATGGCATTGCGAATGCAATATTAAAGTAAGTTATATTTTATACAAGAATAATCTACTTGCAGTTAAAAATCATTCTCTAGCATTCATAATTCAATTTTGCTGGGGAATTAGGGGAGGAATGGGCACGTAGGAGGGCAGAGCATCCCCACCGCCACCAGCAAAGACAGAAAGACCTCTGGTTTGATCCAGTAAGACATCTCTTGTGTTAAGGACCACAAAATACAAGCGGATTCTACCCCAAGTGAAAAAGATTTATACTTCTTTCAAAGTTTCAGACTGGTGGAGATTTGTTCCCACTACTTCTGTTCCATGTAACTCTCCATGCAAGGCGTAAAGATTTCACCGCCTTGTCCTGGAGGAAGCTCCTACCAGAGCTAAGGTTTCATTTTGCAGTGAGGGCAGGTAAGCCACGCCGTACACGAGCAACTTCATTTCTTTGTGATCAGCTCTGGGACACGGCTAAATTCCCTCTCCCATTTATGCAGCACAAGCCTTTCCTCACCAGCCTGAAGGGCGAAACAGTCACTTTCTGCAGGCTCTCCACAACCTTCTAAAACTTGTTACTATGAAAATGTACACAATGAAAAGATGGTTTAAACAACATTTAACACAAGATTCCATACAGAAATGTTTTAACTGGATGTAAAGAAGTGGGGGATATATTTGCTCCCCTTTTGTGCAGTACCTGTGCATCTACCTTCACTAAGCAGATGAGGTAACACCTCACTGATTAGTGATCTGCTCTCCTGTAGCTAAAGAACATTTGCAACACACACTTTAAGGCAGTTTCTGAACAAAGACCCCCAAAGCAGAGCTGTATCCATGGAGCAAAGCACCTGAGCAGGTGAACCGATGGCACTGGTGCCAGCTGCTGGCACGAGGTGGATGAACCCATGTGAATCCTCATGCACCTCTAATATCACATCCCCCGGTGAGTTGGTGGGACAAGGGACAATGGTTTCAAACTGACAGAGGGCAGGGGTAGAGTAGAGACTAGGATGAAATCCTTCCCTGTGAGGGTGGGCAGGCCCTGGCACAGGGTGCCCAGAGAAGCTGTGGCTGCCCCATCCCTGGAAGGGTCCAAGGCCAGGTTGGACAGGGCTTGGAGCAACCTGGTCTGGTGGAAGGTGTCCCTGCCCATGGCAGGGGGGTTGGAACGAGAGGGTTTTTAAGGTCCCTTCCAACCCAAACCATTCTGTGATTCTACAATTACCAGCAGTGGATCCGCGTCCAGCATTTTAAAGGAGGATCACCCAGAACTTGCCTTTTATGCTCAAATCAAAGCTGTAAAAAATTTTATCTATTGATGGAGAGAGAACAGAGTCAAAACTACCAGTCATTCAAACATGAAGAAGAGGAATTTCATGCCTGGAATAAAATAATTGCTCATAAAAATCACCAAAGGAAAACTGACATGGCAGGTTTTTCCCAGCTGCTGTGCAGAAGTAATGGCTTTCTTTACCATGCCAGGCACTTTCTGTGCATGACTCAACGCCTCCATGACTCCCTTAGACCGACTCCTGATCTTCAGAAATCCTTTAACACCATCTTTCTCTTTCCCGAGGTGTTCAGTTAAAAAATGTTTGTTCCCTGATAACTACTTTTCCCATCTAACACTTCAGGCTGCCAGCAGCTGCAGGAAGCCCCAACTCATTTTTATCCCTTCAAAAACTCCCAGCTGACAGACAAATTTTGGAGCAGCTTCCCCCGTTCCATGTCTCCTGTGGTCATCTCCGAAATCCTGTGGCCAGCGATGAGGTTTCAGCACGGCAAATGAGACACTGCACTGTTGCTCTTTGAAATGGGTGAATCACAACAAGGCACCAACTTCTTTTCCCTTTACAGTATTTCTGGATATAATCGGAGGGTGCCTAAGGAATTCAAAACATTTTTCTTTTTTAGTTTTGCATCTAGAATTACAGAAGCCCAAATGAAAATAAATCAGAGGAATAAATCAGTGCTTCCCTATCTCCTGCCAAGGGCACCTTGGCTGAAACGGAGTGACATTTTAGAGAAAATCTGAGACTCACTTGCCAATTTCATTCTTCCGTTTTCAAGAGCAAACACGGCGAGGAAGAAGGGAATGAGAAGAGGAATCCACAAGCTATTCAGTTTACCCTAATCCCCAGACACTGGCAGAGTTTCCTTTGGAGAGGACCAAAAAAGAATTTTGTTCTGTTAAATGTTACTCTGAATTCATTCATGCTCCTCTTAGCAGGCAGACCGAGCCCATACGATTGCCAGCAAGGGCCCATAATTTGATTGATGCTTTCTCATCCATGCAGAAATCTGAAAAGGATCCTTATAAATGATTATATATTTGATTCCTAGCAGCAAAACGAATGAAAGAAAAAGCCCTACATGGGTTTCTGAATGGCAAGAGCACTGGGTTAGGGCCTAAGGTAGCTGAAAGTCCAATGCCTTTCCTCAGGAAAGCAGAACAAAGGTAGTTTTAAAGTTTCATTTGTGCTCACAACCACAGTGGCAGTGAGGAGGCATTCTGACCCCCAGCACAGTCAATTATTTCCAGATCTGACAAGCACCAGAGAACATTTCACAGCCTGGGATCAGTGCAGCAGCCAGTGCACAGGTAAGAGCCCGTGCACAGCCGGCGATGAACTCCCGAGAGAGGCAGAAGGGGACCTTAATATGGGGCAGGAACTCATCTCTAGGCTTAGAAACGAGGATTTCAGCGTTATATTCCTGCTGAAAGCTGAATTCTGAACCAGCGATCAAAGAAGGGTCATTTGTTCATTTTGAGGGGTTAGTGGCACCCATGAATTTGAAGGAGGATGGTGTTATTTAACCAGAGTCTTTTTAAAAGCAAATTGAGAAAAGACAGAAAAAATGAAGACTAATGAGACAACTTCAGAAGACCACTTTTTCTGTAAATGATTTATTAGAAAAGAAATAACCTGGAAACCAGGATTCACAATCTCCCAACCAATCATCCATTTCATGTAAAGTTGCTGTCTTAACCTGCCAGAAGATATCAAGTGTAAAAAAGTAATGAAGGAAATGGCACATTCCTCTTGGACTTACAGAGAGTGTTTAGCTTTAAAAGTATAATCTAAAAATAAACCTGCTGCTCACTAGTCTCATTGTATACTCAGATTCATTCTTCTTCATTTAATAGGAAATCGATCTAATATCCATTTGGTATCCAGTAAATCTGTTAGCCAGTGGAAACACATGATTTTAATACTTGTTAAAAGTGTTTCTTTGCAATAAGGAAGAAAAAAACATCTGGCAATTAACTAACATGCACGATCCATGTCTTCTTAGACTGGCCTTATTTCCACATTGTCAGCATTGCATATGTCAAACATCGTCAGTGTGAGGTAAAACCATTGTTAAAATGAAACTATGAAACAATGTCTGGTTACAGGAACAGGCAGTGTCAACCGTGCTGCCAAAAAAGATGACACAATTAATGGTCTAATTATAGCATATTTATAAACCTTGCACTAAATCCCATTTTCTTATGCAAGTGACACCTTTGAAGTCTCTGTGACTCAATTATCTGCCCTGTGAGCAGTGGTTTCATAAGGGTTTTAGTTGCAGCATACCTGGAAGGTGAAAAGCCACCATCCTCTCCAGGGGTAAATGTCAGACATTTACTGCTCTGAATATCAATAATTCTGAGAACTCTCCTTTGAGTGCGTCCAGCACCATCCAAGCACTGCCCTGCAATGCGTAACAGCGACTCCAGGTGCAACACAGCTACGACACTCAGAAACCTTCCTTCCCTCTATGACAACGTTTCAATAAAGCCTGCCCTTCCTCCAGAGTTTAAAGTTTAAGGAGCTAATCCCAAAGAAGATTGCACGGTGCGCTGGTTGAGTTATACCACACCAGAATTTAAATAATAGAAAAGATATGCTGTAAGAAATTTGTAGGTTGAAGAGGGGGAAAAACCCTCCACTTTTTGACAGTGATATTATTACTGTGCTGAAGACCTGAGCACTGATCCTCAGCGAGCTAACTCTCCCGTTGGCATTCACTTCATAAATAACCCCGCAGAACAACCAGGCACATCTTGTCCCATAATAACAAAGATGATCACTCACTTAGATTTCTCCTGGCAGGGAAAAAAGGAGAGAGGAAACCTCATTTGTGTCAGGTGGCTTCTCTGCCACTCCTCACCCAGGCTCGCATTGCTCCCTTAAACGTGCAGCAATGCAAACTGAAGGAAGGGCTGAAAACAGAGGGTGCACCTCACTGCCTGGGGATCTCCACACATAAACCTGCACCTGTCCCAGGCTGCCTGCAGCTTGTCGTGCAGGTGAAAGGAGCAAAAAAATGCTCTTCCGCCCTTCAGACAGTTCTGGAAATGGTCATGGGTCATATGAAAGAGCCTGACTTCTCAGCTCGCTGACAGAGTGCAAATGCAGTGCTGCCCTTCTGCAGTGGAAATAATGCCACAGCAGGACACTCTGGAGAAACCTCTCCTTTTTGATCCTGTGTATTCACCATTGCACAGAGTCTTCTTCTGCAAAGCATCAGCTCACAAAGACAGGCTACTCAGCCAAAAAAAAAAAAAAAACAAAAAGGAACTTCTCAGACTTCCTCTAATGACAGTGACCAATAAGAGCTAATAATTAATCAAAGGCTATCATCCCAAAAGTAGAGTCGCTCTTAGTGAAAGGTTAGCTGGGAAATATAGAGCCTATATATATCTATATAGAGCACGCATATAGATCATGGCCAAAAATTCCTTAGAGTTAATCAGTTTGTTATATTTCATACTGTACCACGACAGTCCACAAATCAAGCGAAGGCCGTGGACACAGAAGATCCCTCTGACCTAACTGCAGCCTTTGGCAGTGGCACATCCCAATAACACAAAAGCAGGAACAGCCAGAAATGGACTTTCCCAGCCTGACACTGCTCTCATGATCACGTCCAAGGGAAAACATTATTTCTATTCATTTCCTGAGAGTTTCCACTTTGGCACTTTACTTGCAGGCAAAGTCACATTGGGGGTGATAACATTTTTCTCTGAAGTATCTCTCTTGTAAAGTGAGCTTTACAAGGGAGCTCAGATATTAAATGTTTGTCTACAGGAGGAAAAAGCTTTCACAAGTAGACCTAACTTACAGCATAATCTTCATCCAATAAAGCCATGTTAGATCAAACAGCACTTGATGTTCTGGCAGCAAACTGATTTGGGTATCACAGCTAGCAATAAACTGAAGAAATTCTTGCATAGGATTAAATAATGCACAAGTAATGTCTGTACCTACTCGAAAGATTGAGTTTAAATGCTGTTTAAAGTAAAAACAAGTTGCTGAGACATGTTTAAGTGCTCCAGCCAGATGAATCATGGTATGCCCAGAACTCCCACTAAATCTATTTTATCCAAAGAGCTGCATGAATAAAATTAACAGGAAAATATGCTGCTAAAACTGATCACATCAGTTGTTTCCCAACACTGATCCCTCCTTCTTGCTGCATCCTAAAGATGTATCTTGGATCACTACATTCCTTTTCAATACTTGCTTTAGGTACCCATCTTAGTTCAGAACTGACTGCATGATACTTTTAAATGAATTTTAGGGATAATTTAGGAGATCATTTCATCTGACTCTGTGAAGTCCCTGTGGACTTCATCAGGAATGTTAAAGGCTTTAATCCCTGGACCCGAGGTGGGTTTTGCCATCCAAAGTCCAGCCACCTGGCACCAGTGGGCAGCAGCTGGTGGCCATCACCCTCACCCGGGCGGTCACAGAGCAGCTGCCCAGGACCAAGGGCTTCACCCGGAGAGTGCCCCGGTGAGCTGCCCCTGACAGGGGCTGCAGTGCCCTGCCAGGAGGGGAAAACACAGATCCCTCAACGTCCCGACATTCATTTTGCAAAGCAGAATTATATATTCTACCTCCCAGCTAAATTAAGGAAATAACGGCTGGGACAGGAATATAAAATGAGGAAAATAAGGGATTTTGGTTATTGTCCAGCTTCTGTTGTCGTATTGGGGTAGGAACAGGATCCGTGTGCCTGCACCGGAGCACGCTGCAACCCCAACTGCAATTAATGGCAGTGGGTTTTACACCTTTGAGGGAAGGCATAAAATAATGAGCACGGGGTTTGCCCACTGACTGCAGCAGGAAACTTTCAGGGTGCAGGGGGGATCATTAGTGCTTGCAGTGCACAGGCACAAAGGAAGAGAACCAACCTTACCTTTGTCATCACCCCAACTCTGAACAGCTCATTTGTCATTCATCTAAGTGCTCTTTCATCACAATTTTCTAGCAGCGAATTTTATAATTATTTCCAATTACTGTCTGTAATATATGCAACTTTCTATTCTGCAGTTATATTTTACCACTGAACTTTAAAGCAAACATGTTAATTTAAAATATACTCTGCCAACTGTATGACACAGCTACTCCGAGATAGCTGTCAAAGAAAAATCAAGCATAAATATTTACCTCATTAGTAACAATAGCAATATTGTAGTTAGGTAGGCACAATAAAAATTATCTTGAATCCTGTCAGCGTCTATCTTCTTCAAAAGAACTCAGTCTTACAATAGTTTTAGAGCTACATGCAGAAGTAATGGAGCTGAACTTGATGCAGAATAACTCCCCTTTTCTGAATAACCCTGCAACAGCTCCTCGGGGTTTGAGGCAACCAGTGAAAGTCATTAAGGAAGCGCTACTTGCCAAACGTGTTCATTTGCCATTGGACAGCCAAAAGCCTTAGGTCTGCAATGGACCTGTTTACTCAAGCTGTGCTGTGTGTTGTAATTATGACCATCAGCCCAAAGGACTGCGAAATTAGCAGAGCCGATAGGATCGATGAGATCAGGGGTACAAAGAGACTCAGGAAGGAAAGGATCTGCAAAGAAAACTGTTTAGTATGACAGGGCTGCCCTCTGCTCCCCCACACTGCTGACTCAGCAGCTGGAATGGACGTGTCCATGGAGTGTCTGGGGCACTCCTTCAACGCAGCCACGGACACATCACAGGGGAGAGCTCCTGTCTCAGAACAACCACAGCACACCTGGTAGGGTTTAATGTATTTCCCGCTCCCCTTTTCACAGCCTTGATGATCTAAGGAATTGATGTAGGAGTTCAGAGAGGGTAGAAGTGGCATCACTTGTACAGCAGAAGGGCAGAAACACATCCCAAGCCATCCTGTTCAAACACGGTAACTAAAACCAAGCAACTGAAGCCTGTGAGTTCAGCCAGCTCCACACCCTAAAACTCGTAAGCTGGTGTATTTTGGTCTTAGTGAATGTGCTTGGATACTTCTCTCTGTGATTTAAAAGGAAGAAAAAAAAAAGGCAAAAAAACCCACCGTAAAACTAAGATTAAGCTGAAAATTTCTTGCCCAGAAGACAGGAAGAGAGACAGCAACTGCTTTGCTCTTCATTTCTGTAGCACTGGTGAGCTTCCCCTAACAGCCACCCTGTAACATCAAGGAGAGAGGGGAGCATGTTTCCAAGAAAAGGGCACCAGGGTTTCTCACCTCTACACACACTCATTAACTCTGATTTCCAACTCTCCAGGAAGTAAAAGACCAGGCTGTAGTTAAAGAGATTTTTCTGCCAAAGGTCAAGGAAAATTTAGTTCGAATGAAATAGTGCAAAAACCCCGTATCAGTCTCCAATTGTCTCACCTTTTTATGACAGAAATGTCTGGGGTTGCAGGGTCAGAGTTTAGATACTTCTCACATCACAGCTACTAAAACGAAGTCAATATCTGCCATTAAAACTGCCAAAAATATAACACAGGATGGAACTATTAAGCTTGACCCATCCAAGACAAATCAGTGGCTCACACCCATCCAGGGCTTCTTACGGTGCCGTACGTGGTGTCTTCAGGCCATGCTGCTTTGTTATTCTGCACTCGCTTAGAAAACACAGGATTCCACAACAATGGCCCTGTGTAACACGGCCTGAAATCAGTCTGCAGCTTTTACACTCTGGCATTTATCCACTTCTACGTGAATTGTCGTATTTTTCAATCTTCTGGGAAATCATGCACGATTAACTGCAGTGATTGAGATCAGCATTTATAGAACGATACCAAGAAATTAGCCCCTCTTAAAAGTACACTAAAATCATAAGCAATCTTTCCATTACCATCAGTAAGTGGCTGGAGCATTTAGATAATGCTGACCTTCAGTCGTGACTTGGTTTATCTGGATTAGCATTGTTATTTGCTGGAACCATAAAAAAACAAAGGGCTAATCAATACAAGGTCAAAATAAAAGTGTCACAGATGGCTTTGGCCGTTCCAAAAAGGTGACATCTGTCACCAAGAGTTACTGCAGGAGCTGGCAAAGAACTGCAGCAGCTACAGCCGAGGCCAGTTCTGTGGGCAACTTCCTCAGGCAACATCCACAAGCCATTTCTCAGGTGTGTTTCATGCCCGGTAGCGGGTTACACGCACTGGCAGGTCGGATTGATCAACAGAATGAAAAATATGCCGAAAAGAAAGAAAAAAAAAGAGAAAAAAATCAGCAAAGAACAGAGGTTTGCTGCTGGAGAGTTTTGTGAAGGAGTTTAACCCTTTGATACTTGCCCACTGACTCCAGCAGCTCATCCTCACTCCAAACACCGTAACTGAAGCCAGAGACAGGGTAAGTGCGAGGTTTCAGCTATACAGCTTCAGATACATGGGACTCACATTTCAAGCAGCTTATTCAAATACTAATGTTCTCTTGTAAACTACACTGACACAAAGCCACCTCTACAAATGAAGTGCTCTAAGGGCACACAGGAAATACAGAATACACCTCCCACATGAAACTATAACGGTGCACAGGAGTTTCTTTTTCCCCCCAAGCCATGGGGATCATAACCCTCGTCTTTATTCCACGAAGCCTTGTTATGGGCAGCAATGGTCTTGCTCCTGCAGGTCTCCTGCAGGGCTGGGGTAAGAGCTGAGCGTGTGAGGTTGGTTCCTCTGTGCCACCAGCCCACCAGAAGGGGACAGAGCCCACAGAGCTGAGCCTTTTTGGCACACAGGGTTCAGAGCAGGCTGTGGGCACCGAGGACCTTACACACCACCTAGAAACATGTCCACAAAGAAAGCCCTGAGGTACAACATCATTCAGACTTGAAATCAAAACTCACCCTGGGACACTCTAGAGGACATCCAAGACATTTGGAAAGCGTTATATTTTTTACTACAAAGGCTGCAAAGCCACATCTGTTTATTGCAGAACCATTATGCAGATAAGGATTCAGGATGAACTTGACTGCCTTGGGGAAGGTCAGGCTCAGACTTACCTCTTTGCATTCTGCAGGAGGGGTTGTAGGCCAAAAAAAAAATAAAAAAGGCATCAGGTTTTTGTTTAAGGAACAAAGGAAACTGGAACGTCAGTCTACGTTCTGCTCCACTTTCTCACTCCGGGTATTTGGTAGCTAATGGAAGTTTTAGTTATCTACTTCGCACATTAAATTTATTTGGAGATAAGTTTCTGAGAGTTTCTGCTCTCCGAAAATGTTTCATAAAGCCTTTGGAATTCATTTTTGTCATGGGGCAGGTAGGGAAGAATATGCTAATCAAAGACCCCGAACTACAGCTTCTATAATTGGCAGCTCAGTATTCTCTCGTAGCCTTAATTTATGCATACTATTAAAAGGTTAAAGTTGGTCACAGGTCTCCTGTGACTGTCATCTGTGAAATAATGCTTTTGGAAATGCAGTTTGGGTTCTACCTCATTCCCGCCTGCAAATAAAACCACGCATATTCTGCACATCTTTCCCCTGAACACTGACACCTCCAGCGACATAAAATCCAGCAAGCGATGTGACAGCTGCCAAGGTCAATACGAGTTATACTGAACTGCTGAGTAAGTGCTGGCCACACAAATCAAAGCTCTATAAGGGCAGCTGAACATACACAATCCGCAACTTATTCCAACTATTTTTCTGGACTGAGACGTTTTAATCATTTTCCTCTTCCACAAAACGTTATATAATGAAATGTGGTAAAGTCAGAGGTGTTTCACGAAATCTCTGCTTTGTGTCCTTTGTGTCAAATTATTGATAGCAAAGTGTGTTGAAAAATACATTTCACATTTTTGAGAAGCTTAGCACTTCAAGGCAATCGCAGGAGGGAAGGAATATGAATTGGAAAATAAAAATAATATAGCATGAGATTTCAAAGACACATTGGCCAGTGCTATCTAACTGCGACCTAATTTGGCTCTTTAGATTAATTCCTAAATAAGGAAGTCTGCATTGGACATTTCCAGGGATACTTTAAGCCTTCTGCCTTTGCTGTACACATCAGAAAGGTTTCAGTATTCATTTGCAGCTGCATGTTGCCTTTTAATTACCAAAACCCTAGCATTTCCCAAGGTGTTCCCAATTGATTGGTAGAGATAACAAGGAATTTCTGGCAGATCCAAAGGCTACATTGGACTTTATAGCTGAACTTTTCACTCAAAGTCACAGACATAGAAACTGCTGCAAAGCTTGTATTTTTGTTGCACAGTCGTGCAATGTTGAGGTTTAGAACGACTGCACAGAAAAACCATTCTGAACTTTGTGCCTTGAACGAGGCCTTGCGTGCCAAACCGTCCCTGTTAGCGAGTGTTTACAGCTGAGTGGAAAGCCCTGGCAACAAACTGTGAATAGAAGCACTGCTGCAACTCTAACTGGATTGCTGTGACCAGCAACACTCCAGGAATTACAGCGAGGGAAGCGTTAAAAGGGAAGGAGGACAGAAGCCTCTCCATCATCTGTCAGGCTCTTGCTTACTCCCGGATTTTTCACTGAGACGGAGAGCTACAGGCAGAAAGAAGGGCTCTGCAAGGGCTTCTGTCTTCCTTTATTCTATTTTAAGGTTGCTAATTGATCCTCTGAGGGAAAGTTTAGCCCTTTTAATGCAATCCCTCCACTAACGAGGAGGTGTGTGGGTGTGGGAGCCACGCAACCTTCCCCGCCAGTCTTCCCCAGGATGACTCACTAGGAAGGGAAGTCTGAAGACCTTCCTCACACATCAAGAAATTGTCCCCGTCCCCTGTTAATACTGTGGGGGTTGTTGCTGAAGGATGCTGCTGGGTTTGTTTTGCCTGAAAGGAGCCTGGCTGAACTAAATTTTCCGGGTGTGTATGATAGCGGGTCAAGGAATGAGGGGACGGCGAGATGAAGAGACCAGATGGCGTTGGAATAGTCATTATCTTGAGTGACACACTCGTCCACGTGGCAGAAGCACAGGTAGGGGCTGCTCTGCTCTGCAGTGGGACATTTCGCTTCAGATAAGCAAAGTAAACATCAGGAGAAGCTTCTCTTTTAAGATACTGCCTCTGCACTGGCATGAAAACTCCTCAATCGCTGCCTTTGCCTTGCCATGCAGAACAGAGGCAAAAGAAGCAATCCGGCTGATGGCAGGGAACGGGTGACACCGGTCACATCCCTGCAGAGACTGACAGCCTGTCCCGGGCGGAATAATGGGTTAATTTTATGCAAGCACTACCAGACTGAAGAAGACCTTTATCAAGTGTTTCACCATTTCAACAGGGAGGCAGCTTGCCAAGCAAAACGGCCCCTGGTTAGGAAAGCAGAGTTTATTTTAGGTCTAAGGCACTCTCTGGGAAACATTGCCATTCTTCTTCCTCAAGGGCACGGTAGCTACACCTACAAATACTACTGTCTTGTGAAATGGAAAGAACCTTTTTTCCCCTTTCATCCTTGACTCTTTCGTACTTATCTGCTCTTTCTGCTACCAGCCAGAAAGCAATGCCTGCCAACTTTTGGTCTATCCAGAGCCCGTGTGGACCCGTGGGAGTTCTACCAGAACCCATGGAAGGAGTTCTACTCCATTTCCATGTGATGTCAGAGCTTCAACCTGAGCTGAGTGCTGCAGTTTTGAAGCATGAAATCTCTGCTCGGATAAAAATTTTGTGCAGGATTTTCCATCATGACTTATTAGGATATTTGAATGCCCTTTTTGTGACTCAATGCATGCACAGCATCAGGAAGAAGACTGAATACTGCAAGCTGTCACTGGGATCCTAGGGATTGCTCTTAGCCTTTAACAGCAAAAAAAAAGCTGATTTCAAGTACTAATCTCAGTCATAAGTCTACTCCAAAAACCTTAGTTTTACGTTGATCACTGAGGAATACCGTAGTAAGTTCTCAGTACAAGAATCATTCAAAATTAAGAAAATAAAAATTAAGAAAAACTCTCAAATATTTAGAAATTCTAATAGCTTTCTTTTTACGTGAGATAAAACACAAACACCTATCTTTACACTAATCGTATGTAACTTTCTGATTATTCTTTCCACTTAAAATATCTTTAGTTTTCATTCAGCACAAAGCTCACTTTCAAATGGTGTTCTATGAAACACGTGAAGCAATTTTAGAGTCTGAAGTGAAACATTAAGATATTTGGATATTGGGCCATTCTCTTCAACTACCAAGCACAGTCCAACGCCAACACTTGTGTAAAGGCACGAGGAATACAAACCCCAGAAAGAAACTGAAAAGACTCCTGAAAATACCACAGTGTGTGACCAAAGGCAGAAGTTTTCAATTCAGAGCCCCAGGGGTAAACAGAACAACCACCCGAGGGCTGGATTGTATGGAAAGCTCCTCTTCAAAATGCAGGAAGGGGTTTGTTTCACCGTCTCCAATAATTCCGTAGGTGTTCCCACAACTCCCACAGAGCACTCCTGCTATGAAAATGAGGTCCAGGAAAGAGGAGCCAGTTCTAGAGCACTAGGACAGTTAGTGGGATTATCTCCATGTCTCTCAAGCAACAGGCCAAACAAATTCTTTCCCAACCAGAATCCAGCATGTCACCAGTCAGAAGTTGCTCCAAACGAGCACAGATGCCCAATGACTTCCCCTTTCCCCGCCAATAAGTGGTTACAGATCAGGATCACGTTCACATCAGCCCAGACGTGCCACAGCCACGCTCAGGGAGTGAATCACATCCCTGGGGTGCAGTGGAGACAGCCCAGCGGTGCCACCAGACTCGGTGCCCTTCTCTCCTCCCTAAAGAGGGCTCAAGTGACCAATTGTTGCAGCCTTGACCCATCTCACCTTCGGCAATTCCATCGGCAACTTCCCCAGCAAAGGCAAGGGCTCTTTGGTAGGATCACACCCCCTGGAGTTCTGGATGTGCTACGAGCACCTCGGTGCCTGAGAGAACAGCAGGTATTGACTCACAGCTCTCAAACGTCTTATCAGACGATTCAGTCAGGGCAGAGCTGGGCTCTCCAGTGAAAATGCTCAGCTGGTTAAGTTGGTGCAATTCCACTGAAGGCACTGGAAGCACACAATTCATAAAGACATTACCACATTAATATTTTTCTAGAGACACAATGAGCATCATCCGTCTTTATTTTTCTTCCATGGTCTTTGGTATGGCTTTGTTTGAAAAGAGATTTTATCCTCCAATTCCCTCTGTCAGACAAATCTGAGCTGCAGAACCACGTTTAAGAAGCTGCAGAACCACGTTTAAGAAGCAGCTTCTAGACACACACAGTAGTAACCATGTCTCTTTGGACTGGATCTTTTTTAACTCTCTGCTTGTTTTTTTATGATTGTTCTAACAAAAGTGCAGTGATGGGCCTAGTGTGGAGCCAAAAGAGCTTGTTCTTGACCCCTTTCATGCAGTTCTCTGGGATTTTGCTGATAAACGACCTCGCAAACAGAGCACACACCCCCTTGCACTTGCAGCACAAGAGTTATTGGCCAGGGCGGTGGGGGCTGCCCGAGGCTACATGAGCATTTGTAGGTTTAGGTTTTGCTTGGTATATTCAGGCACACATAATAAAATAGAGCTTGTATTTTAAAAATCAATAAAATGACTGATCTTAAGTCAGAGAACCGGTTTGTTTTACTTTTACCATCATTGGGTTTTTATTGCATCTCACATTTGGGTTTTTTCTTGTCTTTTTCCTGCCAGACAATAGGTCCCAACTCATGTTTAGATTCAGCTTTCTACAGCACCTTGTTTTCCTGAGGTAGTTCCTCCCCTGCTGCTGCTGGTTTTGAATCTTTCTTTCCCATGTTCTCCCACCACTTTCTCCACCAGGCTGTTCCACTAACTCTAATACACAAGGTGAACAATTACACTATTTAGACACAAATTATTATTTTTCCCCACTCTGAGCTACACAGACCAGTAAAATAGGAAGCCAGATGACTCAATGAAAGACAAGTTACACAGTTCACATCCTGCTAATTATTTGTGCCAGGTCTGGACATACAAGATTACATCAAAATTAAATCCAAGTTTCTACCCTTCCACCCTCGACTGTTCATTCCCATTTCTATTTCAATTTCAATCTGCCCCCTCCCTGTGATGCCACACTGCAGATCAATAAAATTATCCAGGCTAAAACCTACCCCACCAGACCATTTTATTGCTCTAATTTATGCTGCTGCCTCAAGCAATTGCAGGAACAACCACAGCGCAGGTGGGAATTCACCACCTGAGAGGAGGGGAGGCAGCTGGGTGCTCCTTGAGCTGTAGTTTCTGCACATCTAGTGTTGCAAATCTAGTGTAAATAATTGCGTTCTCCTTTGCCTGGCTCCTTTCACTGTGACTCATTAGTAAAGCTTGCTAAATAGCTCGCTAGCAAAGGCAGCAGCTTTTCTAACTTTCTTCATATTCCTCCCAAACATTATTTCATAAAGGACCTTGTGACTTCCAAGAAGAAAGGGG
>VWZF01004070.1:143358-209960 GCA_013396755.1 Sclerurus mexicanus | reverse complement strand
GGGGGGGGGAGAAGAAACAAAAATGATTCCTGACCTCTTTGATATCTTGCAAAAATGGTGAGTCTGGCTATTTGTTACACTCCTGTGTTGTTAGTACCAATAAATGTTAAAGATACAAAGATCAGTTCCTGTATAAATCTTGGTTCAAGGATGACAGGCAGGCAGCTGGAAAACATTTCTTCATGTCTTTTTCCCCTAATGTAAAACTCTTACTAGAAAAATGATAAGGATAAATGGCACCCATCCAAGTGATTCCATTGCAGGAGCTGGTTTGTCTGCGACAGATGATTCACTATTTATAGTGTCTTTAGTGCAAGGCTCACAGTGTACTCTCACAGTCAATCTCACAGACGGGTTATTTGGGCAGGGTAATGTACTCGTCTCCTCTGAAAGACAGAAACTTCTGCAGACAAAGAAAAGAACATCTTGGATAAATTTCTCCACAGCCATTCAAAACCTACACAGAGCTCGAGGACAGCAGAGTAAGGACAAACCTTCTGACTTTGAGGGGCTCTGAGGTGTAAGAGGAGCAGGTGGCAAAACTGGCATTTCCTTCTAGGAACAGTAAGACAATCCCAGATGGAGCCAAAACCCCAAACAAACTAGCTCCGATTCCCCTGGGCACAAAGGGCCCCAGCTCTGGCAGACGTCAAAGGGCAAGGTGAGAAAAACCAACTCCTGTTTCATGCCAGGTGGTTACACCAGAGGCACCCCCAGACTGCAGCATTTCAGAGCTCAGCTGCCTTCGAGCTGCCGGCCCCAGAGGCAGCTGACAAAGCTTCCTAAAGTCTGGCAAATACGTGTGTTTAAGGCACCAGGTAGCACAGAGGACGTACCCTCGGTGGTCTGAAGCCCAGCAGGGTCCAGATGAGGTGGCGCAGGTGTAGCTCAGGTGAGCTCACAGCATGGCAGGGCACAGCTGGGTGTGCAGCAGCTGGAAAGCAGCTGTAGGTTCCGTTTCCCTGCTACAGGGAGGGACAACCAGTATTTTAGCACCCAATTCAAAATTTCACAGTAAAACCCAAGAATGACTGTTTCTTCTTCCCCATCTCAGAGAAAAATACACGCTTCATATTGCAAATATTCACTCTCAAAAAATGTCTCTGGCCCCTTCAACAAGTGCTCGGTGCTTTTTTTCCCCCTAAATTTTGTTATTGTACTCCATCAACTGTAAACATGGAAACAATGGCATACTTTTAAAGCAGTTTGGATAATAAAAAAATGAAGTGTTCCATTCTGAAAAAAATATCACAATGGGAGTTTTCAACATCAAAGCATTTGTCAATAAAATACACAGAACTACCACAGAATGCTGCAGCCCTTTTATTTTTCTTGTTTAACATTTCCAAGTCACTGTCGTCAACGACCACAAATAGGTTACAATCCTTTGCTTTCCCTTGTTTCTTTTTTTTCAAAGCCTTCACACAGTAATACACCTCTTTAAAATATTGAGATAAACCATCATAAAAAAAATCTGAATTACCTTTGCAGCCTCATTTTCCAGAATATACAAAAGCATTTAAAAATGTATTATTCAGAACATTACAGGCCAGGAGTAAGCCCATTTTATGCTTAATACCCTGTATGAATGATACATTTAAACTCTACATAACTGATATCTGCTGGTTAAATGTGTTGTGGGTTTTGGGTTGGGGTTTTTTTTTTGCAGCACATTCACAGAAACTTTAAGAAAAAGACATAAACTGAAATCTACATCACAGGTGAGAAAAAACAGGAGTTAGATTGACACCTGCAAGTCCTGAGAACAGTGGGTTTTAGCAGTTATTACCAAAGGGCAGCTAGAATTCCCCAGGGGACGCTGACATTTTTTCCAGCAATAAGTGCAAAATCTTCTCTTGTTGACCCTCGCTGATACCTGCCCAGCCTCAGTTAATAGATCTGGGGGGCTCACACGTGTGCTCCCCATCCTGCTTTCACTGATCTCTCTGCAATAAACTATTCTCTGGGAGCGATTCACTGCAGATACAGCTCCTCACATCATTTCTCTCTACTCCTTCCTCAAGGTAAAGAGGAGCCTTGACAGTATTTTCACCTCAGTTCCTTTCCTACAACATTAGAGCACGGAGGATGGGGATGGCCATGCCTACAAAGGCTTATGGGCTGACACCCAGCTGAGCTGGACCTGGGCAGTTCTGGGCTCTGGGATGGCACTGCCAGTCAGTCAGGCTCAGTGAACCTCCCTGTCCTATCAAGGGAACCCAGGCAGCAGCTCCCCTCTGCCTCCAGACATCTGGGCAGTTCACTCCTCCTTTAAGTCTCAGTCTTACTGGGACATCTGCCTCCAAGTCCATAACACGTGCCAGCAAACCTCACCCAAAGAACAGAGCAGAGTCTTCCCTGTTTTCCTCTCGTTCTGCGTGGAGGAGGGCATTTGACTTCTGCTTTTCCGTGATGACTCCCTAAGCCTGCTCCATCCCAGAGCATCACTGCCAGCCCACTTCTATCACAACCCCCCTAAGGGATGGGCATACCTTCTTCCCAACAAAACCAAGTGCTTCCCACCAAGCAGCAGCATCCAGCTCTGGTGAAAAGGCTTGTGGGAAAATCAAATGCTCAGGAGGGAAATGGAAAAAGCAGGGAGTGAAGAGGACAAAGAGGCACAGGGGAGAAATGGGAACCCTGTAACAATCAGCACCCCACGTGCCCGAGTGTTGACTCACAGGTCAACAATCAACAATCTCATGGGACAGACATGAGATTGGGGTAAGAAACCCTCTTTCCTGCAGTCCCTCCCCAGCATCTGCTCCCACAGCGGGACCAGCTTTCCATCCTCAGACTCTTCTCCTAAACGTTACCCTCGGAGTGGGTTCAGGAGGGAGAAGATTTCTGAGAATCGAGGATGGGAGCAGGGATTTCAAAGCTCTGAAAAGGACAAGAGAGCAGGGTCCAGAACCTCGGGCTGCAGGAGCAGTGAAGGAGAAATGCTGTGACTTGGTGGCACAGACGAGAATAGAAGGGAAGGGAAGGGGGGATGGCACAGGAGTACAGGGGAAGAAGGGTGGATTGGTGCAGGATTAGGACAGCAGTAAGGGGAGGAGGAGGGATTCTGCTCTAACCCACCCTTGGCTGAAGGCTTTCTTCCCAGGAGGTGTGGTGGAAAGTCCACGGACAGTTTTATGACACTTGTATCCTTCACAGCTTCCCCTACCTGCCGCCTTGGCCTCTGGGCTGTATTTTGTTCAGTGATCTGTGGAAATGCAGATCAGGGCCATTCACTGCAACAATTAGTCAGAGTTTCCATTGGTTCCACTGACAGCAGAATTGGGGTATTATCTGCCTGTCTACACTGTAATAAAATGCAAAACTGAACAAACCAGATGTATTGGCAGTCGATCGTTAATTTATCACTTGTTTGATGTGAAATGATTAAAATGTTTTAATATTTAAAAAAATCACATTTCCGAACAAGAGTTTTATAATTGGCAATCAATCCTCAAGTGATTTTTATAGATCAGTTAATGTCTAGATGAGTTAAGGGTGGAAGGTAAATGTGACATTAAGTGTTTAGTTATAAGAGTGCCAGAGGATTTGTTATTGCTGCTAAAGGGATACTGAAATGAAGCTACTTTCTTTTCTTAACTTGTTGGAAAAATAAAAGGTTTATAAGAACATTTACCGTCACATTGGAGTCTGAAGCAAATAGTGCAAACTTTATGCAGATAACACTCAGATCACTAAAATACTAAAATCAGAGAGAAAACCTAAAGATTTAACCCCATTTCCCAGCTGATTTACAATTTTAAACCTTGTTAACCATGTCCCGCATCAGCTCCCTATCCAAGACTTGGTTTTCTTACATCCTTGATCAAAAATACTCTGAAAGCGAGATCATTTTAGTCACAGAACATTGCAGTTTCCCAAAACACACCGTTGACATCCCGGCTTCAGCCGGGTGGCACCTCCCTTAAGCTTAGCAGAAGATGCCAAGTAAGGCAAACTGCACAAAGCAGGAAATCACAAGGCTCATGAACCATATCTTGTACCAAGCAAATTCCCTTGACCCCCGTGCACGCCAGCAGCTAACAGGAGCTGGATCCATTTGCACTCCGACATCTTTCCTGCTCTCAATTCCAGAGCAAAGCCACTCGCGGCATTATTCCCCGCAGTCCCCGTGCAATAACAGGAGGCAGCACACCCGAGCGACAAGTCAGGCTGTCCTTCACACCAGAACTGAAATTGCAGGGGTTTCGCTCTGCCTCCCACACTCTGAGCCTTTACATTTCGCTTTTTCAAGGCTTTGCATGTAACTTCCACTGCAGGAATTCATCTCCTAAGCATTGCCTTCACAGAGGAAGCGTCACACTGGAAAAGCTGATTCAGGAGACTACAATTAGTATGTAGGTCCTGGCAGTGCAATTAAATTAATTTGGTAATAAAGGATGAGTGACACAATCAATATTGTCATAGACTGGGGGGAAAACTCCAAGGCAAAGCAAAAAGGAGACGTTAACTGAAAGGAACAGCAATTTTTAAACTGATAGAAATACAGGATATACATAAATGCCTTAAAACAACCTCACTGTCAGAGCAGAAAGTGGAATATGGCACACTTGACTGTGAAGCACAGATACAAAACTGTATACAAAACTGAAGCACAGATACGAAAGCTATAAACATTAAAGTCACTTCAGGTATCAGGATGCAAACCACACCTGCCCAGCGCACATTTAATTATACCTTGGACCTAAGAGATTGTGCTCATATGAATCAGGTATTTAGTATGGTGCCATATCAGAAATTAATAAAAATGTGACATTCAGAAAATTAAATATAACCCTGTTATAATATAAAGTGACATCAATATTTGATTCAAGAGCATATGAGAGATGATCTATAGCCTACAGAACCAAATAGTCACTATTTGGATTTCATATTGAAAACTTGTTATAAAATTTCTGTATGTTCATGGAAATTTTCACAAGACAATTACAGCACAATAAGAGGATTTGGGGAACAGAAAGAAGTTGGTCAGTTCATGGAATCAAACAGAGTGAAAAGGAGAAAGCTCATTTATGGCTTGTTTGATAAGAAAACACACAGTGCAAGACACTGATACCCACACTGGCCATCGAGCTCCCTGCTGAGGGCACTCACTCTCTTCCTCCCTGTAGGAGACCACCTCTGTATTTGGCTCAAAAATGGACCAAAGGAGCAAAACCTGGAGTTGAGGTTCGGTGGGAGGAGCACGGCATAGGTCTGGGGTAACACTGAACGCTGCAGGCGGCTGGGGCTGGTACTTGCCGTGCCGTTCCCTACTGAGGGGACTGAGGAGTCCCCTGTGCGTTGCTGGGCTGTGAAGAGTGGCTCGTGGCTCGTGGCGCCTGGCTCGAGACAGCAGTGCCCACAACCACAAGTCCAGCTCCCCCGTGGCACAGGAATGAGGATCTGGGTGCAGAAGGAGGTGCTGGATGGAGAGAAGCTCAGTTGCTCCTTTCTGGTATGGTAAGAGGCAGCACCATTTTGGGGCTCATCAGTGACCACAGCCCAGCTCCAGTGGTGCCATCAGAGATCCTCCTGCCTCTCACTCCTGTTCTCCGGCCCGAGAGAGCCCTTTAGAAGCATCTGTTTGTGCCCTTCTTACTCCCACTATTTGCCAGGCCTCGCTTTTTCTGCTCATCAGCACAGTTTCATCATTCCTTCCAGAGCTCTTTCCCTCCCCTTCCGCAGGCTGAAGCTCCTTCAGAAGAGATATTGTCATTAGCCACCCACAGCAGGTAAAAGCCACCCTCGGCTACTGCCACGGGATGTTTCCAGCTGCTCACCCAGCCCAGGGGAGCAACCCAACCCTGAGCTGTGGGGTCAACACTGCTCTCGACAGGGCTGTTCGGGGGGGTCTCTGCCTGCCCTGGCAGCTGACAGTCTGTGCAGCAGTCCCTGATCACAGAGCAACATGAACCACCCTTTATGAAGCTGCTTCAGGACACTCTGAAGGAGATGAAGCAACTCAGCCTGACCTCTCCCTGCGGACACCAGAGCAGCATGGCCAGAGCTGTGCTGGCTCTTTCCTTATCAGCATAATAAGCCTAAACTTCATTGTACCTCATGGCCAAACCACCTCCCCCTCTGCAGTGTTTCCTTGTGCTTCCCCATAGTGAAAGCCAGAACGCTGCACACGATCTTTATTTAGATACGTGAAGTTTGGCAAAATTAAGTATGCCTGTTACAAAAAAGTGCTAAGAATTAGAATTAATACATTCAATTATTGTTCCCTTAATTTACAGTGAGAGGATTCATGGCTTCCAAGACCTGGCAGGTTTTCAAAGCAGACCTGTGAGCCTTGATATGCAAACGGCTCCTGATCTGAGACTTTTTGCCAAAAGGCAAACTCAGAAGAGCAATAAGTGGAACAAATCTAGACGGTCTTTGGAGATTAGCCAAGTCTTCACAAAAAATGGCACCTCTTGCGAAGACAGGCAAGTGCAGCATCAATAAACCAGTAAACCAATAACCACTGAAATCTCCCTGCTGTATTCATTATATATTCACAGCTCTTTCTAAACTTAGATAAGAACCAGTAATAATCCATTCGATACCCTGATTCTGAGCCCTGGAAAAAAACCCCACCAAACAAACAAACAAATTTGTTTCTGTTCTTGTTGTATAAACTTTTCCCTCTAATGTGATTTGAAAAATCAAATCATTCCTGCTGGTTATTTCTTTTTGAATTTTTCTTAAACGATATGGCTCCAAGTTTCAAATCTTATCATTGTCCCTGGGGTGTGCTTGGAGATTCCCACTGCACGAAGACAAACACAGTTAGAACAACTGCAGAAACACCCAGTTAGCACTCCCTGAGAATCTGGAAGTGAACCCAAATGGAAAAGCTGCAGTTTAGGGTATGCACACACCACAGCCAAACCTGTGAGCGCTGCCAGGGCAGGAGGACCCGTGAGGAGCCCGAGTGTGCAGCAGCACCTTGCAGAGCCGAGGAGAACACCCAGGCAGGTCCCAGCATGGCTAAAACCCCTCGTGAGCACAACAATCTACACCAGACGTGTCAAGCCGAGTTAGTCACACAGTCTGCAGCATAAAATAAGTCTTTAATGGGTGTGATTACGCCTGTCCCCAGTGAGTGGATTAGAGACTGACGTCTTGCCCCAGAAGAGGGAGGGTTTGGCTCCATTTCTCACCGCAGTATCAGACACACCCCATTTACAACTCCAGATGCCCTCAAGAGGCTCTGAAGCTCCCCTTGTAACTCTTTGTTTGCAGAGGAAAGCTTGGCTCACATCTCCCTGCTGGAAGAACCAAGGCTTTGTCACGAGCCACAGGCTTGGCAGCCCAAAGCAAGTGGATTCAGTGCAGTCTTGTCACCATCAGTGAAGCAGCAGAAACTTTGGGGCTTCCTTTTTTTCATTAATACTCCATTTCACTTTGAGCAGACAAATATATAGCCATGAATATTTGAGATTAAAATCTTTCTCCAAGCTATTTTCATTACTGTTAAATACTTCAGTCAGTACATGATCAAAAAGATGGTTTTTCTTTACAATTCACACATCAGAAGGAAAGTCCAGTTTTTAAGCTCCATCGTTACACATTTAAAAAATGCAGACATGAGAACATACACTGAGATTTTTCATTTTCCCTTGCACAACACCCAATAAAATCTTAAGCCCTGCAACAAAAAATTACTAGTATTGCTCCCACCACAGCAACCTCACAAATCACCCTTTAATTCTGGCAAAATGAGACAAGATCAGCTCCGAGCTGAGTCTCCCGACACTATTTCATCTAATAATGGCCATCAGAAACCTGATGCGTTTCAACTCTGGAAAAACCTCACTTCAGCTATCAAAACCAAGAAATACATTTTTGTTTCCTTTTAGCAGCAGTTTCAGAGGGATTGATCAGCCATACTCCAAAGAAACTTCCCCTCAGTACCTGCAATGAACTTCCTGCAGCCCCTGCCGTGGCACGAGGCTGGTGCCCATAACAGTTACCAGAGTGTTTCATTCCACTTAGTGGCTGGATTGCACTTTATATGCTTGAGCAGCACTTTGCAATGCACGGTCTGTCATTCTGGTTTACTCAGAATATTACTTTTTATTCCTACACTGGTGTCTCTCTGAGCCATGCAAGTGGCAGGAGTTAAGGCATTTTACATCCTGCCTCTGCTTGGATTGCCAGGGTTTTATAACCCATTTGAAAGCTGTGCTGGCTCCCGTCAGTGGCAGATGTCCCACAGGTCACCGGGTGCTCTGCTCTCACCTCGGAATTCTCTGGTTTGGGAAGTGCATGGACAAACTGACTTCTGCATAAACCCCCTCTCCTTGTTTAAACCTGGCAGCTGCACTATTTTTCCACTTATAAAAAATATTCTAATGAACAATGTTCACATCGATACAGAACACTTTGAAGTATTAGCAAAATTTAACGTTTCTAATGGTATTTAATGCAGCCACTATTGCCCAGAGATCTGCATTTGTCAGTCCCCAGCCCTGTGAACACCTGAGGTCATTCCAATCCATTTCATAAGAGCTCCAATTCTGTTTGGTGGAAATGTGTAAAAAATACATGTACAGAGATTGTATATGAAGAATGGATCTCTATGTTGTACAACCATGGGAAAAAAAATTAATGCTGGGGGCATCATATCATGCTTGAAGAATCGAGTTCAACATTACCTACAGCTTCTAGATCTATGCTGCTGTTGCATGTTTTAAATTTTAATTCAGAAAACACGGGGAGAGATTCAATTTTCTTCCCTGGTACAGTCATATTGATATAAAAGCTTTGCTTCTGCATTATGATCACTATTAAGAGTCTACAAATTGCACTGCAGATTTACAACACCGCAGACTGTTTGAGAAACCCTCCAGGCTTAAGGTGAGCACTGAAAGTTATTTTTCAGCACAAGTTCTCCTGAGAGCACACAGGGGGAAAAAGCCCAGCCTGTTAATCCGCGCTTGGCACTCTGCATTCCGCACCAGGCACCCGTTCCCCGGGCTCCACTGTGTTCCAGCCACTGCCCCGAATGCCTAAACGCAGTCATGTGGCAAATCAGAGGGTGCTGCAATGACAGGGAATAGGAAGGCTTAGAAGTTCCCTTTTTTTAAATAAAAAACAACAACCTTCCCTCAATTTCAGTGTATTTTGAGGAAGACAAAGGCAACTGCTCATGCAGGCAGGAAAACAGATAGACAAGTGTCTTTAAGGTAAGACTCTTCATTTCATGCTTTATTAGCACAACTCTATTATGTATATTTTCCCCCTTGGTCTTAATTAACAGAACCGCAATATCATGGAGCCATCCTGAAGGCCTCATAGTTAAAAGCTGCAACTTCTATTACAAACTCTATTTTTAGTGGTATACAATTCTGGCTAGGGAATTAAAAAAACCAGCTTAGGCTGAAAACTGGCAGGTTTATCTTGAAAACGAACAGAAAAGAGATTGAGGTCCACAACTGGAAGACAATCTGGCAATGTGGAGCTACAGGTCACCAACGCTGCCTTAATTGGAAATGTTAACCTCCTCCCACGGAACGCGTACCCGAGCACTGCACTGCTTCGTTTCTGCCCACACAGGGTACGCTCAGCTTGGACACACACTCAAAGACACAGGTTTTGCAGCGTATTTACAGTTTTTGTGCCCCATCGACAGCGGTTCTGCAAGGGGAAGGGCTCAGGGGAACTCACCGTGTGCCAGCCCAAGGAGAGGTCACCCGGCCCAGGATATGAGAGAGGAACTGTGGGCATTAGCAGCCCTTGGCTTGGGTCTGGAGCATCCCGAGGAATCCCAGAGACAGCCCACCCCAAAGCAGCTCTTACACATCTCAGCTGTGCCTGCCCTCACTCCCATCCCTGCTCATCCTGCCCTGGGGATAAGCCTTGACACATTTTTAATTCCCCACCTCCACAGGGACTCCAATTCATACACAAATTACACTTCCCAGCTAACAAAGCCCTCATTTGAGCTTGAATCAGAGTGTTCTGTGGAGAAGAACCAGGGCTCTTGCCTCAGCCTACCAGGAAGGTGCTGCTCAAACACATGTATGACCCCACTGGCCCCACAGCAGAGCTTGGAGGTGACTGGTGTGCCACAAGTGCACTGCAGGGGGAATGGCAGCGTGCAGATGGTGGTCCTAGCTCTGACCCTGGAAATAGAGCTCTCAGGATCATCACCCTCTCTGACGTTCAAGACAAGATTGTATTCCACTCTCCTCAGATACCCAGACACCATTTAAGAAGTCCACAACCCCGCCTGGTCACGGCACCAGTCTACCTCAGAGCTCCATCTGTATTAAAGCACTGTGGCTGCCATGCAAGCTCTTTGGCACCACTGAGAAATTAAACAAGAAACATTTATTTAACAGCAAATGCCTCAACTCAGTCACATCACTCCTCAAAGAAAACCAAAGCCATATAGTGGTACAGATGTTTCCAAACAGTTACGAGCCTCATACACTGACTTGTTTCATTTTCCAAAACAGCCAACAGACAAGATGATATTAACAGCTTTTGTAAGCATTCAACCTTCACTTATCAAAATAGTATGGAATATTTCTTTTGTCATTGACTTCAGCAGTGAGGATCACACCTTCACAAGTGTAGTATTCTGGCCCCAACCTTTGTGGGACCATGGCGAGTTGAAGAGCAGTTTGTCCTCCCTTTGCCATTAACTTCACAATCTCAAACACTTCAATGCCTTTGAACTGTAACACTCACGTTTATATTTACATTCCCCATTTATTCAACACAGCTCTAACTTTACATTAAAATGCTGCCTCTCTTATGGCACCCTGTGCGCGTGACCACAAAACATCAACCCCTCAAACACTCTTGTTGTGAGCACAGAGAAAATGACCCTGAGGAACCCCCTTTGCACACCCAGCAGCACAGGCAGGTGGTGTGGCCCCGTGACACCCAGTGCAGGGGTCTCCTTGCCCAGCTGTGCCCACAGAGCACTCCCTGCACAGTGTACAAGGGTGGGAGGGCTCACAAGCCAAGGCAAAGCAGAGCCTGAGCTGGTGGAGCCACCCATAAAGTCTGAGTGGTTTGCTTTGCAGTGTGCTGAGGGCACTGAGGAGGCAGGCAATCCCCAGGTGACAGCCTGGGAGCGGGACAGTGACACAGGGACACCGAGGAAGCAGGTCCATCAACATCGCATTCCTCACTCGCAATCCATTTGCCTTTTACAGGATTTGTTATCTCCCCATCAGTGAATCGATGGAATTACAAGCTTATTATGCACAGTCAGGCTTGGATTATAGCACATATTAAGACAACATGTGAGGTTTTTTAATACTGAAACAGTGTTTTGCTTGTTTAATTTTTAAACACCTACTACTACCAGAGCATAAATCCTATTATCAGCTTTTGAAGTTATTACCTCAAGGTCATCTTCAACAGTGCTTACCATTACGCTACCAATTTCAAGAAGCTGTCTTTAGAAGGGTTTTCTATATTTACCCATTGCAAGTTTGGCCCTTAAATCAGTCAGGTTACCTGATTTTGGTGCAAGGTGGGGGGAAATGTATGAGTTAATTTCGGCAGGGACGAACATGACTCACCGGGTATCGCTGTTCAGAGACGCACTGCAATCCATTGTGGTGGTATTGGCAGCAGGACAGGACACATTACACTTGCAATGCATCAGAGGAAGGAAAGGAAGGAGGCTCGTCCATGAGGGATGGCAAAGCTGAGTCGAGGTGCCAGAGTCCTCCTCCGTCCCGCAGTGACACAGGCGTGACACCAGTACCTGTGTGTATTGTGCAGTCAGCTTTCTGCACTGCCCCGTCCTGCACAGGGAAGGAAGGACAACGAGCGGTCAGGAAAGACAAAAATTAGAGCACCCACAGCAGGAACGATCCAGAGCTTTGTGAAGTGCAGGGGAAACGCTTCAGAAGTTGAGCACCTTCCCACAGTGGTTCCAGACTGGTTTGTTCTGGTGCCCCTAATAAATATTGAACAAAGCAGAGGGGACCTTCCTGAGGGACTAAGGAGTGGTTACGACCCCAGGCTGGTGCACAGCAGATTGTTAATACTGGCATGTGAAAAGCCCCGGTGAGAACAGGAGGGGGAAAGAGTAATTGGGTTTAAACTGGTGACAAGCTGCACTTCTCTCAGGAAAGTTATGACAGCCATTTGTTATGCAGCTCTGCCTTATACAAGCAGAACAAAAATGAAAGGATTGTGATATTTTTAATATTACATTTATGAAGATGATTACCCAGCTGCTGTTTAATTTCCATCTGTGTTCTGCTGCATTTATACCATTAGTGCCACACTGTGGTTAGACAGCCAGGCTTGTGCTTGGGAGAAACAAGTGTGGCTGACAATTACCATTTAACTGTGTGGAGCAGCAACAAACTGGGTTTTCTATATCCTGCTACCTCTAAATTAGAATGACTGCTTTCTTTCTGATAGCTTTGCAAAATCAAGCAAGAGACACAAAGACTCCTGCAAGCCCCAGCAATTCTCTGCTGCACCCATGGCAAATTTGCAAAGCTTTAGTTTAGGTAGACTAATAAAGTCCTTCCCAGCAGGCAGTACATAATAATTTTTATATTAAAAAAACAATTGCAATACATCTAATGTCTACTTGCTTCCTTTTTTTTCTTAAACCTTATTTTTATATAATTCTATATTCACGCACCATAGAACTGCTCTTCATCTATCTGTTACACTATCCAAATAACACACTAATGCTTTCTACCTGGTAAATTAAACTCTGTTTTCCAGTCAGTCCTAGAACAGGGGTTTACAGGCTGCTCTCCACGTGCTTTGGAGAGGACGAGGAGCCTTGTGCTGCCTCGAGCAGCTCTCTGGCACCCTGAGCAGGGCAGCAGTTCTGCTTCTCAGAGAACACCAGTGCCAGGAGCTACCCCAGGGGACGTGCCCTGTGGAGCAGAGCCCACAGCCCCCGTCCTTGCACCCCCTGAGCCTTCTCCATCATCCCAGATAACCCCCTTTCCTCACCCCAAGCACAGCACCCACAGAGTCACCTGCCTCAAGGTTCGCTCTGACAGCTCCTACTATTTCCTTAGGCAAACCCTCTGAAACTTTTATGCCCCTTGCGATCCTGGATATCGACCTGGAGAGGCTGCAGTTGATTCAGGCTTGTTGATCCAAGCAGGAGGCGCTTCCCTATTGATGCACCTTTTTACTGTTGCCTCGCTCCCTGTGGAAACCTTTCTACAGCTGCCTTTGATTTCAGGTGTTTCTGCTGCAGGGCAATGCAATGCGGGCAACCCCAAAGCACAGGACATTTCAGGCATTTTTGGTTTTTTAATGCTACGTATTATTAACCTATTTTTGACAACAGGCTGGTCAAACTCCACCAAAGCTCTTTCTTGAAGAGAAACAGAACTCAGCACTGCTGTTGCTCCTTTTCTTCGCAAAGAATTGCACCACACTGGTTTTTTAGAATGAGCCTCAGCTGCTTTCAAACTGTCACTTAACCTCTGCCTCTTCAGCCTGAAAACAAGCAGCTCCTTTCCTCCCACATGTGACACCTCTGATTGGAAGTTTTCCTCTTCATAGCTGGTTCTTCACACTTAGAAGAGCTATAAATGTTAAAAAAGGTGCACAGCCCTTATTTTCTGAAAAGCACAGGAGAATTGAGGGTTTGTGGGGTTTTTTTTTCCTTTTTCTGTATTTTATTTCTTGATCTTAGTTTCTTGGTTTCTTTTATGAAAGGAAAACCACTTGCTTCTCTTCCTGAGCATTAGCTTTCAGAGATGCTGACCATTCAGATTCGTTATTGATCACAGCATTAGTTTGGGGTATTCCTTAGCTATAAAAATCAGGCCTATTACCTGCATGCATAGGTTCTAAAAATACATTGTTCCAAGCACAGGCTTTGTGCTGTCTCAGGCAACTGTCCATAAATCTCCTAAAGCACTAAAACTCAAGGACTTGAGCTCATCAAGAAACAGTTATCTTTACCCATACATCAAGCTAGCTTTTCACAGGTGACAAATATGCAATTATTTATACATCTAATAGAGACCTGCATTCTGTCCCAGCTCATTGTGGCAAATTCCTTCCAGTAAATCCAGAGTAACTCCTGCTTTCAGACACTTAGACAAAGTGTAGGTGGTCACACACCATGATGGGAACAGGGTTGCTCCCGTTCTGTTCGGGTGCTCTGGAATCCTCCTCCTATGGGCAATCAGAGCAATATAGAGATGAAAGAGTATTTATTTATTTATTGTGTCACTGGTCAAAAAGCTGCAAAATCATTCAACTGAGGGCAGAAAAGAGAAACCACAGGGAATACCAGGAACCTCACTTGCACTTTTACCTTTGAAACTCTCCTCCTCAGTTAATTAAAGGCTGTGTTACCCTGAACTGAAAATCAGCTGTTCTCATGGGTTTCAGATGCACAGTGTCTCCTTCCTTCCTAAGAAACATGTTTTTTTCCTGAGATAACTTCCTTCTTCCCAAAGCCAGAGGAAAAAAATGCTGCAGCAAATCTGTCTTACAAGTAATAACTTGCCCATTATGTTGGAATAGTATTTAAGTGACAACAAGGCAATCAACAAAAGAGCAACATTATTTGTTCAGTCAATCTCTTTTAGAGTGATAAAACAATTGAAAGCCCAGGCTGATAAAAGAAGGGAGGAAGAAACCTGGGGAAGCAGAAGCACAGCAATATAAAATATTCAGAGTACTTACACATGATATAGTTCCACAGACTGGCTGCAAAATAGGAAAACAATTGCAGTGTTTGAAAACTAGAGCTGGGCAAATCAATGATTGCCAGTCATCAGCCAAGCCTCACACACATCATTTATTCAATCAGAATCCTTACCTCATCCTCCTTGACAGAAACAATAAAAAACTACTCTGTGCAGTTAAGCCTCAATCTGTGTATCTGAAGAAGACAGGAATCAGATAAATTCATTTTCAGGGAGAAATTCTTCTTCTAATTTTCCTCATAGGTAGTAGTTTTCCAGCTCTCTCCAGTGTCCTGCCATGTGATTCTGAATCACAGCTATTGCAGAAGCACTCACATGGAAATAGTGGTGGTAATAGCCGGGTTCAGCAGCCCCTTCTGCCAAATGAAACCCAAAAGCATTCACTATTGATGACCCGGAGCCATCACCTAACTGAGAGGGGAAAATGGGAGCTATTGGTATCATATGTATCAAGAAACACATGACTAAAAGACAGGGAAAAGCTGTCCTCGGATATATTCTTTCACACATTTTTATCATTCTTGGCATGGTGTGCCAAAGCCCTTGTCCTGGGGTGAAATCACATGCTGCTAAACAAGCAAAAAGATGGATTAAGATCCAAAATCAGAGGAGCTGACTTGGAGGAAACCAGGGAAGGAACACAAGGCCACAGGGTCCGCGGGGATGACACACAGGAGGAGCCTCCCGTATCCCTGTACCAGCGTGAGCCTCCAGGAGCAAGGGCAGGGGTGGCAACAAAGCCTTGTCCAAGACGTGTCTTCAGAAAGGCAGTTTGAGAGAAGACGTTGTGCCTGTAAGGGCAGCAGAGCCAGGTTGGTGTTGTGGGATGACCCGTCACTTCTCAGCGAGATGATCCACTGGAAGAGGCTGAGTCCGAGGGAATGGGAAAAGGGTGACATTTGGCACGGCTGCAGTGGTCAAGGTCAGAGAAAAGGGTGCTGCAGTAACCAGAGCATGAGTAATTAAAGCCTAGACAAGATTATTAAGGACTTCTTGTTAGGTCTCTAATCAAAGACAGCTCTGGAGCTCTGGGGTGTGTCTGTCCCACAGTCACTGGTGACAGTGCCTTTTCTCTCTTCTCCACCCAGCCCTCCCTTTTTCCTCTCTTGTGCCAACTCTTCCACCTCTTCCCTCTCTTCCTTTGCTCTCAGTTAAACCCAGGCCAAAACCAACAGGCGAAGCAGCTTCTGTCACAACTGACATCACACAGTAAGGATCATATTAGTTAATGCATTAAATAGACACTGAAAAACAGGGAAAGGGATAAATTGCAGCCTTGTCTGTTTGTTCAGCTGCTGTGCCCTGTCAGACACGCGTTGTGGTGTTTGTTTGTCAAACTGTCCTTGCAGAGAACAACATTCCGAGGGCTCCGGTGCTGACAGTGCCAAGGCAGAGGACTCCCCGTCCCCTGGCAGCGGTGTGTGTCCCCTTCCCTTCTGAAGGGCCTGTCACCTCCACCCTGCAGGACCCTCTGCTGATTTTTGTACTTCAGGGGTGCATTTTTACACTCCTGGGATTGCTGTATTGATCTGGAGCAAGCATGGAATTAAGATGTGAAATTTGGAAGTACCTGAAGAAATCGGGCAATACACCAAGAAATGTGTCCCACAGCTCCAGGAAAAGGAAAATGATGCTTCAGTTTTAGCTATCGCTAGCCAGAAAAGCCTCTTTTATCAGGTTTTTTTTTCCATCCTAAGGGTAGATTTTGGGAACAATATAGGCTTTGAACTGGTATTGCAAAGGAAGATCAAGCCCTCAAGCTTCTTATTCCAAGTGATTGATGTGCTCGTGGCAACAATTCTTGTTCACAGGCCACAAAGGACAAGCACCAGCCCACACTCTCACATAAAATCACCTGTAAAGGTAAAGCATTCCAGTTAATCCACTGTGAAGTCCAAAAGAGATTTGAGAGATATTGTTCCCCACTTTCCCATTTGTACCTCTTGACTTCTTGAGTTCTGACAAGGCAGATGTGCAAAAAGGTGGCAGAAAATAGAGGGGGGAAAAAGGAAAAAAAAACAAGCAGTGAATGTTCAGAAATGTCACTAGAGATTCTTGGGGAGTTAAAATGTTTATTTTGTTAATACATACACAGAGAGGCAACCCCAGCCATTCAAGACTAGATCCACACAGGCAAGAATTAATTCCAAAATGGATATTGGCCATTCTGCTTAGCTCATGGAATTAATTCTTTTTGCTGGATGTAGCTGCAAAGGACACTTATCCAAGAAAACTTGCCAGGATACACTAAGTTTGGGGATTATACCAAGGATTAAGCTCATGAGCATTACACAGCACTCTTTACAATAGGACTTGGGTATTCAAATTTTTCACAGATCACTTGCAAAAGGCAACCTGAGGTGAAGGATTCTCATAGTAGGAGCATTGCAAATACGAATCCAGAAGCTCATCCGAACTTGCTTTTGCTCCCAAAATAGCAGAGATTTCCTGGGTATAAACCATCTGAAAGCAGTTGGCCTGAGCTGTTGGATGAAGGCACAAATAATGGGACTCTGGGGAACGAATGGCAACCACTGACCCTGCCCTCTGAGAGGTCCTGCTGTTGCAATGTAGTTCTGCTCTTTCTGAAGGCAAACAGCAGAGCCTCTATAAATCATCACTCTTCTAGTCTTCAAAGCCACTGGGATATCCCCATCAACACATGACTCCAGTCAGAAATCAGCTTCAGTGTGCTGCTTGATCAGTAACTGGTCAGGGTTAGCAGTCAGAGAGCAAAGGGGTGTTGATAGGTCCAGTCAATTATTATTTTCTGATAAAACATTATCTCCAGGAGACCTTTCTGAAGAGAATACAGAGTCCTGCTTCAAACCATGACCCTCAGATGCCATAAATTTCAAGGGGCTGCACCAGAAGGCTCACTCACTTCAGGCACTTAAAACTACAAAGCTTCAAAAGAGACAGAACAAACATTCCAGTCGTCCAAAATAACATCTGCATCTGTACCAGCCACATGTGGAGGCAAACAGCTTGAGCTGCTTTCTCCAGCTGGGCAAGTGACCTTAGCTTAAATCTTCCTGAATTGCAGCTAATGACCCAGAACATCCATTGCTACTATCAAAGCAAATAAACAAACACCCTGACATCTTCTGACAGCATCTGAATCTCCCCTTTCCCTCTGCCTGCTATCTTTACAGATCATCTTGATACTAGTTATGAAAACCAGTTTCTAGGATCCCTGAGGGCTCTTGAAATGCAGAGCTATGGGCTGTAACTTGCCAGAGGGCCACCTGAGCTCCGGGGTGGCAGTGACAGCTGGGCAGGAGGTCCACAGCTGGGAGGAGTCGCAGACATAGAGCCAGTCCAGCCAAACCGGGTAGACTTTTCCCTTGGATGAAGGAGATGCAGCACATTTCAGAAGATTTAAGCTTATCAAGTGTGCAAGAAAAAGGAAAACAAAAAGTGGCTCTGACCCCTGCTTCCCACATCCGTGTAGAGGCCCATTCCTTCCCCTCAAGGTTGGGTTGTCCCAGTCCACTCCACATTCTGCAGGAGAGAATCCCTGGATAAAGAACACCAAGGGTCACTCCAAGCCAGCACAGCAAGGACGTGGCTTTTCCTGTGTCCTCACCATGTGTTCCATCAGTCCAATCATCCACACCAGCTTTATGTGGAGTGTTTTCAGTGGAGCTTCATTTCTGTCAAGTTCCTGCAAAACCTGTATTTGGTTATGATGGAAATACTATAATCAAATTTAACAATGCCTAAGCTGTGTGTGAGTGGTCTGGTTCATGTAAACACACACAGCCTCCTGCCAGGGTGTGAAGTGTTGGTCTTTGGTTCTCTATCTCCAAGTACTTATGGCATAATAGTACAAGGAAAATATAACACAGCTGGTTTGAAGCAGGCTTCTCTCATGGAAAAGCATTCTTTAGAGCCACTAGAAGTGCTCTCAGTCACATCTTGTATTTCAAAACCTTCCTGGTTAAGCACATGTAGATAATGGGAAGATACTCCTCGTTCCAACCAAGCCTTAGCCTGGCAAATTCAGACCAGAGAACAGAAGCCTGCTTTGGGTTGATTGCCAGTCTCCCTCCTCCCTCCCAGCCTCTTCTCCTCTGTGGGGGCTGTAGTGACAAAATAGTCCCAAAGTGTCCGCTTTCACTTAGAAAGGAGTCTGTAGCCCCTTTGATCACAAAGGAAACCTTTGAAATGTGAAATGAGTTTAAGCCGAGGCAGCAATGTGTGCTCAAGTCTTTAGGCACCTGTAATAACACGGGAGCTGGATGTGTGAACTGTCCCGTTCACGTCAGCAGAGTGCAAATCCTAAAGCCAAGTTAAACAGAGGACACATGGCCCAGGGATTAGATCATTATTCTGGCATTTGTGATGTTCAGGTTTAGTTTTCTGCTGAACCACAGAGTCACGGGAATTTGGACAAGTCATTTGGCAGGAGGTGCAAACCACGTCTGCTGCCCGACAGGGACCTGCGGGTTGGCCGGTGCCAGAATGGAAGGGCTCTGCCTCCTGCTCTCCCTGCTCCCTGGCTGGGTTTGCATGGAATCACAGCATTTGGCCACGAGGCTGGAAGTCCACTAAAAATATTTGCAAATTACCAGATTGTGCTCTTTGAAGAGACCAGGGGCTCGGAGTTCATTAACTCCACAGATCGTGACAGGAGGCAACATTGCGTTCCTAATGAAAATATACAGCAAATTACAGGCAGGGCAGCAACAGAGCTGAGCACTGAAAGGAAAAGAGGCTCGTCCTGTAACTCCGGCCCTGTGACATGGGCTCTGTCCTGCATGACATCCTGAAAAAGGAATTCCATGATGTTTAAACACTTCATTTTCTGACAGCAGATGAAACAGTAAGATAATGGGGCAACTACTGCCAAAATTCAGTGGGGAGAGGCCTGGCTCTGCTAAAAACACACAGTACATCACCGAGAAGGGTGTGTATAAAATTAATGCAGTTGTCTGTGCTGTTTCCCAGTTCAGTGTGGGTATACTCAGATCAGCAACCCTACAGAAACAAACAGCAGAATTCAGTATTCTGTCTCCCCACAGCACCAATGATACTTTGGCAGATTGTTCACTGAAACAGCTCTGGCTGCAATTTATACTTCGTATTTTATCACGGCCCTTGCCGTGTGAAAGCCCAGGAAATCCACTACTTCACAAATGCAGGCCAGAGAGTTGACTTCAAGGGGACTGGGAGGAGGAAAAATCTGCACCTAGTTACGCTATGGAGAAATTTGGCCCTACACAGTATTTATTCTGGCCAAACAGAGTCCTACCTATCTACATGGAGCACCCATAATATAAAAATGTACGAAATGGTACCTCTAAAAACCATCTCAGTGATCGAATCTGCAGCAGAATAAAAATGGTGTACAAGAATCAAACTTTGCTTCTCATTCTTCAGTCCCTTGATGCAAGAAAGAAGGGGATTTTTCCCTTCAAGCCAGCCTTCCATGGACAGTGAGGGCACCCTATTTTCTGCCAAGCTCCAGGTAGCTTTACAAGGATAGGGTCATATCTTTTAAGAGGTACCATTAGCTTCCTTACTGCTGGAGAAAATTAAAAAGGAAAATTGCCTGTCACACCCAGAGAGCTAAGCTGGTGATGAAGTCTGAAGTCTGCTCAGATTTTCATTCCCGGGCTCAGACTTTAAGGTTACCTCATTTATTTGTTTTCATGCACGGTGAGTGCTGTTTAAAATACAAAACCTGCCAAGTATTTGCTTTCTTGAGAAGATGATAAATTGGGCTTAGATTTCCGATGTGCTGCATATACACAGCCCCAACTTTTAGGTGCTCTGGAGGGGTCTCAGGTAATTTTATCTGTTTGATGGCATGTAATCTTCAGTGCTAGAACAAGATACATCTTGTCTGTGTTTTTCTCTCACCATCTAACTTGTGGCTGGGCTGATGTTGCCAGGATTGATGGGCCAGGAAGAGATACTTGCTATCTTTATTGCTTATATGTTATCTTTTAGTTTTACTCTTATTTTTCCCGCACGCTGTTTGGAAAGCAGCAGACCTATCCCACTGCATCTCTTTCCAAGTGTCGGATCACTCATCCAAGCGACGACCTTACTTTCTGGAAGCCTAGAGATGTGTTTGTTAAAGGAGGCAATTGGACACACTGAGACAGCCTGCCAGGCACGGGAGCTTTATCCCTGTGAAAGATGATGGCTACGGAACCTCATGGATTCTGAATACCCTCCTGCAGGGATAGCTGATCCCTGACTCCCTCAGCACAGCTCCCCTTTTACTGATACGTCTCAGGGAGATGTTTTAAGCCTTCAAGATACAAAGGAAAAGGATACATTAAAGTAACCATAAAAGTCTGTTTTAAAGTCAGAGAAGCAAACAGGCTTGTTTGTTTGTGACATCTGCTCCCGCCTGGGTACAGCAGGCCTTGAGGGCTCTTCCTGCAAGAGGAATGCAAAAGCTGTGGTTCTGTTAATAATATGGATGATGGTAATAATAATGATGATAATAATAATGAGGAGGAGAAGGAGAAGGAGATAAAAGAATGGAACTGCATGCTCAAATTATCATCTGACTTGATTCTGTGAGCCATATAAGACCATTAAGTCCACAGAGATGCTCTGCCTGCCAGATGATGCCAGATTAGTGTCACAGAGCCACACTGGAAAACAGCAGGAATGCCCCAGCAGGACCCTCTGAGGGCACGGAGGTGTCTCGGGAGGTAGACAGGGGCTGGTGGGTCCTGAATGCCAATGATACAACCTGAATTCTCCTGGAAAAAAGAAACTGTACTGGCAAGATACCTGCACAGCTTCCAGTGGTTTTATTACACCAGTTTGTGCTCCTGGAAAAACTAGACAAGCTGTGAAACAGATGGGCCAAACTCAGATGACACTGAAATATCACGTGGCCAAAACCAAACATCCTATTCCTCCCTGCCCATTTCTAACCTTGGTAGGTGAGGGCCAGCGCAGAAGAACAGCGTCTCCCTTCTTCAAGGGATCACCCAGAGCCCTTGGACTGCAGCAGGATTTTGTCTCTAGGCACTGGCTGACCCTCTCTCCCCCCTCCACAGGGAGGAAGAGCATCCAGCACACCACAACATTTAAAATAGCCATGGCCCCACCTAATGCCTGGGAGAGCCAGAGGTCATCAGATTGCATGGTCCAAGTTAGCAAACACACTACAAAATAATTGCTTAGAGAAAAAAAAAAACATTTTCTTGCCCTTGGGCGGGCCTGAATCTCAGTTGCTGCCTGAGGCAGTCGGGGGGCAAGAACCTGCAGAGAGCCGAGGACAGAAGAACCATGGTTTGTGTGTCCCTGTTCCCAGGGGAGGGGCCACTGCCTGACACGTACCAAGGTTCTGCGTGGGCAAACCATCTTCCAGGAGGGGACAGAGCAATAAACCCCATCCTGTGGGCAGTCTGTCACATAAACACACTCTCGGCAAGACTTTAATAAAGTGACAGCTCAGTGCAAAGCCACAAGCTCCAAAAAGAAAAGTAGAACTCCAGGTACACGCGGCAAACTGTGCACTTGAAACCAAGAGGATGCCAGGAAGCGAATGCTTTGTGTTTTCAGGCTGTTTCTCTCCTCCTACTACCATTCAGTGCACCTTATTTACACATTACGGGCCAAAAAATGCATTTTTCTTTAGAGGTACAGTGTTTAATTTACAGACCAAAACAATCAACAGTAAGAAAACCGTATTTACCAACAAATGTAGGTTTTATTCATATATGCAGAATACTGCTATGCATAAAACATGATGTCCAACACAGCTTTATGTATTTTTACTAGGCAAACTTAAACTTTGATTTACGTCCATTTCACTAAAACTTTATTGCTTCCTCGTCAGATAGGACAGATTCCTTTCTGTATCTTAGATGGTAAATATAGTTAATGTGCTGAGGCTGCAATGGATCAGCAGTGAAGCTGTTTAATAGTGACATAAATTATTTCAGTGACTTTTCCTGCAAGTGAGAGATGACTCCATGTGCTATAAACTAATACCAAAGGAACGATGCTCTTTCATGCCAGCAAAGTGCCTCGGCTATATTGTTTTTGTATCCTGTTGGGGATGCTACAAATGCAACATGTATTACAACTATATGCACTTAGGCCATTTTTCTTTGCTGCTTTTAATGCTCTCCTGCACTGGAAATTGAGCTTCAGTGTCTGAACGAAGGCAAAGCCAATTACTTTCTTTGAAACCTCTCTTTAAAGTCTGCAAATCCCGGCAGATTTTTAAAAACCTTTCCATTAGCTTAAAAATATGTTCTGGGATAATGATGCCTGGAGAAGGCAGGAGGTGTGAGGCATGACTGGAGCTGGGTGGCCGAGGCAGCCACGTGCCCACACGCCCCTCCCCGCGCTCGGCATCGCTCCGTCCCCGTCCATCTGGCCCCATCTCCAGACACCAAGCTATCCTTTCCAGAGCCCTCTGCTCACATTGCACTCCAAGTGCACTCCTACCAGGAAATCGGCTTCTATTTGTCCACTAATTGGTCGCTTAGAAAAGACCTCCTGTGTGTTCTCTGTGGTTCCTCAGCAGAAGTGGTGGGAATACCGGGGAGTGGAGCAGGAGTTTGGTACTGAGCAGTTTTCACCTATTCACTGCAGCTGTATTGTCTGTTCACATTGTCCTTGTCTCCACGGGAATTCTCTTTCCTCCCTTGTCTGTGTTCCTACAAACTTCATTCCAGTTTCCCTCTTCCTGTGTCTCCCACCAAGGCAGTCCCACAGAGCATCCCCTTGCTGTTAGGTTTTAGCCCTGCACTACCCTCAGGGATCTCATACAGGACATTGGGACCTCCCTTCCCACTTTTCCTCTCCTCCCAAAGCTCTACTTCCAACTGTGCTCCTCCCTCTTCTCCATCCCTTTTCATGGACTTAAACCAGCCTCCTTCTTTACACTGTTCTTTGTCTGCAAACCTTTATCTTTTCCCTGTACCCCCAATTACCTCCAATGAGGTCCATCACTGCTCCTTCAGTTTCTTTCTCCACCCTTTCCATCCAGCCCCGGCAACCTCTGACCCGCAGACCCAGTGCAGCAGCTCCACAGCCACGTTGTGTTGTCCCAAACCCCCCTTCCCTCCCCACACCTTTACACCACGCTGCCTCACAAACACTTGGCTCCTCACATTTTCTCATGGACTTCTTGTTAAACTCATTAATTCTCACCTCTGCCATGTCCCAGTGCAGCTGCAGTTTGACCACCTCCTGTCTGCTTTACACCCAGAGCGCTCAGTACTTTTCCACTCCATCAAACTTTTTGATCATAAAAAGACTTCAAAATATATTTCTGAGGCGTATGAGAAAAAAACCTTCTTAAACCCGCTGGCTTGTTTTCACAGAGAGTGTAAAACAGGACCAAACTGAGCAGGTGAGGGGCAGACAGAGTCCCTCTCCTGTCCTGCACTCTCTGTCTCATCCCCTCAGCCTTCCTTTCAGAATTCAGGCATCACTCCTCCACCCACCCCTACGGAATGTTCCTTCTGAGGGAGCAGTGGGATGGGGGACTCCCTTGTGGCTGAGTCCTCCCTGAACACCGAGCCAGTAAAGCACCAGTGGAATGGTTATTTCCCCATTGTTCATCCTGCTTTCCAGCTACAGAACACACCAACGGGCAAGCACCAAACAAAACGCACAGAACTGGCAATATTGCAACTGAAATACAGCCACAAAGAACCCAAATTACATAAAATTTAGATCTGGTGATAAATGTATGGCACTTTGGAGTATTTCATCCCAAGTTTTCCCAGGAAAGTCTTCAGTTACGTCTCAGAGTCTAAACTGGCTCTCCCGGGAGCAGATTCTGTGAGTTATCAGTCTTTTCTGGAGTGACTGAAGACTACCTTAAGACACAACAGAGAGTACTTAATCTGAGGGATCTCCATCACTTTTAACACTGTTTTATTTAAACCTATGATGAAAACTCAACTCATCTACATTGAAACCCCCAGGATGGTCTCAGTACAGCCCTTGGTATTGTGGCTGGAGCAGGAACAGCTCCTAAGGGAATGTTCCAAATGCACCACAATAGAACCACATCAGAAAGTTTGTGTTTTACCCATAGTTCTGAGGGTCTAACACACTGATTTCCATTACTGATCACGGGGTTAAAGTTTTCCAGTTCCTTCAATGCAAAATTGAGACGTTCTTTGACACATGCTTTGAGTCTTCCCTGAAATTTGAACCAACCCCTGGAGCAAATCCCGCTTTCCAGAACTGAGAACTGCAGACGTCGTTATTGTCGCGCTGCCCAAGCCACATCCAGAAGAGCCTGCAGAGGTCCCGTTTCCAAGTAACCTGCACCTTATTGCCGGTTTGGAGTGTCATAAGAACTCCAAGGCTGTGCCTGCAATCCTTAACAATTAATTTCTGTGCTCCTTCCCAAGCACATGGATGGTCTTGGACCTACAGGAACCGCAGCGTGTGAAACGCCCCAGGCGACACCTCAATGCAGAGTATTTTCATGGCCAAGGTTATTGCTGTGGTTTCCTCTTCTCTTGAACCGCCCAAAGATTTCCAGGAAAACCAGTGGAATTGCACGTGACTGACATTGCTATAGCTGAGACTGGAATTGTCCACGTGTTTCCAGGATTTGCAGGAAGAGAACACTCAGTTCAGGGGGCTGATGTGAGTGGATGCAGCGTGTTGTGTCCTCAGGCCAAAAAAACAGCTCAAGAAAGTTCTCCCTCCCCCACCTTCTCCTCCCTTTAACTTTCTCTTATTACAGCCATGTCCCCAGTCCTATTGCTTCCCAAGCAAAAGCAATGTTAGGGTGGAGGAGGCAGCTGGAAACCTCACTTTAAATGCCAACATTATTTTTCTCATTATTTCATAACATATTTTTCTGACATTTATTTCTCCTGGAATGGTCTGGAAATGCACAGTTATTTTGCAGTGACTTATTACTGCCATTATTACATATGATAACCACGGAGAATAGACTGACATAATTCAAAATCCACAGAAAATGACAATAAACATCTCCATGATGCCAAGCTGGAAAGACCTTTTCCATCCTGGAAGCCTTTGCTCAGCTGGGTATGGGACAGCAGGGCTGGAAGTCCAGGAGAACACCACTTGTCCATGATTTCAGCACCAACTAACCCAGAACAGCTGGTAAAAGCAGGAGAATTCACCTGGATATTCGGATGTTCCTTTCACATTTTGTGGATAAATAAAACTGAATTTGGGAGGGGAAAAAGAAAACCCAAGGAATTTCTGAGCAATGGAGGTTTGTCCTAATAAATTCCGCTTCATGTAAGGGAGGCTGAGGTTGGCAGCCTAAATGACTGAGAAAACCCAAATGATTACTGAGGTCTAGGCGCACAAAAATTTGGGTTTTCAACTCCTGGCCCTGGTTACTCTTTCCCCTCTCCTTGCCTGAGCACACATTCGGAGAACCCACGCCTGTAAAAGCAGAGCAGAGGGACAGGAACAGATACAGATTTTTTTTCATGTACAAACAGGCTGTAGGTAAGGGTAAAACCGAGAGATCAGCCAGCCAGAGGTCCAGAGTTCATCTTGTCTCTTGTCTCCCCCGTCATTTCTTTCTTTTCTGATTACCAAGGAAATCAATAAGGTTCCGTCCAGCGATGTCGGGTGCTTGTCTGTCAACTCTGTATGCATGAAAAGTGATCGATTTCCATGATACCACAGCAAAAAAGAGACTGCCACCATTTTCCAGCCTGTGTTGGAGCCTGTGTTGGATCAGCCTGCAGCCTCAGTGTGTCCTGGGTGTACCCCTGCAGTGGAAGAACACAGACTTGCCCATTTCCTCAGCTCCCAGTTGGTTTATGAGTTTTGAAGCTGCCATTTGATTAATTTCTGGCTGAGCTCCCTTGGCAGTGGGAAGTCCTTGCTTCCTCCCATCCCCTGATTTACGGTGCCCTCGGCCCACGACCAGAGAGAAGACAGGGGCTTTACAGCTCTTCAGTCCTGGCTTACCCTGTTTCACTCAAAAAATGCATCTTGCTTCTCTGTTTTCAGTGGGTGCAGGAAAGCATTGATACCAAGACAACTTTATTCTATTGCAACTAGGAATTCATCCATAGTTTTCTCAGTACCCAAATTGCAGCCACCACTAGTAGTGGAAGAGAACCTGAAAGGTGAGCTAACTTGCAGCACAGTTTTTATTATCTTCCCAGGAAAAAGCTCCAGTTCAACATTCATCACGAAAATACTTATGTTATTTAGGTTTTACATCTCAGTATCCTAATTTGGTAAGATATTTGGTCCTCATTCCAAAGGCTGTTCATGCGTCTTGAGCTCTCCATGACTGAGTCCTGTACTGTATCACAGAACAGAATATTTCAATTCAAACAACAAAAAAAACACATCTTTCTACTAAATTCATTGGAAACGTTTTACAGATTAACCTAGGCCAATGTGGATTTAGAAGTAAAAAAGAAATCAAGGGCTGTCCATTATGTCTTAAGGTAACCTTCAGCCACTACAGGGAAGACTGATAACATACAGAACAGAAAGTGCTTCCTCAGACACGGAGCATGTGAGTAGATGGAATGCAGATCCAGACAAAGCTGGAGCAGGGATTGCTCTAAATTGTGCCTGGACATTAACTCAGGGTTAACACAGCCAATCTCTCCAGTAAGAACATTTTCAAGAGTAAACATGTTGAGATACTCATTTACTGTTTCTACTAGGAATCAGCTTTGATTGGATTTTAGGAAACAGCTTCTTTTTTCACTACTTCTTTATACCTGACATTGTAGCTTCTGCCATTCTATACATCTTCTAGGTACAGATGGTGCAAAAGCCATCAATTTCTCACGTTCAGAGATAATGTATTAAGGAAACTGTGACATATGTACTAGAAATACTGTGCACCTGCAGGAAATACAGCCTCGCATTCCTACATAACCCATTTACATGAAGTTATTGGCACCCAGAATTTCCATACCTCTGTACCTACCCAGCAAGCTGCTATAAAGTTTCTGTGGTCAGTCATTCCCTGCTTTGCACCTTATTTATGCATTGCACAGCTGATGTCAAATCAGCCCTGGCACTTTGTTTATGCTGCACTTACTTTGCACAGATATGAATGACTGACAGGACTGCAATGCAGAAGGGAACCAGACCCCCGTTCTTGAGCTGTGTGTGCTCTGCTGGGGTTTTTTAAGGAATAAAAAAGTGCATATTCAAGTCTAAAGGTACAGTAATTAGTACTAGGGAAAAATTGTATTTAAAAAAATAAAATAGTGCTGCCACTCGAACATGCACAACACGGAGAGATTTGGTGGTGAAGTGCTACTGGGGCACGTGGGTAACACAACAGAAGTGTAAGAGTGCTCTGAGCTGGACGGAGGTGAGGTTCTTTCTTTGAAAGTACGGGGCAGATGTGAACAGAGGTGGAAAATGATTGCACTGAAAACACAGTAGCCCAAAAGCCCAGCCCGTTTTGTCACTGCCCTGCTCTGCACCAATGCCAGAAATCACAGCGTTCGCTGAGCTGCACCTTTTCACACATGGAGACAGAGAGGCTAACGGGGTGAGAAAGGAAGGGCTGATGGAAACGTGGCTATTAAAGGTGCACAAAACTGTCCTGACCATGTCATTGCAATATGAGGGCTGGGCAAGGTGACACAGCTCAGAGAAACAAACTGTTAGGTGAGCAGGAGTTTTGCTGGGCCCAGAAATTAAACCACAAGTGAAGAATTTTCCCTCTTAAATAATCGATTCTCTACATGTGTAGAGTATTGAACATTGTTTTCATTAAGAAACATTGTAGGGCCTATAAGGAAAGAGATTTTGTTCGATTCACCTGTGGAATGGACTTGCTCAGAATTTAGCATACTAAATTCTACCTAGACTTGCAACTTAATAGAGTTCACTGAGCAAACGCACAAATAAGAAGCTTTCATCCATCATTTCTCTGACATGGAAGCTAAAGTCACTCTTAATCCCTGCATAATAAATGGGATTAAGCTTTCCCTACATATGGCTTTATCATGCCAGTTTACAAGAGCCCAGTAGACAAATTCTCCTCACTGAATCTACTTTTCCCCACTCTTTTTGATGAGTTCTGGGTTTATCACCTTGCGAAGGCACCTTCCCCCAGGAGTCAGCTCCTTGACAAACAGTCTGCGCTGCAAAGGTGCAGTTCATGGGCTACCAGTACTGGCAAAGCTTTTGATTTCTGGAGAATAGGAGAAGGGCAAATGATACAGGAAAGGAAAAGCAGGTGAAGCATCCAGTGAGGAAGAATTTAAAAGCTCACGTGAAAGGAGGGAGGAGAGTGTTTTCAGAAAGCACTGAATAAAGGCTCTTTTTCCCCTGAACTTTCCTCAGCTCCTGGTTCATCCGTAGGCTCTCTTTAATATCCACATTTCCACTCAGTTCCTCATCTGTGTGAAAAGGGAGATGTTTCCTTACTTTGTGTGACATAGTGTGACAGATAATGACATGCAAACTCCACTGACCCATTGTGAGCAGCAAGTGATAAAAACTGGGGTGGAAGGTTTGGTTTAGAGCCCCTCAGCACCTTGATCCTTTTGCCTTCTGTCCTTCTGCTTCCTGTTGTTCCCCCACTAAATCTGTACCACAAAAAGTCCCTTGGGTGAACATCCCAGTTTTGCACCAGAATTGAAGGGAGGGAAGAGCACTCGCCATTTAAGGCCAGTGAACAACTTGGGACAGGCCAAGACCAAGACGAAACTGAGGAAATACATCACGTTTAATACCAACACTCCTGTCTCACTCAGAGAAACACTGAGTCAGGGTCCAAGGGATACTTGCATTTGTTCTTCTGTGCATGTGGGGTGGGGGTTATTTTGCCTTGTTCTTAAAAGGAGATTAATTGAGTCTGAATCATGTACAACCAGATTTTCAGAACCTCCCAAATAATTCAGTAGAAGCAATCCCTCGCAACAGGCTATGTGCTTTTGCCCATGTAAAATAGTCCCTGTAATGTCTCAGGTTAAAGTCAAAAGTACGTGAGTGTATTTTCAATTATCCACAACAGTAGCATTTTATTAATAGATTGGGGGAAAAAACCCCAAACGATCAAAGTTAAAACTGCGAGTTCAAATTTATGTCAGATCATTGAAGACAGAGAAAAGATTTGAACACATTTCCATGTTTCTTCTTCATTGGGAAAAGTAATTTAAGCCTTGTGCATAACAGCATTGACATTTCCATACTTTAAAACTGTTCTTCACCAGTTCAGTATTGTTGTTTGATATCTGTCATAAGGTCAAATTCAATATCATCATATAATTTACTTTTTCTTTCTTTTTTCACCTGTGATTTACTGCTCAGGTTCCCAAACAAACAGACAATCTGAAAACGGGGAGAAAGAGATACATCTGGCACATTGTGCTCATCTGTGCAACCACCTCAAACACTGTCAAGGCAGAGCTGGTACTTTGGAGGTGATTAAAGTCTCCGTGTAAGCAGAGAGGAGCCCCCCAGCCCAGACCCTGCCAGAGTCTCCTAAACTCTGTCACACTGCTCTCCTGCTGGACATCTGACCAGAAGAAACAGATTTTGGAAAAGTTCTTCATTCCTATCTCTCTCTTTTCTTTTTATTTTTTTTTAAATAGGAAGGGTGATGATTCTTCCTTAACTCAGTAAAACATTTTGAGATCAATAGATGAAAAGGTTGATCCGTGCATTCAGAAATATTACTGAGTGCCTTGCAGCAGATAGCAGTGTGCCTGAAAGCATGCCAAATGCCCCATTTCTTATTCCACAATTTAGAACGAGCCAGTGAATGCTGCAGGATCATGATTAAACTTTTAAATGTCACATCTACTAAACAGCAGTATCAGTCAGCTATTGAGACAGTGTTAGATGAACTTAGCTCACATCAGTGAGTGAATTATACAACTCTTTCCCCATAATTTGTTTCAATAGGATATGTACACCTCATAGCTACAGTCAATCACTGTGTTCCTCATTTACGGTGTGTGAAAAATAAACACTCTTTATTCAGCTCCACTTCAGGAAAAAAAGAAGACATATATTTTATACAGGGAACAGCACCAGGTATTATCTCTGTGCTCATCAGCTCCTTGGAATGTCAGGCCTATACAAATCAATAGCAATGATGCCAGACTGAATCTCGACCTATTTGCACAAGTATTCGGTTTGAATGGCAAGGGTTTGGTGGAGGGGGGCTACAGGGGTGGCTTCTGTGAGAAGCTGCCAGAAGCTTCCCCAGTGACCAACAGAGCCAATGCCCAATGCCAGCCAGCTCCAGGATGGACCTGCTGCTGGCCAAGCCAATCAGGAATGACAGCAATGGCTCTGGGTTAACATATTTAGGAAGGGGAAAAAAAACTTGTTGGCCAGATTAAAACTGCAGCCAGAGAAGAGCAGAGTGAGAACATGTGAACAACTCTGCAGCCACCACGGTCAGTGGAGAAGGAGGGGCAGGAGATGCTCCTGGCACCAGAGCTGAGGTTCCCCTGCAGCCCCTGGTGCAGCCCATGGTGAGGCAGCTGTGCCCCTGCAGCCCAGGGAGGACCATGGGGTGCAGGGATCCACCTGCAGGACAGGGAGGACCATGGGGTGCAGAGATCCACCTGCAGCCCAGGGAGGAGCACAGGGGTGCAGAGATCCACCTGCAGGACAGGGAGGAGCCCACACGGGAGGAGGTGGATGTCTGAAGAGGCTGTGACTCCGTGGGGAGACCACACAGGAGCAGGCTCCTGGAAGGGACTTGTGACCCTGTGGACACCCACCCTGAGGAGGAAGGAGCAGCAGAAATGATGTGAGATGAACTGATCACAGTCCCCATTCCCTGTTCCCCTGCGCTGCTGGGGGGAGAGAAGGTGGAGAAAATCATGAGAGAAGTGGAGCCAGGAAGAAGGGAGGAGTGAGGGGAAGGTGTTTGTAAGAGTTGGGTTTATTTCTCATTACCCAGCTCTGATTTGATTGGCGGTAAATCAAACTAATTTGCTCGAGAGGAGTGTTTTGCCCGTGAGGGTAATGGAATGATCTCTCCCCAGCAGCCTTGGGTTAGGTTCCCTCCCCCTGCCCAGCTCAGGAGGGCGGTGATGGAGCAGCTTTGGTGGGCTCCTGGCCCCCAGCCATGGTCAGCCCACCACAGCACCACAGGAACTCCGACAGACTCTGTGCAACGTCAAGAAATGATGAGCCACTAATTGTGAAACTGAGAGAAGCGATGCAAGACTATTTTGTTATATCCTGACTTCGTATTAAGGTGGGTTTTTTACTTTGATATAAATCTGTTTAAGTTAATGCCTTGCTTATTATACAGTGCTTGTGTTCAGCTCTGTAGAGACAAAACCATAGGATACAGTTCATCACACACATCTGCGCTCCCACAGCATTTGTAAATATCAAAAATCAATCAAAAGAGAGGTTTGCTGGCTTGATGTGCTCAGTCACAGATCAGAGCCTTTGTCTGCTCTCTGGAAACAACCAAAAAATCTGCCTTAGAGCACAGGAAGAAGACACTGTGTAACACTTATCCATGCCACAGTAAACGCTCGCTTCCATGGCAGAGACGGACGTGTTTCTGCAATGATGCTCATGGCAGGTCATGAGTAGCTGAGGCCAGATAGTCAGAAAGAATTGATTCAAACTGCCCTAGGTTGATCCAACTGTGTTTTAGCCCAGCTCTGCCTTTGCCCAGCCCCACTGCTCATCCTTAGGCAGAGCTGGGCAGCAACAAACCCTTCAGAAGGACAGCCTGTCTCTGCTCACACCACCACAGCCTCCCTCCTACCTTTTTGCTTCGCCAAAGACAAATGAAGGAACATCCCACAGATAAATCACACGTAACAAGGGCTGGTTCTCCTTATAGGAAAGCTGTACTCTAAATACCTGCTGACACTTTAAAGAAATGAAATTCTCTTTCAAATGGGGAAGAAAAAAACCAAAAAAACAGAGGTACCTCGATGCTTTAAGCAACTTTTCCAAAGACTTAAATGTTGAATCAGAAAGTGATGAGACACATCAGGAAAGCTCCAGTCAGTTGGAACAGTACATGCCCCCTTCTGAACAGCCTTCAAGGAGCAAAAATAAAATGTGTTAGTGTTGCCTGAAAACACAGCAAGTTGTTTTCTTTCTTTTAAGTCAATTTGATGACAATAACAAAACTCCACAGGAGTCTTCTGAGATCTTCCTTGGGCAAAATCCTCAAGCCAGAGTATTCAGAGCTACCACACAATGGAATGGGAACTGAAAGGTTCGCTCCTGATGTCTCCCAGAAGTCAAATGCAGACTTTGATTTGGGGCATGTGCATTTACACACCAGGAACAATTTCTATTTCTATACGTAAGATTCACAGCAGGGAAAGCCTTAGAAGTTCAGACAAGAAAATCTGCCCAACCTTGAGATGCAAAGGTCATTCCAGCTCTGCAGGACTGCAAAGCTTTCATCTTATGACAGGGAGGGCTACAAATGGGAGGCAGTGCCAAACTCTGCTCTCAGCTGCTGTGAGACTTGAGCAATTCCTTTTCCATTTCGGTGTGAAAACAAGACGTGGAGCAGTGACCTTCCCAGGCACACCCCCTGCCTGAAGGTGCCTCTGTGGAGCGCTGTCGGTACTGCAGGAAGCCCGGAGGATCCCTGGGTTTCACCACCTTCCCTTCCCTTCCCTCCAATCGTGCTGTTAAAGCAAGGACACCAACAGGGAGGCTGTCTCTCAGTAAAGGCAGAAATGCCTCCCAACTGCAGCTAACTTCGTGTCTCCCTGCATTGTTTAAGCGTTGCATGGAGGGTTAAAATGCACAGGCCTAACTAATAATTGGAGCTGTATGACTGAACTTCTGGGCTCCTTCCTGAGCAGTAATTTTTTGTCTGACTGACAAGGTCCTTCCCTCTCTGAGTTGCAGGGTCACAGAAGCCATCAGTCAATTACCCTTTCCCAGCCCAATGACTGCCTTTTCACCTCTCCGACTACAAGGACTTAACAGTGTTATTCACACTTCCACGAGTGCAAAGCTCTTCAGGATCTTTATGGATAAGAGATATTCTCCAGATAAAAGCTGGAATCCTCATGATGTACTGCTCGCTTCTCAGCACACTTGCTCTGCTCTACCACAGCACAAGTGGAGCTACAAAGTCCCCAGATGTCCAGTCATTCTTATTTCTTCCACAGCCGCTTTTATTTCCCTTTTCTGCAGAAGCATCTTAGACTTGAATAATAGGAAATAGTTAAAAAAACCACTTAGCAGTATATGCATGCCTGGCTTCATTCTCCTTATTGGAATTACTCTAGGGATGAATTTAAGCCCAAACTCTTTTCATTAGTGGTGCAGCGAGCAGAGATGCTGAGCAACACTAGTCCAAAGAGACTCAGTTTACAAGGCCAGCTCATCACAGCAGCACTGCCCTTGGTTATGTTTCATCTACAGAGAGGGGACCTAGAAATGAAATGGCTGCATGAAGCCAGAGCCCTGAACCAAAGGGAGAGAGTGGTAAGAGCTGACTTACAACTCATGAGTATTGGATTATAGTTTTTATTCTAATGCTGTGCCCTTTAGCAGGTGGGCACTTACTAAAAGAAGTGCACAGCACTCACAAAACGAAGTTTAGTACAACTTTTCCAAAGTTGTATCTTCATAGCTTAGTTATCAGGTCAGCTAATAAAGTCTCACTCCCAGTCAGGGTTCGTGTACAGTGGAAGACGATGGAGAGAATGGAGATAATTAGTTAATTACAGACTATATAGGATGGTGGAAAGCTTTGGATTTAGCAGATCCAAACTGCTCGCAGATCTTGACATTTCCCCTAAGAGTCACGAAAGGGAAATGCTGTGGCTTGTTCATTTGAGAAGGTAACTCTTGCTTTGCATAATCACCTTCCTCTGTTGCCTGCACGTTGTTCTGGCACCACTGGTCTGAGAGGTCTCTAATGTCTGAAGCTGCTCTGTGCATTTCAGCGATGTGGGAGGGCTGCTTCACTTCCATGCTCTCATTAAGACATACTTTGGCCAGATTTTGCCTTGAGGCTGAATTCGGTTTTGTATCGGCAGCTTGAACTGTGGGGTTTTTAGAGATTCATATGCATGAAGTGCATGAGAAGAGACCAGTGAAAATAAAATTAATGAGTAGCTCACTCTCCTTACCCTGAAGTTTGAAAAGTCTAATATAGAGAGCACACAATGACTCACTCCTCATCCATGGGGTTTTTTAATCTGTAAGCACGTCTACTACCACAGACATCAGCAAAACTCTAAAAATAGGCAAATTCAAGCACACAAGATGGCTAAGAGCTCACACAGCTCTTCTAGAGGTGGCACGAGAATGCAGAGCCCCATTGCTGAGTCCATCTTGCTGCTCAAAACGGAAGAGACTAATTTATCATTCTATGGTTAAACTTGATCTACAGAGCTGGATTTGGCATTAAAGATCTTTTCCAACCTAAATAATTCTATGATCCTACGATTTTTATATCTTCCAATTTAGTTTTAAGTGCATTATTTAAAACATACGGTGGGCTGCATAGGACATGATGTGAGCTCTGATGACATCTCAGGTAGCGTCTGAAAGGATGGGAAGTGGCACCAAACGTGATACCCGATGAGCTGGTCCAGAGTGAAATACGTAAATATACGACAGATTTCTCAGATTCTATTTCCCAAATAAATGAAGACAACATATTCCATACAAGGCCTGACCGCAGAGCAGATAAAAAGTTAAAGATTCAGGCTTCTCGAAACAATTAAAAAGTAGATGGGAAAAGCAGAATGAAAGGGGACGGAGATCTCCTTGCTCCAGTTTAGGACAGCGAGGCTATCAGTAAACAAAGCCACGAAGATGCTTCTAATTCCTGCACAGTATGAGCCAGCCTGCAGATAATCCCATCAGCGAGGTGTGACACCCTCCACATCCCTAGGAAACCCATCCTTAAGCAGGAGAAGTAGATTAGCAGGGGACTTTGCTCCTCCTCTTTTGGTAAGCCCCAAGAGTTTGTGCACATAGCAGGTGACCTATTCCTCATCACAGACATGCAAATGCCAGACATCAAAGAACACTTCTAACTGAATTCTCGGGGTAATTAATTTTCACCAGAAAGAGGTTTAACCTTTTAATCCATCTGAGTTAATAGCTAGTAATGGCCTTCATTATTGCAACATCAGAGCAGCTCCACTGTCCCTTCCCGTACAAAGTCCTGTCACCGGGGTGTGTGAGGTAAGGAAGCGCTGACCACCCTCCTGCACCGAGGTGCAGCACCGCAAAATGCCAACCAAATAAACTTTTCAATCTTACAGATGGAACGGTGCCTGATAAGGCCACCGTTTCTGTGCTCAAAACACCTGCTTCCACAGGAATAAATTTTGGAAGTTTAAGGCTGCCATTTCACACAAAACATCGCCTGTCTTTCCACCGCCACGCAGGAAAGATTCTCTCTCTGGATCCAGGGAGCTGGGAAAAGCCACAAAACCCCTTGGAGAGATCCCCCTGGCCGGGAGGAGGCAAAAATGTTTCCGTAACGTGAGTCATCTCTTCTCTGCACCTTTCGCTTTGAACAGCTGAAAAATTCGCTGGAGCGCTTCAAAGTTAGAAGAAGTTGTAAAGGGTCAAGTGAAACAGCCCACCCAGTATCACACCTCTAATTTCTTCAGTGAATCACAATGCATGAGGGGATTCCTGTTGTCTTCCAAGTCTGACAGCAGAGATTGGATTTATGCAAATTGTAAGGTTAAAATAATTAGAGATAGGTCAAAGGTATAAATCAAACAACCAGAGCTGGCATGTCTGAAACCCTGCATGCTAAACAACCAAGGTGTTTAAAGCCAAAGCATTTACTGCGTGCTTATTTATACAGAACAAAATTTAAGGAAGGGTTTGCTCAGCTACCTGGTTGTTGAAAATGTACAAACATTGTTTGGTCTGCACGTTTTACAGGTCTCACAAGGGGGGCAAATTCTCACTCTCATCTCTATTTCTGCAGCAGAATTAACATTTATGGAGCTGCAGGTGAAAACTTAAAGAGGTGAATACAAAAGTTACAAGGGGTGTTTGTTTTCTGGGAAAAGGCCGCTGTTTCCTGAAAGGAAGAAGGAAAAGATGCAAACAAACAAACAATAAGAAAACCCTCCTCCCGCAACATTTAGTCTTGAAAACAGAAATACTTTTCTCCAGAGTGTCCCACCCAGGAGTGGCTGGATCAGTCCTGCTCAAACCAGGGATTTCCAAACGTGTTTTCCAGGTTCGGACTCGGACATTTCGTGAAAGAAAACACCAGTTTCGTGGTAGCTGTGGCGAAAACTCATGTGCTGTGGAGTGAACTGGGCGATGCCGTATTTATACCTGGAGCCTTGTTGGTTTTAACAATTAGCAACGCCCTAAGGACAGACGGAGTGGGCATAGGAAGAGACACACATTTCAGCTCTGCCTTTGTCATCTGAAACCACCACAGCACGGCCAAGGTGGGATAATTAACATCCCTCTCGGTTTATGAGTAGAGGTTCACATAACGTTATTCTGTGGGAGAAAACAGACCCCTGCGTGTCTCGTGGTGAAGTAAATTACCAAATATAACTGTACACTGACTCTTGGTAGGTAACGTGGGAAATAAGGAAACAGGCAATTGCATTTTCAGTAGGGAAGTTTTTGTCCCTGCACTTACCAAGTGAGGAGAGGAGGGAAAACACAACCGGAGCTCCCCTTACACATTTTTAAAAACATATTACACGTATTTATCACTCCTTCAGTTACTCTAAGTCACTTTTTATCTTACAGGTTTCAAGTGACCTCGTTTGACTCAGGTGATTTTTCCCCATGACCAAAGTCCATTTAGCACAAAATGCACAAATAACAATTTAGGGAAATTACAGACAAATGCTGGGAAATACTCTGGATCAGGGAGGGAAAGCTGGTGCTGGAGCAAAGGGTACCACAAATATCCTTTCCCTGCACTGTCCTGATGTCGGAAGAAATTGGTCAGAATTGAGCTGGCAAATGGTTCACAGTGAATTATTTGCTTGATTAATGCGATCCTTTTTGTCTGAATTGTTTGTGAACAAGTTACAACCTTCCCATTAATTATTTTGAAATAATTTGATAAATAACTTCATGATCCACCCACATGCACAAGCCAAGCTTTGTAAATACAGGATTTCCCTTTGGAATAAACAACTCCAAGCACATTTGTGTCTTTTGGGGGCATTATTTTATAATTATAACCATTATTCTAAGGCAGTAAAACTCCACTTAAAAACAAACTTTTAAATATTCAAATTAACTCAGTTCAGAGACCTTTAATTTATATTTAGTGTAAAAAATAAGTATTTATTTTAGATACATAAAATTCATATAATTAAATTTAATTGTTTCCTGAAAAAATCACATACATAATCCATGAGGTAGAGCCACATGTGTTTATAAGAACTACTTTTCCCAGCTAAAGAAAGGCAGTTGAGAAGAAATATCACATAAGATACTTCAGGGATGCCATTCTTAAAATATTACCAGCCCTTTATTTACTACAGCAGCATCTTTAGCAGCTCTGTAATAAAATCTCTGTCTGTGTTTCCATTCTTTACCCAGACTTCAAAAATTTTATCTATAGCAGTCATAAAAAGGTGCTGTGCTTTAAAATTTAGCTTGGAAATGAAACATAAGAGAGACAAAAGTTGCTCTAATTTGATTTTTTTTATCTTTTTTTACTATTTAGGTACTAAAAGACAGCTATTCAGAAATACTTAGAGAGGTACAGACACTGCTTGCACCTGGAGAGACGGGACAGAGAAAGGCCGTCCTTGTTGTCTTGTCTCCTTCCATCAGCAGTTGCTCACTGATTTCTAAAGCCTAAACTTTTAAGCATATGACTCCAAAATACGTCTGCTTTTTAAATTGTTCAAGCTATTTGAGTCCTTGAAGACTTTCAGAGCCTGACAGGACAAAATCCTGAGCAATCCTTGATGCGATGTCAGCCCTGCGTGGTGGGGGAGGCTGGGCCAGGTGGCCCTCACAGGTGCCTTCCAAAGTGTGTCTTTCTAAGATGCTGCAGGTTCAGGAACCCCAAGGGAAGGAGCTGGATTTGGAAAGGCTGAAGCTTTCACCCCAGACTTTATCTGCTGGGGTTTTTTTAATGGAGTTAGCCAATATCTCTTTAAAGAGAGTACTTACCTGTAATTTTTCTTCTGCAAAAGTGCAATTTTGGCGGCAAGGTTTAGGTGCTCCCATGATTAACACCTAAAAAGACTCTGTTGGTTCATTTGTTGTGTTGGGGTTTTTTTACTTAAATAGGCTGTAGACTACTAGTTTACACAAGAATAAAAGCTTTGAGTAGTTTGACTGAAAGAATTAATAACTGTTATTTCCTAAATGGAGACATCTGATTTTGAATGCCTGTGAAATACTTGGCTTTTCTGCAGCACCTGAAATGCAAGATTCTAAAAGCCTTCGCTGACATTTACTTCTCTCTTCAAATACTTCTGCGAGAAGGGTGAGGAGTGAGGTTAAGAGAGACTCAAAATACACCAGTGAGAGACTCCACGACATTTCCAACCTCCTATTCTTCTGTTCCAGCCACTGGAATTATCCCCATGCTCCAGTTCGGCACCTGTGATAAACCTTTGGGGCTGCTGTGGTCTGTCACGTTACCGACACGCGCTTTCGACAGCCCTTGAACGGCACCACCAGCGCTACCCAGGAGCAGCTGGCCCACAGATGCAACAATTCAGGCAGTTCTGCAAGGTCCCCAAATGGATATTGATGCGATAAATGGTACCAGGCTCATCACACACCGCTGGTGCGCTCAGGGGAAGCAGCAGCCACGAGCCATCCCCGACAGCGCCGCTCCGCCGACAGCACCGGCGGCAGATGGGCCGTGTGTGCCGTGAAGCCAGCCTTGATGCCAGGCCCGTGCCAGGACATCAGACCCCTCTGAATGTTGTTTGCACCAGCACTGCACCTGAGCTAACCGTGCCTCCCGGGCAGAGCAGAGCGGATCCCTCTGAATGGCACTGGTGGCCCTCAGCTCTGCTGGAGAGCGGTCAAGGCGTGGATAAAACCCAGGGCAAACCTGTTAAGAGTAAGAGAAACTGAAACAGCAGCAGGAACTCCCGCAGGGCTGTTGTTCCAAGAGCCAGTTCTCCTGCAGGGCAGCTCTGCTTTGCTGCCTGTTTATTTACTCTCCTGGCAGTTTCCAAGTGAGATGTGAGTCTGAGCTCCTCACCCAGCCCGCACACTCACAGCTGACACCGAAGGCCAGGGCCATGCGCCTACAGAACCTTCTGGAGGGAATGAACCAAGTCTACAGCCAACATGATAGATGAGGGTATTTTTTCACTTTCCTTTCAATAAGACCTTTAATTGGAAGAGCTGCCAGAATAGACTTGAGCCTCAAAGCGTTTTTGTGCCACAAGACAAATTGCAGAACACCCGAACCAAAATGGAATTGCCAACCTCCCAAATTTCAGCTCGAGCTTCCCTATTTTCTTTCTTCCTTGATTTACTAGAGTGCATTTGTCTTCCTAATGGCCTCAGATATTTCACACACTGAGGATCTTGGACATCCCAACTCCATTTGCAATTGTCTCTTGCACAAAGGCTCCCTTTTTATACATTTATTGCTTCTTTCTTCTGTATTTGGAAGCCACCTCAACACCGCTCTAATGCCATCTCTGGGGTACTGAGAGCTAGGCAGCACCTCTGTGAAACAGATGTAGAGATTCTAGAGGTGACGCATAGTCATGTCAGCACGTACGGTTGTTAGCACCAGCACTGACTTATTTGAGGCCCACATAAAAGTCTGGACATCAAGACACATCCATGAAAAGTATTATGTTAAAAAAAAAGGTACTAGAGGGCAAAAATAGTATTTTTCATCTGCATAAATGATGATCTGAAGCAAATGCATATATTACACCTAAAGTCCTCAAGGCAAAGATTAAAGCTAAATGTGCTTTCTGGAACACCAGGCTCCCTTCTCACGCCAAAACGGGTGAGAATGGAAATTAAGCAAAAATAAGGATTGTCCCCTTGATTTCAGGCAGCCAAAGAGTGACTATTGAGTCACACCAGTCTTAAAGCAAGAAGAAACTATGAAAGGCAGAAGGACTTTGGTGTCTTTCCATCATGGTGCCCCATAGGAGAACAGGATCTCTACACGGCAGCCTATAGTTCTGCTGGACAACCTACACCCACCTAATGACTCACAGCCTAATTAGAACATTTACTTTCCAGCTCATTTGCTTCAGCAACAATGAAGCATTATCTAGATACAGTTCCTCCTGCAGGGGCCAGCAAGAACATCGTTGACAGCATTTTAAATGAAAGGCAAAATGAAGTCCCCATTAAAGCCTCTCCTAAGCAGATCAGCTGGCATTCGTCCCCGCAAAGGCTCGGTACTCCAGCCCTGATCAGCAAAACACTGAGCGCAGCCTAAAGATTAAGTGTGAGCGGTCTCAGCATTTTCAGCTTTTATGGTGTTCGTGTCTTTAAGTCAAGCACGCAGTTAAATGATTTCAGAACAGAGCCTGTGACTCCAGCACTTTGAGTGGTATCCATTAGCAGTGGTGCTCAGAGAAGGAGGGGAAAAGCAGCTAATTGCACTGCAATTTATGGTGCTTCTCTGCTCCTGCACTGTAGACAGGATTTCTTGTCATTTCTTACTACCTGTAAAAAGGGGAGAATTTGAAAGTTTAAGCTGTCTGACATAAACCTGTCAGTTCCTGTCATAGCTAAATTTTGTAAATGTTACATTTATGCAAACAGGCGCAGTAAAATCAGAAGATGCTGGGATATGTACAGCTTAATATTGCTTTTTAAACTAGATAATCAGCTTTAGTAGTCCTTTCTTTTTTTGACCACTGTATCACTAGATTTACTGTACTAGCGGAGAGGTCTGGCACTTTAAACCAGACCCTGCTTCTCTGTCTGTCACTGCCTAGTGGCTGCTTTTATTTATCCCTGGAGGAGGAACTCTCGTTAAACCCCCGGGATCTTCTCCTCTGCATTGCCACTGTGGAAGAGCCACAGGGCACTGGATGTGTTTTTTCCCCACATTTGGTTTGCCAAACCCTCGTGTTGGCCCAGCTGGCAATGTCCTGTGGAAGCGGATGAGGAGCTGGAGGGGAGAAGTCGGCATGTCCTTAAATCAGAGCTGCTGCTGCTGCTGCAGGAGACAGCACAGGAAATCTCAGTGCCAACCCTTAGAGAACAGGCAGGCTGCAAACAAGAACCATTTTTACTGGCCAAACCCTGCTGGTTTGCCTCATGTCGGAAGTCATAGTGTCATTAAATGTAACTGTATGTGTGAATTAAGAAAGAGGTGTTTGAATTTTTATTTATGTGGTCTCCTGTGCAATAACCCTGAATGGAAATGCATTTGTTTAGTTTTAAATGCGCTCCAAGTTTTATCACTTGCAAGAGTGGCACTGCCTTCACAGGGCTTTTCTGCAAAATAAATATACTGTCTGCCATAAACGCACTGTCTTTTCATTTCGGCTCCTCATTACTGCATCTTCACACTTTTTAATCTGCAATGCAAATAGGCAGGTTGGTGGTCATTACACACTATGCTTCTGTATCTTCTTGAGCTTAATTTAAAACAGATACAATGCTGTCTTGTGAGTACATTGGGGTTTGAGGTTGTAAATAGATTTTTAGTGTAGATGCTTATTCTGACTCCATTATTTTCCCTTTCACCCTAAATAAAGTTTTCCCAGATCAGTGTTGCTACTGCAGAGAAATAGATTTTCTATTTTGCCTTGAAAGAAATGTGAAAAAGGAAAATGCTGATGGCACAAGAAGCAATTTGAATCCCATGATAGAAAACATAGCCTTAGCAGACAACGCACAGTAATAAATAATACTATAGGAACACTCTCCTTTTTTTTTTGTTATTGGAAGAGAAATGCAAGGCAGACATTTTTAAACAAATAAATGTTTCCTTTTGCCCTTCTTTTGGTAGTAAGGTGGTAGGAGGTAAGAGAATAGATCTGCAAAATACATGCCCTGTCTATCACTGAGGAGCAACAGAATTGGTTTTGGTTTTTAATAATGTGCATTGGTTCCACTGTTGTTCAGACCACACAGAAAGGACGGAGACAGATAGAGGTCAGGCACGATTACAACAAGTCATTTTCCTCAAGGTGTCTTGGCACCCTTTGCTGTTATTTTCATTGTCATTATCCTGTGTGTGGAATAGCAAAGGAAAAGCCGTACATCTTACTCTGGTGAATGTGTTGGGCTGTTTGTTTTAGGCTTTGCTACAAGTAAATCAGATTTAGTAGGAGTGATTCACCAGGTACATATTCTTCCTTAAGTATAATAGCACAAAACAAGACTGTGGAGTTTCAGGGATGACAAAGCATACATTAAGTGTTATCCAAGAGCATAGTTCGTGTCCTGGGTGAATACCAGAGCTTATTACATTGCTCTTGATGTAACAGGATGAATTTAAAACTTTGTGAAGTGCTGCCTTGTGACTGGCAAACTACTTCTGACATGAAACTGAAAGCTGCTGCTATTTAATGGCTCTTAGGTGACCTTTGAGAAGAGAAAGGATGGCCCTGGTCCAAGTTATAGCACACAGACATCCATATCCCGACCAGGAGCAGCTTCTGCTCCGAGGGAGAACGAGTTCAGTCATTCTCTCGGGCAGGGCTTTCCCAATCAGATCCCATCTTTCAGAACTGCTGATCCCAGCTCATCTGTATTTCCTCATTCCTTTTCGTGGTATTACAGCTCAGACCATAAGCTCCATGGCTAATGATTATTAGATGCACAGATGATGATGATGATAATGATGATGATGATGCACAGATCACTGGGCAATACCATCTTTCTCATCCAACTTCTTACACAAATGATCATAGGGAAAAATCAGCCATTATTGCTTACGAGGATTATTGCCACCAAAGTACAACAGAACGTGAACACAAACAAACAGACTCATCTCAGACACAATTTGGCCTTTTGAAAGGGTCCACATGACTGAAGGGACATCACTGGGAGTTGATTTTTAAGCCACGCCATTTCTGTGCTGCAGACAGGCCAGTCAAATGTCAATAGAGGGGAATATTCCAGAAGTTTACACATGCTATAGAGAGTGGGTAACTCCTCTGGCTGTCGGGGCCTGCCGTATGTGATATCACCTCTGTGGGCTGGAATGCAGCCACTAGATCTCCAGCCACATAACCCACAGACAAGACAGAAGGTCCCCCATCCCTGACCGGTCAATATTTGCTCCAGCTCTGGCTGCGAGGAGATTTCCCCTTTGTGTTCATCCTTCTGGGAGCATTGCAGACACTTTCCCTGCCTTAGCTGGCACACTCTGTGCTATTGCACTGTCACCTGCCCCAGGTCGGGGCTCCATTTCCACAGAACATTAGGTAGGGACTGTAAGCACTCCGTCCTGTATAACAGAAGTTATTATTCCTATTATTATTTTTAATGCACAGTTAACTGTAGAACACTGGAACGTGCTGACAGCTCACGTCTAATCATCACTGCTGCAACAAAATATGCTTTATTTACAGCTCCTTTGTTTCTACTTATCACCAACTATTTGCTGCATCAGAAAGGAAAAAAAAACAGGCAACCTGAAACAGAAAGTATTACAGCCAATGGAAAGCAGCTCTCTTACAGCTGAGTTTATTTCTTTGAGCATGAACAGGAAGGAATGTACAGGAGTGACACACCAGGAGAAGAGCTTACACAGTGTCTTTTTAATGGAGTCAGTGTATATAGACTGGAAAATGTGCAAAGGCACACAGTACAGGGAACTGTGAACAGTCTGCTTGGAAATCACAGGCCAGCAGTGACCATTAGGTCCTATTATTAAAAATGAAAAATGGCTTGGCTTTGCAATTTGCCAGTTACATCCTATTTAACGTCTAGATGTGGTTGCAGGAACATGGAGGCAAAATACAAAAGCTAAAGTGGAAATATAAATATTCGAGGCAACAGCAACCTGAAAATACTTCCTAAGTATGTTAGTAATAAGTAGAGTTAGTCCAGGGAAACAAATCACGTAACAGAAATGTTTTGTGCTGGTTTTGTTCAAACTTAGGTCTTTCAGTGATTTTTACCTTTGAAATCAGAGCGGCAGGTGAGTGTCTAACAAGAGAAAAAAACAAATAGTGCCAGCCTCTAAAGGGCAGTCTGAGAAAGTCCCAGGCTGTGCGAGGTTGGGCTGACTCCCTGCAATTATGAAAACAAGCGAAAAAACAACCCCACCTGTAAAACAGCAGGCTGCCTAAAAGTCACCCTGACTCGTTCCTAGGACAGGTTAATAGGCTTCTGAGCTCAGGATTAGTTTTAGATTAACTTCAGGGAAGCTTTTTACGCAATCTCTTGTGATATTGTCAAAAATGAGCTAAGCTGGCACAATCTCGATGAAGTTATTGTACAATAAGTGCTACAGAAATGTCTGCAGAACTGCTGGGTACCTGCCAAGAGCAAACGAGGCGTCGAGCAAAGCCCCTGCAAGAGCCTCAGCTGAGCTCAGAGCTACTCAGCGTTTCTGTGAATGACTTGGATGGGGGAATAAAACACACAGTAATTAAATTTGCAGATAACATCAAGCTGGAAGGATGCGTGGGGACCGTGGAGGACAGGACTAAAACTCACAACTTATCTAAGCAGACTGAAGATACAAATCAGATACAATTCAGGGAAAACAAGAGCAGTGTACTGTACTTATGTAGAAATCATCAGTCGTGCTCATACAGCACGGGGAACACCTAATTACACAATTAATTGTGTGCGATGAAGATGTCACACAAGGGACATGGAACCTCCCCGAGGCTGGGGCACTGTGGGGAGTCAAATTCACCAAAATGGAGAAAGAAACAGGTCAGCTGAACAGGCTGAGAGCAGCAAGAACGATCAAAGGTTTGAAAACACCTTCTGAGAGGAAAGGAGGAGGGAACTGGGCTTGTTTAAAAGCCAAGACTCAAGGAGTCACAACAGCAGCCTTCAAATAACAGAGAAGTTCTGCAAGAAGTTACGCTTAAGGGCCACTCTGCTAAAATGTTCAAATTGCAGGAAAGGGTATTTAAGGACAAATGAGACAAACATTAGTCAGGAATGACTTGAGTGGGCTGAGGGATCTCTCGGAGCACCTTCCAATCCTATCTGCTGCCCTTGCCTTCTCAATGTTGTTTTTCAAACCTCCAGTAACAGCAAGCTCGTTCTGCCCACGAAAATGTAAGAAAAATAACAAAAATATTACTGTCATTATTTATTTTTAAATTTATATTGAAGGGTAAGATTTCCAGATTTGTTCTTAATGAACTTCTGAAAACAACAGGTCTCCCTTAAGTTACCAAAAATCAGCTGTCATTTTTAGGCTAAATAAAGGTACCCAGGCTTAAAAAGAGAAATTATTGCAATTACTGCAGCTGTGCAGTTGGAGCAATGACACGTTTGAGGGAGGGAATGTGAGGTCCTAGACATTCTGATTGTTTGATTGCCAATTATCTGCCCGTTTTTAAAGTTTACACAAAATATCAAAGGCACGTTACAGAGGGAGCTTGTCCAGATAAAGCACTCACTAAACAGATGGCAGTGCTAATGAAGCTCTGCACAAGGAAGGTAATTAACCTGCTCAGGTGCTCATGGCAGGATCTGTAACACAACACCGAAGGACCTGAGGGTACAAAGGCAGGAATGAGCAGGGGTTTGAGCTCCTGGGGGTGCGATGCCAGAAAGCTGGACAGCATCACCTGCTTTCGGTCACCTGCACGGAGGGCATCGCATCCTCAAGGACAGTCAGGGCTCAGTCAGGCACTCAGAAGACGGACAAGGCACAATTTTAAGTCTGGTCCTGAAAAACGGGATGAGAAACCATTCCTGGAGTGGCTCTTCAGCGACCAGCTGCACCCTGGGGTGCCAAGAGCCCTGGAAAGCCCAGTTTGGCCACACACCAGTAAAAGCAGCAGCCAACCCTGGACGTCTTATCTCAGGACCTTTCTCTCAGCCAAGTGTTAGGAGTGAAAACACTCTGTTAGCTCCCAGAGTGTCCAGTTTGCTCTACTCCTTATTTTGAGTCTGCTGCCTTTTCCCTACCCTTCACTGGAGCATCCCTTTCACACCATTTTATGCAGACAAAACAGGACTCACCTCGCTATCGTTCATCTATTATGTTTTCCCATATTAATTTCCCCTTAGCACTGTCTTAAATATCCTCATGTTTACCTCTCCAAGAATTGTTTTTATATTTCTTCATCAGTTTAGTTGCTCTCTTTAGGATGTTTTCTATGATTTCATGTGCCTTTTGAGACAGAATGCCGAGATTGAACACTTTAATACAGGAAAAGCTGTACTATAAATTCCTGTAATGATACTTGTTTCGTCCTAATGCAATCTAACATCTCAATTTCATTCCAGACTGCACTGAAATCCAGCCTTCTCTGTGCTGTTCCCTGCAATGACCAAGTGTTTTGCTCGGAGTTGTTACAGCTAATTTAGAATCTATCAGGCAGTATGATTAGTTCCAATTGTCCCTTCAGCATCAGTTACCATCAGCTGTCTACCCTGAAGCTCACCTGTCATTTATTCCTGAATGCTCGATCCCCGTTTGATCCCTCTGCTTTCTCTGTATCTCCTATGGCTAACCAGCCCGCTGTGATTTCACCTTGCCAGCAACAGCAACAACAACAAATACTCTTTATTCCCTTTCCAGACAACTTTCACAAGTTCCAGCATGGGTCCTTACACTGCTCAACCACTAATCTTTTTCTTAAGTCCTTATTTCTCCCAGAGTTCCCTAATCCACAAGAGAACTTCCTTCTTAATACTGAGATAATTTTTTTTTGAGTGGCTTTATCCACATAAACTGTATTTACCATTGTAGCTACAAGATTTCCTGTCTGCAAGTAATGAAAGTATTCTAATGGACTGCAAAGATAATGTCTTCCTTAGCAGGAACTCTTTTGATTCATTCCTTGATAACAGCTTTATCGAAATGATTCATAAACCCCCATTCCAGCAGGATCTCTACATTTCTTGGAGGTACAAGCCACAGGGCTAAGACTCACTCACTCAAACCATTTGTACTCCTTACATTTTCTGCTCTTCCCTTTATCTATTTGCTTTATCTTTATGTTTGCCTTTCACTTAGATTTTCAACTATTTGAGGATGGCTTTTACTCTATTTTATATTTGGTCAGTGTATAGCACAGCAAGGCTGGAGCCCACACACACCAGAAGTGCCTTACAAAGACAATAGTGACTTATTGCATGGAAAATGTTTCAAATAAAGTGATTTACTGCTTATCAAGTGCAAACAGACATTTCTATCTCTTCTGCTCGGGTACTTCTCTGCTCAGCCCTGCTACTAATAAAAATAATTCTTTCTTTCCCAGTGGTGTTTTAACATCAACACCACACTGATCCAAAGAATGCCATTCCTAGATTAACTCCACTGGATGTACAAGAAATGAATCTGGAGACCTCTGCCTATGCAGCTACCATCCTTAGACTTAAGATGGTATCAATTCAGACAATGATTTTTCTTATCTCCACCTTGGGGTAAGTTTTCTCCTTTTCCCAAGAAGCAATTGAGTATAAAAAGTTAGGAAATTCCATCATCTTGGTACATGCCTCGCTTCTTCAATAAAGTAAGGTGTTTGTCTGCAGAAGTAAGTGATGCTTTAATTGTTTTTACTGAATAAAATTATATTTACACACTGTTTAGTGGTAAATAACCAAGGATGGTAGATGAGGACTGAGGGCAATCCCTTGTGTGCCCATTTTGTGGTAGGAGGAAGAGTAAAGACCAATGGAACAAAGAGATGTCCAGGGCAAACGAGTCACACCAAGGATCCCATTCCCACTTCCACGAAAGAAGGAAGAAAATCAGCCCAAATAAAGATAAAAATACATACTGTTACATCAATTGATATGCCATAAAAACTGGAATCTGCTTCTGGAAACAACCTGGAGAGATTGTCTAACCACACCAATTCCTACACAATACCAATGTGTAACACTCTGCATTAACGGGTTCCAAAAAACTTGGCCATTGTTTATCAAAACACAGGTTTTCACTCAAGTATTTCATTTACTCTTCATGATATCTTGTGCTTCAATATCTGATTAAATATCACATTATTCTCTCACACATAAAACTACTCGGAAATTGGCAATAACAGTTTCACAAGGTAAAGGCTTAAGAAGTCTCCACTAAGTAAAGCTTACAACTCATCATTCATGTAGTACCAAAAACCTCTCTGAAATAATTTCAGTAGAACCTTTGTAGTAAATGAAGGAGAAGTGTATGCCAGCTTTGTCCTTAGAAGTATTCCTTGTTTCACAAAAGAGTAAGTTAAAAGAGGTCTGGAAATGCTCACGAGACGCCAGAGGCAAAAACTCACGTGGCATTTTCTTTCTAAACCTCTGTTTTCAGAAAAAGCACCTTTGAACTTCACCTTCTGGGGAGAACTGCTCGTGTTTATTCTCAACGTCGAGATAAATGATTCTTGAGGGAAAATTCCAAGACAAGCCATGACCATATGTTTTAGTCAGCACACGGAGGAAGCGTATCAGGTACTTAACAATGTGAATCTCCGTGTCCGTCAGACCAGGGGTCCGGCTCCATGCACTGCCCTCACCCTCCCATGTGTCCCTGTGCCCAAGGCAGGACGGGAGCCACAAATGCAGCTCACAATCCCTCCTCACGGCAAGATCCCGGGTTGCCAAGCCAATGATATAACCTTGAAATCATGTTCATGCTGTGTATTATAAATAAATTTGAGCCAGAGCTCAGGCTGCAGTCTGCTCTTGAGACACAGCACGCACACACTTTGTCTCAGCTGGACAGAGGAAGATCAAACAGGATCTTACATTAAAGAGATATGCAGAGCTCACCTTATTCTTGGTGCCTATTGATTTGAATAGCAATAATATTCACCTGTTATGCAGAGCTTCACCAGGAGATTTCAAAACATTTCACAAAGGAAGTCAACAATTTTTTCGCCATTTCACAGTTGGGAAATTTGAAGTAAAGGGAGATAAAGTGCTTTGTCAAGAGGCTCCCAAAAAACAATGGACTGAAGGAAAGTTGCATTAACTCTGGCACAAGGACTGAGCGAAGAGGAGGACAGAACACTGCACATGCATTTTGTGAAAAGATGTGCTAAAGGAACACAAAGAAGCAAAGGAAAGAGGAAGGTAAATGTAGTCACAAGGATCATTCACAAGTAAAGCTTGACAGGGAGATCCGGAGCGGGGCAGTAGATACGAGTAAATGCAAAAGGAATTATCAGAGCCAGTGAAAAGTTGGGACAAGAGGGGTGTGAGACAGGAAAATGTCAAAAGGAGCTCTGTGGTACAGACCCTGAAGGGTCCTGAAAGGCCAGAAAAGAAGAGGCTGTAGCAGTCCAGATAAAAGCAATGACACGTGTTGGCAGAAGAGGGTTGAAGCTGCGCTCAGGTGGTTTCTGACCTGAGTGCCTTGGGGCTGTGGGTTTTTTAACTTCAAGCTGACACTGATGCTGCAATCCCCACTGAGGGTTTGCTAAGTGTGAAACAAAGGACTCAATTTGCTTTTCATGTTTCTCCTCTGCTCTACCTGCATTTTTTGCCAGGGCGGTTTTCTCTTTCGTGCTGATTTATTCTCTCTCCCATCACGTTCTTCCTTCTATGCTGATCTTTAGGATCAGTTCTCAGATTTTGTGAGTCCCTCCCTCCCTGGACAGTAGATGGTATTTTCATTTAAATTGCTTCAAGCTTTAGTTTTGCTGTAAGAAATTCTTTGTCTCTTCTGCATCGCTGTGACCAACATTTGTGCCCTTTGCCTCAACAAGATGATAATGGCATTTGTGCTGCTATGCACAAACCATCCAGCCTTTGCATCAGAGTATTTTGTGGAGAAAAAAAGAGGGATGGAGAATTCATCCATTTTAGATGCAAAAATATCAGGACATTTCCTCTTGCTCTCTCACTGCACATGCCTGTGCATTTCATATACCAATATGTATCGGTTTGCTAAAGAGCACAGTATGAGAGCAATGCCCTTGCACAGAAACAGATTTATTCCTATTTGGACATTCCCGTGTAGGTGTGAGATCCTGTAATTGCAGCTGCACTGGTGGAGTGCAGCAATTTGCCTACATAAGCTTGTGTGTTTCCACGTGTTGGAACACCCCTCTAATCACTACAAAACCACATGAATAGTAGGCCTTAACATTATGGGTAAATACAAGCCATAAAATCTGAACCATCTATGATTCACAGTTATCAAAATCCCGTTCCCCTTGCTGGAAGCTCCAAACAGGCCTCTGTGTTTCCTTGTGCCAGGGCTCCGCGGAGTCTGGGTTTCCCTGGGTGGGACAATGGGCCTCTTCTTGCCTGTTTAAAGTTTCAGGTGCTTTTGGGAACAGCTTTTCTAAGCCACACATCTCTGGGGTTCCTGCCTTCCTTGAGGAATCAGAAGCCCAGACTAGTAAGATGGTATTTTTGTTTTCGGAGTATTTAATATTTCTGACCCATCCCATTTTTGAAGCCTGACTGGGATTTAAGAATACAATCATTAAAGTTAAGTATTGTGTGAAGCATAGTGTGTTCTGGAGAATATGCTGCTTTTTCTGATGTTGGTTCAGCATTATTGATATTTTTCTATTAATATCTCCTGAGACCTTCACAATTTCCCTAAATCTATCTTCCACCCTGCACAAGTAGAAGCATTAGACAATTCATCTCACTACTTCCTTTTTGGTGCCATGGAGTATAATTTTTCTAATGACCATCCAAATTATTCATTTGTTTTGGTCACAAAACGCATCTGGGAGTGCTCCACGTCACTGCAAACATTCCAAGGAGTCACCGGTGCCTTCCGCACTGCTGAGACTCTGCGTCCAGGGGGTAAGTGCATTTTAACAAGAACAAACAAGCTCTTCTCACACACCTCCTGCTATCCAACTCCTTCCTGAGTGAGAAAGCAACCAGCAGTCCTGGTGAAATGTTAAGTAGGAAACCAAATCTCTCAAATATGTAATATTTTAAAAATTAGATCAATGTGGCTGACTAGTTGAAGGGGAATATAAACTAGTAAATTCCTACACATAAGTATTTTGATTTCTCAACATCAAAATCAGATCTTTTTTAACTTGGTTCATTGTGGCTTTTTGTTCTTCTTGAAAGTCCTTGAGCTCCTTTCATATGAAGCATGTGGATCAGATAAAAAGATTAAGACTTAGACAAATGTTTTCACAATGCCTGGATCTTCTGAGCTCCACAGATATATAAAAACAGATTAAACAAAATACAGCACAATTTGAACTTCAATAATTAAATCAAGTCTTTGACTCATAATGTGAGGAAATTCCAAGAGTTCTGGCAAGTACATGACAAAATCAAGAGCGTTTTTGTAATTCATGTGAAGGAAATAATATCAAGGCATGGCCAAAAGAATGACACTTGCAATTTCTTACGTCAAGTCCTCCAGCATGGGCACCCAGACAATGTACATATTTGAAGGTAATGAGCAGGAACGAGTAACACAACTTCCAAACTGCAGTTTTGCCTTTACAGCTGTTCATGTGTTCTCTCCTCACCAGCACCACACGTTTCTGACATGCACATAAATAACCATTAAAGGAGTTTAATGAATGGCGCAGCATGGACTGCTTTCTTTGGAGCATATTTCACAGGCAACTCACCAAAGGCAGATCAGAAATTAAGCTCTACTTATATAATGATTTATTTTAAGAGCAAGTTATGAGAGATTGCTAGCTACATCTGCTCATTAACAGGCTGAAACACCCTCTGTTGGCTAGCAGTGCCTTTTCTTTCAAGAAATCCCAGGAGGTGATTCTCAGTGTTTGTTTTCTGCTTCATTTGTGTCTCCCTCCATTGTGGAACCACTGTGCGATATGCAGGGATGTTTGCCATATATTATTACTCGTATTTCCAGGCTGAAGTAATTAGTGAATCTCAAAAGAACATGCACAAGTATGTATCTCTTCAGTTGGGCAGCTCTTAATAGGAGATTTAATAACCCTGGATTTAACAGAGCTTGCTGATGAAGGCTTGCCTGCTTAAGGCTGTGAGGATCAGGAAAAGAGCATTGTTTTAACATCAAAACCAATATTTTTAAAGAAAGAGACTATATGGAGGAGTTGCAGGAAGGATCAGTCTCACTGAGTCTGCCGTGCATAACAAAGTGTGAGGAGAATGATGTAGACTGCAATGCTGTGCAAACCCAAGATACCCAAAATCATTCCATTATTGAATCAGTTCAGCAGATACATTTGAAACAACTTCCAGTCTAAAATAACTCCCACTTTTTAAAAAGGAACTTTGTTTCAGTTAACCTTTATCTTTAGGTTCCCTCTTCAGACATTAGCTTCCTGCATTTACAGTCAAATAAATAAATATATGACATCTTAAAAGAAACAGAAAAGGTCTTTGGAATTATGCTCATGTTTCTTATTTGGGAAATCAAAGGTACAGGCTGAAGACACATCACTGTGAAATCTCTCTTTTATATATAAATTGCAGAAAAATAAGAGGAAGACATTCATTCAGCTGTATTATTAATACCTCTAAGCCTAAGAGAACTCACATTATGTCTGTCAAAATCTTGAAAATTATTTTTTTCAAGACTTCAAATACTGTGCGATGGATTTACATCCATTCAAGGAGATTTCACTTCAGATCCATAGCATTATATTCACGTCATCCAGGGATATTTGAAAATTTAAGTCTGTAGTACTTTCACAACTGATTACTTTAATGGCATTTAAGATAATACACACCAACTGTTTGGAATTACGTGCCTACATCAGTGCCACATCAAACCAGTCTTTCTGCCTACACAGAGATGTCATGGCTCTGTAAGGGAATCTCTCTGTTACTCCTGTCATTCACACTCCTAGTGCTGTGCTGTTACTCACCGGTTAAGCTAATGAAGAAATAACAGCTATTTTTCCTACTTTTGTCAAATTAATCTTTGCTTCAGCTGGTTTGTTTTTTTGAGTTCCACTGGGAGGAAAAGGGATTCACAAGGAGGTGTGTTTTCTGAATTTAAACACAGCAATAGATCTGTGTCTCTTCCTAAGCACTGCGTGCGTTATGCCAACCCAGCACCCCATGCAAGCAAAAGCAGAGGCTGCTTGATTTCTCTGCTCAGCCCAGCCCAAGCCTGTTCCATGGCTTTGTGGTGTGCCACTTTCCTACACTGTACACACAGGAACTCCCTGTCCAGAGGATATTTTCTTCAAAGGCTTCCCAGGAAAATCCCTTCACCCATCTAAGCTATAGCTGCCTGTGTCTTCCATCTAAACTCAGCAATCAAATACCTGGTAAATCTTTATCCCTTCTACAGAAAATAGAAACTGGAAAAAGTCTTCAATCTGGATAGGCAAAACCAACCAGAATTAGTCACAACCACGATTAGAGAGGGAACAGGTGACTGGAAGGAATCCTTGCCCTGCAGCCTGTCAGACAGAACCTCCTGTTCTGTTCACCACAGACCTGCTAGTGGTGAAATTGATATAACTATGCCTTTATCCAAGATGAATAATGCGATTTTGGTTACATCCAGGTTCTAGGATGGGAGTGACTCTTTTCAGATGCTGCCTGGACTCTCCCTGCACGTGTTCAGCTCCAAGCATTGCTGCAGCTGGGAACTCCTGTGGCTGAATGCTACAAGTGATCCCTTTGGAGAATCCCAGCTTGAGCCTGTGCAGCTTTTGATGCTGTGCAGCCTTGTCCAGCCTCTCGTTTTAGAGAACCTTGTGAGGGCGGTTGTGAAAAGACAGTTTGTCATCCAGGAGTGTACAGACCTCCTCCTGCCTTTCCATCTGGCTTTTGGGTTAGCTTGCAGAATATCAGAAGTATCAGAAGTGTAATCCCTTTGCCAGGTCCCCGTAGCCACGAACACAGGAAATTGCTGTTCATCTTATCAGCACCCCGCACTGGTGGTGACACTGAGCTATTTTCATACTGAATTTTTTTAATTCATCTTGTTTATTGAACATCTTATGGCTAAGTCTTACTATTTAAACTCCACAGAACACCTGCAAGTCACAGAAGAAATTGCCATGTAGGTATCTAACAAAGCTATGTATGGGAGATAAAAACAGGCAACAGGAAAAAATCTTTTACCTGTGCTTGGGACAAAAAATAATTTAAACTACTGGGAAATTTAGCTTTTTGGAGGCCATGGAAAATTTATGAAGCGTTACAATCCAAATGGCTACTAATAAATAATACAGGCACTTAGGAAACCCTAACAACAAATGTTAAAGGATTTTGCACCCTAATTCATACCTGAGATTTAAGTTCTAGCTTGGATCCCAAACAGGAAGAATATTTTCCAGCATAAATAGATGCAAGTCCTCAGGAGGCCCTTGTCTCCCAAAACTTGCAACATTTATGACCAAACTCTTGTGAGAACACCATGTTAGAATTACACTGCATTCATGTTAACCCACAGCCTTTATGTTCATTCTCAAGTCTTACTGCTCTGCTCCTAACCCAGATTTAAATTTTCACAAAAGATATGAAGGGATAGGCTGTTCTATCCCTGTTGAATATTGTATCTTTGAATAGTTTATAGGATTTTATTTCAGTCTCCCAATTACAGGCACCATGAAAGCAGGCACATTTGGTAGCTACTTTTTAAAGCTGGATTCTGTACAAAGTGTTACTTGATACGGTAAAGATCAGACAAAACACACCTAAGGGGTATCATAAAGCATTTTCATAGAAGATCATCCTTTGACACCCTCCTGAATTGTAATGAAACCAACTTCCCCTTGCTGTTCTCACTGAAGTTGTCACATGATTAGTTTTTTCCTAACACAATCCACAGGTGGATGGTTTGATCAGCTGCTGTTTTCTTGCACTACAAGGCGATTTGCCTTCTCTCTCCATTCTGTGGTACAGCACGAGCTGCAAAAGCGGCACCTGTGCCACCTCTGACCTGCACCAGCATCCTCCAGAGCGGAGCAATCCTGCAATCCCCAGATGCCAGTGGCATCACTGGCTGGCTGCAAAGCCTGGGACAACATCCTTCAGAAAACTGCCTTTCTTCTCTGGCACTGGTCAGAGCAAGAAACGCTTCAAACAACAAAATCTAAATAAGTGGTTTCCCTATTACAAGGTAGTAATTTTTTCTTGGAATTGATTTTTGCTCCTCTGAAAGGTTTTATTTGCCTTCCTCTGCTTATTTTGTGAAATTCTTTCTTACATCTATAAATTATAGTTACAGAGAGACAGGATAAGAGTCCAAAGGCAACAGAGTGTCAGCGAATAAATATCGGTGCTTTTAGACGTTTTCACGGGGTTTTCACTTTGACATTTCCGTGTAATCTAGGGTTAATATATCTGCCATTACAGCCAAATGAGTAATACCTAACAGCGGGGAGGAGTGAGTTTTTCCTTCACCCTTTTCCTCCCCACGTTGTCATCACCCGCGATGGTCCCAGCGCCCGTGTGCTCACCTGTGCCCACCTGTGCCCACCTGTGCCCACCTGTGCTCACCTGGGGAGCACGGACAGAGCCCTACGGCAATTCCCTGCTGCTCCAGGGAAGGGCAGGATGAAAGGGCTGTGGTTTCGCTGAAGCGATGCCCACAGGCACGAATGACACGGCGTGCGCTGGCCGTGGGTTTGTCTGCAAGACCGCGGGCAGCTTTAAAGGCTTGGAGCCAGCGGTACTCTCATGGAAGTGTTTTCCTTGGAGCCGAGCCTCCCAAGGCCGGGAGCGGGCGGGTTTGGGATACAGCAGGCTGCCCTCCGGCGGCGGCCGGCGCGGCTGTGCCCGAGCCCCTTCCCGGCCCCGCAGCTCCCGCACAAACCCCTCCCGCGGGGCTCTCCGGCAGCACGGGCACCTCAGGGACATTTCCCAAAGCTCGGGAATGCTGCCCGTGGGCTCCCCGAGCCTTGTGCCGAGCCCCCTCCCCGCGCTCGGGCTGGAACACTCACTGAACATCCTCCCGCTCTGGAGGGGGAACCGCAGTCGGGATAACACGTCCTGTGTCATTTCTGATCCTAAAAATCTGAACGGCAGCGAGATGTCCCAAGCTCATGTGTCATTGCTGCCAGTGGCTGGTGCTCCATGTTCCTGTGCCCCACGTCTGTAGGGACAGTGTCTTCCTTCTGCTCCATGTCCCTGTGCCCCATGTCTGTGGGACACCATTCCCCTGGTGCTGTGTCTCTGTGCCCCATGTCCCTGGGGACAGCATCCTCCTGGTGCTCCGTGTGCCCATGATCCATGTCTGTGGGAATGGTGTCTTCAGCCAACGCGTTCAACCGGCCTGTGATTCTTCAGGGACCAATTCTAGGCTGCTGGGTCACTATTAGGAAGGAAGTAATAATTGCATTTGGTTTCTACACACTATGAAAGAATTGCTTCCTTTGGTTATTACAGCAAGATGAATGGAAAATGCTTCACGTTTGTTTTCAGAGAAGGTGGTTACCACCACCCTCAAGTCAGCTGCCATTAGAAGTGTTCAGGGAAGAAATGGAAGTGCAGCTCTCAGGGGTTACTGGAGTGGTCTCACCTGCTCCTGTCTAGTCTTGAATGTCCCTCAGAAACAGGGGGAGCTGTCAGTAATTTGTCACTGCATATTCAATGAGCTAAACCAGCTGCAGGGCACAGAGGCCACACCTGGGAAGGTGTCAGGGGCCAGTGGGATGGAGCAGATTTGTTCCTGTCCATGCTCAACCATGCCCAGACCACAGGCATGAGAGTTGAGTCACCTGGAACCAAGGATCACTCCCTTGCAGCAATGACCTGAATGTCTGCGTGAGCTGGTGCCTGTGTGGATTCAAACCCTGGGGGTGGCGAGGAGAGCAGCAGTGTCACAGCTCTGGCTGCTGGCAGGGTACAGACATAGCCAAAGCCAGCAGTGGAAGTCATGAGAACAGGCATGAGGACAGCGTATCTTGCTTTCTGTGTTTGGTAAAGCTCTTATTTTCCTTCAGACTGGCATTTCTAGGGCTGTTCTCCAACAAAGTCACATGAAAGAACCCCTGAGCACCTTCAAGGGGATGGTGGCTAGAGGAGCTCCAAAGTGTTTTTGCTGGTGTTCTGCAGGAGGTGACCTAATGCCACATATATTCTATAGACCTTGGTGCAGAAATGTTTCATGAGAATGTCCTGTAGGTTGTTTCAGCTCCTGCGAGCCCAAAACATCACTGATATTTCCACCTTGGCTGTCTCATAACACGTTTTGGAACAGAAAATTGTCCAGTGCCAGGCTGTGTCTTCCTAACATCAGTATTTAGAAGGGAAAGGACACTTGATACCCAGAGCAGGAGGGATCAGCGAGTTTGCAATGGAAACTAGCCATGGTATGAGGAAGCACTTTATTAAATCATACTGTGTCTGTGCGAAGTGTGGGAGAAAGGGTGCCTTGCACGGTGCTGCTGTTGTTAAAAAGCATCTCACAAAGCCAGTGTGGACAGGAATATGGCTCTCACACTCTGTACAGGGCACTCACAGCACCACAAACCTGGATGCCAATGGGACAGGCACTGCCATAAGCAACTAAGCACAGGGATTTGACAGGAATCATCAGCTGTTAAACAATTAGCTTTTTAGATCAGATTTAATCTAACCAGGAATCTGGTTAGGGGTTAAAACTACAATTAAAGCCTTCTCTTGCTGAAGATTTTTTTTTTCAATAAAGAGCTTGTAGCTGAATGGTAAATAAGATTTAGACCTGTTAGAAGATTAAGTGTTCTGCTCTGTTCCTAAGCTTAATCTTAAGGCAATTAATAGTTCTCAAGGTCTGAACGGTAGGGATATGCATGAATTTCCTTGATTCCACCAGCTGAAAGAGATCTGAATGACTTTTGCCTTACATTGTCACACAAACACTGCTGTGGCTTGCAGTGATGTAAATCAGCAGTAGTACAAGATTATGCACCAGTGATATATTAAAAGAGTAATAATACGTCATAATATATTACAGCAGATTAAAAATGTGTAAAAGAAAATCCTTTTAAAAATCATAGTAAGAATGGGGGCTGTTTGGATTTTTTTTTTACATTAATTTACCCTCTTATTTAACTTTCCAGTTACGATGGATGAAGTTAATGAAGCCATTTATAAAGAGTAAAATAGTTGTGAAACAGCATATTTACTCCACATCTTGCATTATATGTTTCTTCTCAGAAACATGTGGTTTATTGTGCATGGGGTGCACGATGTGACACAGAGAGAGATGTCTTTCCACGCTGGAACCACAGGCAAGAGCAGGGGTACAACCTTGGTTTCCCCAGCTCGGCATCCTGAGACTCGTTTTCCTGCCTTGCTCTTCCCACTCGTTCCAAACAAGCACCGTGACCCTGTGTTTTCCTTTTTAAACTGCATACAGTGCCTTTGTCAGGCCCTGCTCCCACCCCCTGAACAAGGAGCACGGTGTTTCTGGAGGATCAGCTGCTGTCACGCCTGGGCCGAGGCAGAAGTTATGGGCTGTGATTGTGGCATCAGCTGGATGACTCCATGCAGCGCCTTTTGGGAAGTCAGCTGGAACAGCACCCCGTGTTAGTTTGGTGCTCCTGGTCCCTGACACACTGCATGGGCCAGCAATGGGTCACAGAGCATGGTTCTGGATCACATGGTGCTAAAACGACCATTCTTGTCCCCCAGATAGGAACCATAAAGCAAGTACAGAAAGTGATCATTATGAAACAGCCTAATTAGGTTTGCCATCTACTCGCTTACAGTGTTATGAATCACTTCATCAATAGGCATTGTATCTGGATATGAAGTTCCCATTTGTGCAGTAATTAGAGTCTAAACTCCCTGTGCAGTCTATTCACCTCAGGAAAGGTGAATTACATTGTTATCTTTGCAGAACTGAAATCCCCAAGCTCTGCCACACAGAGAACACACATCCTGTGGCGAGATGGTGTCCCCGACCTAGACCCTCAGAGATCCACAGGCAACAAACTGCCCGCAGCCAGATTAATGATTTTTCTTGATAATGTTTCACCTTCTTATTTTTTATAAGAAACCATGATTTAACTTCCTAATCACTTGCAATAGTCAAATTAATACCACTAGTGTCTGCAAATACAGAAATTCCTCCTGACCCGGTGCCATTCACTCTTCACTGAAAGGTCTACTAGTCATTCTGCTCTTATCTCTGAGTGACTAAACAAGAGGAATTGTTTTTAGTTAAGTTATACTTAAATGTGAAACACTTAACATTTCTTGATGGCTGTTCTGCAAGCTCCTCAAATGAGCATGCAAGTCACTTCACTAAAGACATTTGCATTGCTCTTCAGAACACTTCTGCCTTCAGGAGCACAGATTTACCTGGTTAATTGCTCACAAATAAAGAGGGAAAAAAATGGATCTCTGCAAAGTACCCAGCTGATTTTCTTCTCAATAACATGTTAGTGAATACCTCTCATGTGTAGCTTTACAGTTGTGCCCCATATTCTCGAGGGATTCTGATTAAATTCTCATTAATTTTTGCATCACAGAAAAGGAGCTTTAACATTTCAAGTGGGTGTCAAGTTGCATTAGGACTTGTGTACTCATTCTGCCTGAACTATTATTCATGCACAAAGAGTACAAGGGCTTTTTAAAAAAGCCTGGTGTCGCAGCCCTTGCTGTAGAACTTCATGGTGTGTGTACCTTGTTTTCCCGGTGGTGGGAGTCACATAAGGAAAAACCATACAGTACCATGCCAAGGCAGGTTTCTCAGTTTGTCAAAAGCCTGACCCAGCAATCCAGTGAGTCTGTCAGAAATAGCTTGTCTGCTTCGAGACTCACTCTAAACACACTCTCCTCCTGGGCAAAGTCCTGTTCTGTGCCTAGAAATGTTTGGCTCTAAAGGATGTTTTCACCAGTCCAGGAACACCGACAACATGTGTCTATGTAGATTTCTGGTTATTTTTAAATTGTGTTATTACAAAACCTTTTTGGCTTGGTGTTCTATTTTGCTATTTAGCCCAGGTTTTTCTTTTCTTCTGTCTTGTGCAAATTGTACATATATTCCATGGGAAGCTGGAAAGAGGACTTTGGGATTTGGTTCCTGATGAGTTACTTGTTTTCTGTTGAAAAGGGTAGGAGGTAACAGCCTTCCTTTCCAAATCTCCAGTGCTGCCATCCCATGTTTTAGGCTACGGGAGCCATAACCAAACAATCAAGAGGACAGACATGTAATGATATGAAATCTTTAGTCACCTGCACACAAGAAAATTAACCATTTAAACAGTTTCACTGCCAGTTTCAGGATAAGATTGGAATGGAGGCACTTTTTCTCCTCAATATGCTGATGGTTGATAAGAACAAGCTTGTAAAGAACAGTGGCAGTATAAATACAGCACACTCCTTTGCAAATCAAACCACCCTGTTCTTAAATGTAGTGTGAAAACTGTGATTGCCAATTCACTTTCTGAGCCTGGAAGTGTCTATGGCAGAACTGAAACTGCTTCTACGATATTTGAATCTTGTGCTGGGGTTTGTTTCTTTAGGACAGCCTGGTAAGTTGATTGTGTCATGAAATACTTAGAACTTGTAACACAACAATCTCTCTGCAACACAAAAATATGTAACCAAATGATTTTGAGGTTTAAATATTTCTACGTGCCAGAAAGATCTGACCAACCTGTATTATTCACATTATTTACACATCTTCCTAAAACTGACCAAGACACACTTCTTTCCCTTTATTGAATATGCTAAAAAGAAAAGGCTGTGTATGGATTTTTCAAATCAATATTAACCTTATTTTCTTAAGCTATAAAAATATTCTATTTCTGTTTCAGAATTATTACCAGGCAGGCTGATGTTCTGCTAGATGCTCCTAAAGCTTTTCAGTGCAGTAAATACTGTTGATATCATTTCACCGACATATGGATCAGAATAATATAGATAGTTCATAGCCAATTGTTTGAAATAACGTTTGTGTAGAAGCATCTAAGAGGAGTGGGAAATAAAACAAAAGCTTATAAAACTTGCTGCCAGCATCTAGACCAGTGAAAAAAAGATGTGATAGAAAACATCCCAGTTTTATAGCAAAGAAAGGATTTCTATCTTATGTAAGGTCAAGTAAGTAGAAGAAAAATTATCATCCCTTATTTCAATAAAGTATAAATATTGATTAGGTTTAACATAGCAGCCTGGAAATGCAATAATTTTAGAAATTATGTGATTATCTATTAAAATTCACCCAAGGATCAGAATAATAAGGTGACCAAGAGATGGTGTAGTACATAAAGTGGAACAAACAAAGAATTACAAGCAGCCTGCTTGCAGTGCAATCGATCAAAGCCAGTTGCACTTAGAGTGGTGAGTGTGAATGTGAGCTGACAGGGCCCTCACCGGCACAAACACAGAGATGAAATGGCCATTTCCCAGCAAACTGCGATCTCTGCTGCTGACGGCGCCTTCTGGGAGGGGAGGTGGCTCGTTCACTGCCTCACTGTACCCCTCCCCAACTCCAGGAAGCGTGTTCTGAGCCACCAACAACACTCTGACTGTGCACAGTGCCGCTGTCACGTCCCAGGAGTTATCTCTGCCCCCCGAACCATGACAGCAGGGACCTACCCAAGCGTGGGACAAGCCCGGCACTGACAGACACGACTCACAGCCAGCAAAAATGAGAATCAAAAGAAAAGCCTTTTTCTTTTTTTGAGGAACTGAAAGCAAGAATAACTCATTACCAGCCCTGATTAGACTAGTCAATATGTTTTTAAGTAAGGCACGGTGTGTCCCTCGGTGGGTCAGGGAAGCACCAGAAGCATCCTCGTATGGAGGTGGAGAGTAAGAGAAGAAATAACTGTTATTCACAAAAGCATCAATTGCAGTTCACACACAGAGTGGGAATGAAAGCTCCAGCTCACCTGGCAGGGTGTACCTGAGTCACAACCCTTCCCTGAGAGGCCGTGTGATGAGCATGGCAGGTGGTTGTACTGCTGTCCCACCAGAACTGATGTACGACACACGAACCTCAGTGGATGGTAAATAAGGCCATGAAACATTGCTCCCTGACTTCCAGCAACCTCTCCAGTTCAGCCACACCAGCTCATCTATTTTGACTCGGGGAAGAGAATCTCATTTCTGCCCTCGTACCATAGTTGGTGTCTCAGAATTCTCACACAATGCAGGTAAAGCTACTCTACCTCCAAAGCGCTTCTCTGACCTAAAAAGTGTTCTAAAAACATCATCCATGGTCCTGACACATAGTGAGGAGTGACATTGTCTGTAGCTGCTGCTGGCAATGCAGGAGGAGATTGTCAGTTTGAAAGGGAACCTGGAATGTCAGAGTTCCGAAGTTAGACAGCAGTTTCGGGCTGGCTGTCATGGTAAGGGATGGAGGTAACACCTTGTTTACACCTGCTTTTCCAACACCACTGTTAAAATGCGGTGTCCGCACTGGACATCTAAATATATGGAAGACCAACAATGCAGAAACGGTGTCCTGACTTTTCTAATAACAAGTGTGAATTTGGAAGCCCTCTCTACTCCTTCACGTTCTTTAAACTGCTGTGCTGTTGCTGAAGTGGAAAGGCAGGGAAAAGGATTTTCACTGTAGGCCCACTACACCTCTCACATACAGATTACAGCGGGTAAGAACAGACAGACCATTTTTCCCAAGCTTTACAAAACGTGTCCTTAGGCAGTAGTTTCAAACCCACTTACTTAGAATTTCAAGTCTCATGAAAGTGTTTCATTTTCTCCATGAATATTTGATCCTTACCCAGACAAAGCGAGAAAATGGGAAGAGTTTTGCAGCCTTTATTTCTTTCTCACTCACTTAACAAGGAATTTGGTAAGGATGATCTTACCTGAGACTGAATCAACCAATTAGCAAGACTATTTATCTTGTGCTTCTGCTGAAGAAGGAACATGGGAGACTTGAGGATATTGAAAGAGCAGCAGAGTATGCAAACCAGCAGAGTGTTTTGTAGACTGCAGCCGCTTTTCACACAGAGAACAAGGATTAAAAAAATCTCTTTTAATTATTTCATCTCCCACTGTTGCTGTCACCTTCTATAAACAACTGAGTAAAGAAAGATGAACTAGGAAAAGTAAACTAAAGCTTAATTAAGAAGGTATTTTCCTTTCTTTCCTACTCAGGCCCATGCATGTATCACATCCCTGGGAAACAGCAGACGTGCTATTTCCTTACCCTGCTAATTAGAGACATCATATTCCCGGAGCGTTGGAGGGATATTCTCAACCACTTGTTTTAAAACAGAATGACAGTCACGTCTCTAACTTAGAAGCAACAAACATTCATGTAAACACAGACTATTTGCTCAAAGCTGCTTTAACCAAACTGACATTTCACACCTTTTCAAAACTAGAACTGTTCCAGAAAGGGTCAACACTGAGAGCCTTGGATGTGACACCAAAAAAGTTGTAGTAGGTGGAGCTGAGACAGGAGCATTTTTCAGGCTACCACTGAAAGCCCATGGAGCCCTAAAAGACATGAGCTCCAATTACGATACCTGAATACAACTCAATGTTGGAGTGGGTGATCAGCAGGCAGAAAAATAAGCAACCAGCCAGAATATCTGTAAACTATCACAGCACTAACAAAAATCTAGCCAACATACTCTTGGCATGTACAGACCTGGAAATACCTGCCTTGAATATTTAAGGGTGCCTATCACCAACTGAATAAATAAGTGTAATTTTCTGCATGTTTATGCATGGATAAATAACCGATTTAAAGTTGCATTATAGAAGATAATAACCAGGAGGAGAATGAATAAATACAATGTACAAGGAACTGGCATACAAAAGGGATGCAGAGCTCTCCTTCTTTGGATTCGGACTCTTAAAGCTCAGTGTGCATCATTTAATCAGCACAGTGTCTTGTGTTTATCCCTCATCCTTCTTTCACAAGGAAACCACCAGGACAAATGTACTGTGAGGAAGTGTGGTGGCTTCACAAGGCTGAGTCAGACCTGGAGCAGGCAGCAGGTCGCAGGACGTGAGAAACTGCGTGTTGGAATTCCAGGAGTGGGGTGACTCAAGGATTTGGAGTACCCCCAGCTCCACAGGGACAAATGTGCCTGAGATTCTGCGTAAATCCATGTTATTTTAGGCGTTAAAGGAGAGGTATTTTAACATTTCAAGTGGGTGTTGAGTTGCTTTCAGCTGATGACCCCGGTGCCTCTGGTATCATGCTGTGCCCACACTTCCACGGGGTCTGCTGCCATCACCTGCCTGTTCCTTCCTACACTGTGTTTCACTGCAGGTCATAGGCAATTCCCTCTCACTAAGGAGAGCTAGTCACTCCTACCTGTTGCAGAAACACACATAAGCAATGGCACACGATTGTACAAAGATGTCTGAACAGCATTTTAATGCTTTTGCCACTTCTAACTTTCCCAAGAGCAGCCAACCTCTCCACCTTTAATAGGAAGGACAAACTCGGTGTCTCTCAGAAATCCCTAATAACCTTGCTGGACATCCTAAACAGAGAATGTCTGCGAATATGTTGGATATCAGAGCTGAGTACCACCCTTCTCATAATAAAGCTATTTAGGGAGGGCATCTCCATCTCAGAAAAGTGCCCAATATCTTGCAACATATAATTTGCATAACCAAGAGATGGCAGCACTCCATCAAGCGTTTGTGAGCAGTTATTTGGAAATGATTGTGCATCTGCAAGCAGGACAGCTCTGGGTCTGAGCAGCGCCAGGGCACTAAAAACAATGGAATAACGATGGAGCGGGACCAGTGATCATTATTCTCTTGCTTTACAAAGGTCACTAAAGATGAAATTCATTCACCAGTGACTTGAATTATTTTTTACCCATCTTTTACTAAGAATAGGACATAGAAAGTATTTGTTTTAATTTGGTTGTCTCGTAGATGTATATTCTCAAAGCACATTTCCTAAGAGAGAAAAAATGACCTGTCACAGAAACTTAGAAAGCATATATATAAATATATATATATATATATATATATAAAATATACACTTTCATTTAAAGCACATTCTCAGCCTTTTCTCGGCAGCTGGAAAAGTTCCTTGGCAATAATCTCAGGGATTGAGGCATGTATAACAATTTAACACTTACTTATGTTACAGAGATATATATAGATAGATATATATATATATATATATATATGCACTGGTGATTGCNGGGTGTTGAGTTGCTTTCAGCTGATGACCCCGGTGCCTCTGGTATCATGCTGTGCCCACACTTCCACGGGGTCTGCTGCCATCACCTGCCTGTTCCTTCCTACACTGTGTTTCACTGCAGGTCATAGGCAATTCCCTCTCACTAAGGACAGCTAGTCACTCCTACCTGTTGCAGAAACACACATAAGCAATGGCACACGATTGTACAAAGATGTCTGAACAGCATTTTAATGCTTTTGCCACTTCTAACTTTCCCAAGAGCAGCCAACCTCTCCACCTTTAATATGAAGGACAAACTCGGTGTCTCTCAGAAATCCCTAATAACCTTGCTGGACATCCTAAACAGAGAATGTCTGCGAATATGTTGGATATCAGAGCTGAGTACCACCCTTCTCATAATAAAGCTATTTAGGGAGGGCATCTCCATCTCAGAAAAGTGCCCAATATCTTGCAACATATAATTTGCATAACCAAGAGATGGCAGCACTCCATCAAGCGTTTGTGAGCAGTTATTTGGAAATGATTGTGCATCTGCAAGCAGGACAGCTCTGGGTCTGAGCAGCGCCAGGGCACTAAAAACAATGGAATAACGATGGAGCGGGACCAGTGATCATTATTCTCTTGCTTTACAAAGGTCACTAAAGATGAAATTCATTCACCAGTGACTTGAATTATTTTTTACCCATCTTTTACTAAGAATAGGACATAGAAAGTATTTGTTTTAATTTGGTTGTCTCGTAGATGTATATTCTCAAAGCACATTTCCTAAGAGAGAAAAAATGACCTGTCACAGAAACTTAGAAAGCATATATATAAATATATATATATATATATATATAAAATATACACTTTCATTTAAAGCACATTCTCAGCCTTTTCTCGGCAGCTGGAAAAGTTCCTTGGCAATAATCTCAGGGATTGAGGCATGTATAACAATTTAACACTTACTTATGTTACAGAGATATATATAGATAGATATATATATATATATATAT
>VWZF01004070.1:0-143324 GCA_013396755.1 Sclerurus mexicanus | reverse complement strand
TTGCCTCCTGCAGACTGATGCTGACAGGACCTGGGGGGGTTTAGGATGTCCCAAAGCTTTCAGTGTCCCGTATCATCAGGCCCACATGTGCACCCGAGGTTTGGGAGCAGTGATAATTAAGCTCCCTTATCACATTCAGTCCAATTCACTTTTAATTTCTCTGAACAGGGTGTGGAGTCCAGTAACAGCCTTCAAACAGTGCCGGGTGGGAAAGGAGCAGCACGACTCTGTGGACACCATGGGGTGATGAGGGAAGCGGGTAAAAGGCTGATAGCAGTGAGCTGAACTGAGAAGGAAATTGTTGAACTGAGCTTTTTGTTGGATGAGTTTTGAGAACAGCATCATTTAAATTAATAAGATTCACAGCTGACTAATGTTAATGCTGCTTTCCACCTCTGTTCCTTACTGCTGCAACTATTTTTTAAGAAAAAAAGGCAAAGTTCAAACAACATTGACTGTATTTCAGAAAAATAAATCACAAAGAAGTTGCATAATATCACTACATATCAACACTTTTTTGGCACTGAAATATCATTCTTGCTTCAAAATATCTGGATTGATTTTCTCTTGTTGCAACCTATATTATTTTAGTGTCTCTAACTCCATTGATGTTACTCTTAATTTAATCCAATAGACAAGAAGAATCAGGTTGTTTTCATAGAAAATACCAGCCATTACTTTTTGTGGCTTTTGGGTTTGTTTTTTTTTCACTTGGTTGGTTTGGTTTGTTTTCAATGTGACCTTGTTCTTCCATGATACCTCTGCCTCTACAGAAAATGTCCACCACTATTGGATTGATCCTTGATTATTTCTAATTACACAAAACATTATCTTTCTTAGCAGATTCAGTTGTGTTTAATAGCCAAGCGGGAGTGGAAGGATCCTAGCAGGATTATCACTCAAAAAACAATTCAGTGTTTTATCAGAAGTACCAAGCATAGGCAGGAAGTAGAAACTGGAATCACAAGCATGTTTTTATTCTATCTTCTATTCTGACATAGTGTGTACATCCCAAGTTACAACCATCACACTAGCTGAGACTAAAGCTATGATGAGCGCAAGTCTCTAACTGGTCATCTCTGCTTGTTTTGTCCAAAGCGTAAGGCTGCAGGATGAACTCTCCCCTCCTTCTCACAGCAATTAATCATGCTGCGGATGATGAGCCCCACTGTCACTGGCAGGAGAGCCACAACACTGTGCATAGCACAGCTGGACCAAATCACTCCATGGAACTGAACAGGGTCCCCAAAACACAGACTGGCAGGTAAGTTTTCCTGACTACTTCTATTTATGGGCCAGAGTCCCCCTTCGTTATTAGTTCAATGCATTTCCAGAGGGTGAAAAATGAAATCTTACTAACATATATTGCAAAGAATTTATAACAGGGTATTTCTGGGGTTATGATTAACTCAACAGAAATCCTGTCTTATACAAATGCACTTTAAAAGCCCCTGCATAATTAAATATCATTCTTGTGAGTAAAATTTTTTTTTTCCTCTCTGAGCTGATCCATTCTTCTGGAGCTCCTTTTCCCCCCTCTCTATGATGTGGTTGTATCAGAATCAATAATCTGTTTATAGATAAAAGGAAAACTTTTTTCCTCATCATTTAGTAGATTCATACTGCTTTCAGTTGTATTTTTTTATTCCTTTTAAGTTGTTTTGGTTTTTTTTTCTCTAGACAGAAAACTTGAGATAGCTGCTTTGAAGATAAGTCTCATATCAAGCGGAAAGCACGAAAGATAACTAAAGTTCAAAACTTCTTAAGTTCTGATTTAGGGAAGATAGGAGAGCTCACTTCTTCCATTTGTTCCCAACACAGAGGCCTCGGGTTACTCTGTTATTTGGCTCATTTTCTTTCTCTAGTTCCACATTCTCAGCCTGTAATGTTGCTTGGGATTCTTTTACCTGGTCTGCTGGTCAGCCAAGAAAGAGCAGGTTGTGATCTTATTTCTTTTTTTCATTTCTGTGACAAAGACTTAAAGTTACCCACTCCCAACACACCTCTTTGTACCATGTTCCTATCTGTTCTAAATGCTCTCTTGCCTACATGACTTAAGGATTGCTTTCCTGAATTTTTACAAAGAAAACCTATAAAAACGCACAGAGTGAAATTTAACCCTTTTACAAAAGAGTGGATGACACCTTGTAAATTGTATTCCTACACTTTCATTCAGAAGAGCAAATCTCTCAATTCTGAAATGCTTCAGGGAGGATGAGCAGCACCACCAGAGTTTAGATACAACATTGCCAGCACTTGATGTAAATTTTGGGTTGAACCCTCCAGGGTGCTTGTGTCACAAGGTCATTATTTGTCATCATTTGGGCTATTTAAATGCATATCATGCGTTGATATCTCTGCAATTACTTCAGCTTTATGACAATTTAAAGACCACCATTAATTTCAGGGCATTATTTGATGAACCTTAAGGCCGGTTTGAACTCCAATCAGTAGGAATACACACGTGCTTATTGCTGAGCACATTTGCCAGCTGAAGAACTCAGTGAAAGTTCTCATGGAGAACCTATGAAAGACGTCTGTGTTTCATGTAGAAAAACACGTTTGCATGATTCTTATCCGTCCTAAGGTAACAGTTTGATGAAAGAGATCTAAGTATAAATTCCAAATTTTAAACTAAATCGCCGAAAAGCAAAAGTAGATAATATGTCAGGAGTACAATTGGATTTCTTAAGCGAATGCAAGACGATAAATAGCATAATGTTGGAATTCTAAGACCAGGGGTTTTGGTGACAGAATTCGGGAGGGCGGTATTCCGCTGTGGTAAGCTGAGGGAAACTCAGGCAAGCTCAAATCACTTTTGTCAAATCATCTTGAGCAAGAAGTTTGCTTTCGTCCTGCTTTTATAGCAATAAGACCTCGGGGGCTCTGCCAGGGGGAGAGCCAGGGCTCACTGAGTTCCTCCAGTGGGCGCATTAGAGAGGCGCCGGCCCATCCAGCCCGAGGAAGCTGCTCTGGTTCACCTGCGAAGCGAGCGCTCAGTTCTGCACGGGTAACCCCGTCCGGAGCCGCGCTATCACCCCGATCCCAGCTCCTCGGATTCGCTGCCACTGCGGCTGACTCGGAACTGGAAATATGCCCCACTCCCAGCTACCCACACCCCGCATTTGTTTCTGGGCAGTTCCCAGGCGGGATGTCCGGGGGCAGGTCCTGTCACTGCCAAACGCGGTCACCAGAGCGGTGCGGCCTCGTTTGTGCCCCAGCGCAGCCCTTCGGTATCTGCGCTGAGGGAGCTGCTGCCCAGAGCCCTGACAGCGCATCCTCGCTGTCTGACCATGCAGCTCGGTGGGATGTGTCACCTGGAGGGAGGCATGTGTCACCTGGAGGGAGGGATGTGTCACCTGGAGGGAGGGATGTATCACCTGGAGGGAGGGATGTGTCACCTGGAGGGAGGGATGTGTCACCCGCCGCTGGGGGCGATAAACGCGCCCCTCCAGCGCTCCCAGCGCGGCCGAAGAGCGCTCAGATAAAGCCCACAGCCCGCCCAGCCCCAGCCGTGACTCAGACCTTGCTAAACACTCCGCTGAAGTTTGTTTACAGCGCTCTCGCTTGCTACATCAGGCGGAGGAGAGCTCTGGGTTTCCTTTTCTAATGTGGGATTTTTTTTTTTTTAGCAAACACAACTGACAAAACTGTCAGCTCTCCTTGTTGTTTTTCAAGTTGTATAAACAGAATTAAGCTGCAGGGAGTCTATTAATAAAGTCCCACGCAACAAAAGCATTCACAATCTTCAAGGAAGGTTTTAATCTCCCAGGAAAAAATCAATTTTATTTAGAATAAGCTAGTAAAGAATGGAGATTACTCGAGGGAATTAGTCTTTAAAGTATGATGGAGAAATATAGATTTCCTTCTCTACAGGAGTATGATGTTGCATTGCATGTAAAACGTGCCATAACAATTACACAAAGATTTCTTTTAAATTTCCAGGCTCATTAACCCTATAGCTTTATAGAAATAAGTACTTCTGATAAAAACGAGAAAAAGCATAATTAGAGAGACAAATACCTGGCAGGAAAAGCTTAGAGCCTTGAATAAGTTCCACTGCACTAATGAAGCACTCCACCAAATCCCAGGAGGTCCAAACACATTATGTGTGTCGACTCCAGTGCAGAAGAAGTAACCTTGTGCCCTTGCTTTCCATATCTATGGCATCTGCAAACTGCCACAAAGGGATGAATGCAGAGGGTGAAGTTATATTAATCCAAGTTAAATGAGCACCTGGAATACAGCTGCCAAGACCTTCCCTCACAGATGGTGACACTTTGTCTTGGGGGCTGAGTGTGTACAAACAAGCCAAAGAACACGAATTCTGCTTTTGGTTATACCTGTGCTGCTCTGCAGCTGAGCGCATCTTCATCAGCCAGGGCACAGAGAATGGAGCTGCTCTGACTCAACACAGGATTCGAAGCATTTTCACTCCAAAACAGGCACTGCTGGGTTTTTAACGTTTATAGCTCGGAGAAATCAGAATGGCTTCAAGTCCTGACACTCTACATTTAGTTGTTAACGGGGTCAGCATTTCACTTTTACCTCTGTTTTATATTTCTCTGAGCCAGATAAGTGAGAACTGAACCCTGCGCTTATTATTCCCACTGCAAAAATCCAAAGAACCTTTTGAGTCACTGAGAAACAAACAGCATAAGGCAAGACCACTTCTCAGCAATTCACACTCTTTAACTGTTTGTGCTCCAAGATCTGCATCAAGTATCCCTTAAAGCCTTCTCCTAACACTTAATTAGGGAAAATCATAATCTGTACTTTGCAAGACTATGGAGCCACAAGTGCAGTGGCAGCTGTGTGGTTGGAAGGAAGGTTTAGTGGCTGCTGGAGTTGGCTTATACTTTCTAAAGACATTTAGCTTGCCTTTTTCAGACAAAGAAGCAAGCTAAAACCCCAACCCTGAATACGTCTTGACTCTCAGAAATTGCTTTTTAGCAGTCACAGCCACTTTAAGCAGAAGGCAATCTTGTATCTGAGCAAGGAGAAAAGCTCAGATCCAGAGCTGAGCTGAATTTTGTACTTTTCTTGTCTTTATTAAATTCAGATATATTCATGAATATTTAACAGTTAAAATGTTATTACTGCACAAACATTCTTCCCGCCTACAAATTGTTATATCCTGCCTCTGTTTATACTTTAATTTGATTTTGCTCCAAAGCGGGTATTTTCTATTTTTGCGGAAAATCCAGTTTTCTAGCAGAGCTAACCTCTCCTCCACCTGTCAGAAATACTTGTTGGCCCAGCTGATGTGGGAGCTTTAGCATCAGGGTTTCATTGGCAGTAATTCAGCTAATCTTGGTGTAAGTGGCCTGCACTAGAATGAAACGAAGCTGGCACAGATGTGGCTTGCACGGGTTGAGCCCCGGCTGGCACAGGTGTCACAGGAGGGTTTGATGTGGTGTCAGCATCACTGGTGCGGGGGGAAGACGGCACGTATGTCGTCAAAGGATGGTGCGGCGTCGTGCTCGTGGGCGTGGGTGCAAAGGCAGCAGGGTGGCAGCAGCCCTCACCTCTCCCACACACGTCGCTGCTGAACAGAGTCGGTAGCCACGCAGCAGCCCCGCTCCCACCACACAGCGGGGGCTCGGCTTACGCTGCCGCCCGTGGCGCTTCAACACCCGGCTGCCTTCCGTCCTCCTCCCGCATCCCTGCTCCCCTATTCTTTGTTGTAGGAAATAACAACCCAGACAACGGCAATGTCTCTTTTCCTTATTGGTAAACATTCTCTGGGCACATCTGCTGTGATGATGATAAGGCAGAGGTCTGCTCTCAAATGGGAAAAGCAGAATGTCAGTTTACATAATGGCCAGAAAACAAGAAAAAGAACCTATGCACTCGAGCAGCAAGCCTGTTTCTGTCTTGCCTCATTGTCTTAACAGGATTCTTATTGTGTTTATATTTAGAGACATGGGAAACTCTGCTAGCCATGCTCCCCATTGTTACTTAACCTCAAACAACCTATATAATACGCTGTCCATTAAGGAACCTGAATATAGACTCCAATCAAGGTGGCCAAACAAGATATAGGAAAATAAAGCTCAGTGCTTCCTCCTTGTTTGGGAAAAAACAAACAGGAAGGCTCCCTCTTACACTCACCTCGGCAGAAAGGAGGGAGGGAGGTTGTTTTTACAGGCTCACAGAAGGGTTCAGCTCTCCTTTGTGCACCTGTTTGGCTTTTTCATCATTTACGCTGCCAATAAATGGATAGAAACACTTCAGCAACTTATTTCCCAATTGGGAAACTTTTTTCTTTTCTTTACTTTTTAGGAACAGTGTTTATTAGAAATCCATGTTTCAAATCGACAGTGGAAAGCTGACATAACTAAGACAGCACTGACTGTGACTGGCTGATCATCAGCAAATTGCTTTTAATAATGTGTTACTGCTGGGGTAGGCTGGCCTGAACGCTGTAGGACAAAGGAAACATTAGCAAATAACTTGAATCCACAGAACTAATGTTAAACTGAGCGTTATGTTGTACAGACAACAGAGCCTTGATTGCCAAGGGTTCACAATTCCAACTCGCATACACCAGTGTGGAAGAGGACTAAAAGTGGCAACTGAGCCTGAAATTATGAATGCAAAGCAGTTTCACATGTAGAAAATATTTACAGTGACTCCTGATTATAAATGTTAATTATTTAAACAGCACATTTCAGTCTTAATTTGTCTTTAGGAGCCACAATATATGGGCCTTTCAAATCAGCCAAGGATGACAATGTAAAAAGTCACCCAAGGATGACAAATCATTTAAAGCTTTAAATTGATGGATTTACATACAGAGCTTTCACCTATTCCTGTGATGTTCTGTCTTGTCATAATCACAGCATTCGAGATTCCTCAGTAAGTATTAGGGTTTCGTATAGAAATACTAACACTTTTGACATTTAACGTAACATAAAGGCACAACAGTCCCTGGCATCCAGCAGAGAGAGATGTTGCCATCTGAAAGAAGTACAATTCTTTCAGTTCTTTTGGTTTTAGTGCCCCAGCCCCGGTGTGCGGCAGGCTGTGAAGATGCCCCCTCAGGTGTGTCTCTCTCAGCAGATAAGAGCCTCAGGGTTGCTCGGTGCTATCGTAAGCAAACACATTTCTTCAGTGAGCACACTTTGCACTGTCTTATCTTGTCATCCAGCCATCAAACACGAGACTGATGTAAAGATATGGAGAGAGAAAAGGCTGTGGTTCTTTCTTACTTCTCCCTGCACCTCCCAGTGCCTCTGGAATCCTCCTGCACAAAGATCACCAGGAAAATGGGAGGCATGCAAAAGGAACAGCAGTCTCCAAGAGGAGCTCAGGGCCCAAGAGATCTTTACGTGGCACCTTCCTGCTCCAATGCAAGAAGAGATCCCTTTCCTGCCATAGTTTCCTTTCTCTGCTGCTCAGTTTCACACACGAACCGCACCTGGGACATTCTGGGTTTCGTGCTGGCAATGAAAACAAACTGATTTCCAGGCTCGAGGCCAGAGACCTCACTAGGAATGGCTGCAGTAGGATTTGTCAGATTTCAAAATCAGACTTTTCCTGTCATTTCATTTATTTTAATTGCCCTCGCTGCCTTCTCCCCCACCCTCCGAGTGCCCCTTTCTTTCAGGTGGTGGCACTGCTGCACCGTTTGTGGTACTCAGCGCAGCCTGCTCTGCCAGATTTCAGAGTGTATCTTAACAAGTAATTAGAGCAATTTTCACTGGCTCATGCTGTCGGCTCTCCAGCTCCTGCATGATCCAAATGGCTCTCAGGGGATGTTACATTATGGTTGGTTTGTTATTGTTTGTTCCAGGCCAGTGCCACTAGACAAAAGCATTATAGAACTGGTGAGTGGTATTAATCACAATTTCTTAGATGTCTATGTCAGCCTTGTCCCTATTCTCACTTTCCCATTTTTTTTGCTTAGCTTTCATTTTGTTCTGAAAGAACAATAAAGATGTGATGCACAGAGTCCTGTGCCATATTAAAGCTCAACAACAGGCTGAAATATTTGTAAGGTTAAATAAAAAAAAAGTAGGAGAGAAAAATAAGCATTGCGTTTCATCGACTCCATCTCTTTGTTAGGAATCGCTGGATTAGTATCCGAGAGCTTCCCGTAAACAGCTGAAATCCCACCAGCTTTGGGTATTCCAAGTCCCTAAATTCACCTGGGGCTTAACGACTTGAGTTCAGCATACAATGCAGAACGTCCCCTGCTGTGCATCCCCGAAACAAACCCCTTTGAAAACAGTGCTTATTTCAATTCAGTCAATCCTTATCATGTCAAAACTCCGATAGTTTTGAAATTCACAGAGATGTACCCCTATCCCTGTGCTAAGAGAGGTATTCAGTCAAATAGGGGGAAAGAAAACAAATAGAGTAAATGCAACTAATTTATTCCATTTCTGATCTTATTGATTTTGGGTCTGGAGGGCTTTCAAACCCGTTAATTGAGGCAATAAGAAGTAATAATAAGTAATAATAACTTCAGTCTGTCTCCCTCCTGGGTCTTTGCAGTACCATGAGGTGACTTTTCAGTATTAGAAGAAAGAAACCTTCCAGCTGAAAACCCTCCAACACAACTGAAGGTCCTCTAAAAATATGGAAAAGAAAGAAAAGACAACCGGACAGTTGTTAAATTTCTTTTACAAAGAGGACCATGAGCCTGGTAGATCATTGACTGATGTAGCAATAATAACAAGCCTGCACTTACATGGTGCTTTACATCTTCAAAGTGCTCTGGAAACATTAACTAATTGATCTAGTCAGAAAAACAACTGCTTCCAGTGTAATATCCAGTGTGTAGTCACAAGAGAACAAGTTATTAACGAAAGGAAGCAATTTATTTGAAAATCTATTTTCATAAATTATACTCATCTTTTTTCCCCTCCTTTTTTAAGTTATTCCCTCTGCAGTCTGATTAATGCCTGGATTAATTTGCTTAGAATTTCTGGAAATTTAGTAAGTGCAAACTTAATAAAAGGCTGATAGAAATGTCAGAGGTAATTGATGCTTTAATGGGCATGAAATCTGGAAAAGTACCCGATCGGAATAGATTCACAAAGGCCTTTGTTAAAGCACTTGGGTAAAGGTTCAGCATACCAGGCTCGCTTCTTCAGACAAGTTTAGTAGTTTGTGTGCTGTGGGTATTCTCTGCTTCCTAAACTTAGAGGTACAAAAGATGTATCAGACCAACACACCACTTCTCCCATTAACTCCATGCATTGTATTATTTCCTACCTCTTTTTTATCAACATTTTTGAATTATGGCATTTTCAACCCAGTGGTTGCATAGAAGATTCTATTTTTTTTTAACGATAATAAGTAGTGTGTATCATGCCATACCAGCACAAGAGTATTATACAAGTTACAGCCATTCTATTTGTTTATTTTTTCCTTACTTGTATCGACACAAAAAGTTTCTGTTCCCATTCTTGGTTTGTCTGTTCCTCTAAACAAGACCTGATCCGATCTCTGAATCAGGTAAATCCTATTAGTCCATTTCAGCCATGAATACAAAGGAAACATTCCATAATCTGTCCACAAGCATCTAATCCACGTCTGTTTCTTAATGGAATATGCACACAGTGATAACACATATATTGTGTGTTATCAGGAAGCAAAAATATCTTCATCTGTGCTTGCTGCTGGGTGTAAACACTGTGTTTATCACTCCGTGGTTTCAAAGCCTTTTCTCTGTAGGAGAGCTAAGTTGGAACAGCACTAGTGAGTGTTGGTGTACCACACCAGGCTGTCTGCAAAGCCTCTGTCGTGCATTTGAAGTCAGTTCCTGAGTTCCTTTCCCTCTGTTCATACCGTGCAGTTCTGGCTGCACTTGCACTACCCAGCCCCACATTAGCTCTTGCCACAGCCAATAAGTAAAAACCATTGTAATGCTGTCTGGCTTGTAAATGAGAAGAACAATAAGGAAAGTCTGAGCCTGACAGCCAGCAGTCCATGGTGATTACGGAGAAAAGGGACCGCATTTTTTACTCTTTTTGTTATTGTTATTAAGGTCAGTGTCATCCATCAAGATGTGGAGTTATTTCTGACACAGTTTCAAAGGTCAATTGGTCATGTGCAGCGACAAAAGAAAGTCATGGAATAATGTACCCAAAAACTCGGGAATGTGCCTTTTCACTTTCTATTATTGTGCCCCTACTCATATTTCAATGCCAAAAGTCGACAAAGAGAGACATTTGAAAATACCAGTTAAGCAAACAGCGAGAAGAAACCACAAGTAACTCGTTGATGTATAGTTTGAAAGCCATGGAATGTCTCCTTCTAAGCTACCATTCTCTTCATTCCAAATACACAGTCAGTTTTTAGCCAGGAGAAATATTTCACTGGTCTCCCCCTGCTACAAAGCCACAGATTTGTTAAAAAGGCTCCTGGTCCTGCTCCAGTGAAAGTCTAACAGCAGAACTCCGAGTACGACCTCTCACGGTATGATTCCCTTGGCTGGCACACTACCATCTTTGTCCTGCCTTCTAGGAGGACTCTTTCCCTCAGTTTGAATTCAGGGGAAATCTTGGGCAAAGTCCGCTGAGGTTTCGCCACCATAACCTGCCACATCTCCACGGGCAGAGCTGCTGAAATCGGGAACAAGTGGTGAGGACTGAATCCAACAACCAGCAGGACACTGAGAGAGAAATTCCACTTCTACCCTCCACTGTGCACTGGCTGCACAAATACAGAGCTGCAATACCTTCAGCCATCCTCATCCATCTCTCCCTGGTAGGAGAGCACGGACATCAGTGCTTCCCATGTTCTAGAGCCAGGCAGAGGATTCCCTACCAGGCACGTGAAGCTGGACTAGAGGCCCCTGACTCCCATCCTCCACACCTTTCTGACAAATAAACTTGCTGGTTATTTGTTCCTCAGTGAATAACTCTGGAAACAAGGACTGCTTTTCCTAGTGGGCAGCAGCATTATCTGTGGGCACAGAGCTCAGCCTGCAGCCAGGCTGCACAAGGGCTGCATTACCCACCTGTGGCACAAGTGCCTTCAGTATTTGCTGTGCTGTTCAGCTCTTTGCATTTCACAGAAGCTCATTGGCAGGCCACGGCTATAATGTGAGTGGTCCTGGCACTCACAGTCACTCCTGATTACTGTAATTGCAATGCAGTACCACAGAATGCTATGGAAATTACATGGTAAATAATTGCCAGGTAAGCAGTTGCATTTTTTTCATTAAATTTCGTGGCTGTGCAAAATTTGTCTCATAGTTGTTCATAAATTAGGCTTAAAGAGGTCCCGTGAGTGGTAACAAAGTGTTTAGTATAAAAAACTGCAGAGAGTTTCTTCTCACTTGTAAAGTTTGCAATATGAAAAACATAAAGCAAGTTTTGGAGGGTGCATTACGTCATTAAATCTAGAGTACAACAACGAAGAACAGAAATAAGTTTCTATGGAAGGATAAAGCTGGAAGTGGGTCTGTGAGGCACAAGACAGTTACAATCTCCCCATCAGTGCTGAAGCTCTTTGTTCACAGTCACCACTTTGTGTCTTTACCCAGCCCTGGTTTACTAAACTAGAATAAATACAGAACTAATATTTTGAATCGATTAGATTATTCAGTCAGATACATTCAGTTCTACGGGAGTCAGGATTTATGCATTAGGTCAGTCATTAACAGCCTGTTTAGACCCACTTCAGGCACACTGACAGGCATATATATTGACAAACCAGCTCCCAAAAGTAAAAAACATTCATTATTTAACTGTAGAATCAAATCAGTCATTTAAAAATGAGTTTGTGAAAAGCGGAGACTTTTCTTGTTTATCTTTGTCAAAGGCTCGCTCCATTACCCACCAGGGTGGGCAGACCTTGCTTTTTCAAACATTGCACACCTCAGCCTGTCTCCCCCAACAACACCCTGACCTCTCTTCTGAGGAGGAATCCCATTTAAACACCCAGTCACAAGGGGGTTATTCTTCTGTATTCTCAGGGTTTGCCCTTCCTAGATAAGACCAGTACTGTAAACTCTGCAGGAGATTAAGGCAAAGTTCTCAAAACCATTGACTCAACCATTGTCCCTCGATAGCTCTCAAATGTGGGATCGAGATAAGGCACCTCTCAGAAATCATTTCTTTTTTTCTGCTTCTTCCTCCCCACTGCCTTTTAGACAAACACTGGGTTCATGCATTCAATGCCCCAGTAACATACAGGTTAAAATATAACAGTCAAAAATTGCTGTACAGCAGCCTCAAATTCTGTCATCGGTTTTCAAAGCTTTGCTGGTGATCACATATTGAGGGTAAAAAATTTTAAAACACTGTTATAGGCTTCCCAGTTATTGCCTCAACTCCTTCTCTCAACGTTGTGATTCCTTCTATGAAAAACATTTAAAATCTTAGTTAAATGACTGTCTTGCCTCTGCGAAGACAGAGAACTGCTGCTAAGACACCCTGAGAGGCCGAGATGCATAATTTCTTTTTTCTAACTCTGTGTGTTGTGTATTGTCCTCTGGTAGACAAAGCCCTTCAGTGAAAGGACTCTCTTTTCTGAAATTCCATGGATCTGCCAGGCTAACAGGTCTCAATGGCCCTGTCCCTCACCTGGGCCCCACTCTTGCCCAGGGGCTCCATTGAATTCCAGGCTTTCAGCCCTGCCCGAGCTGGTTTGTCGCTGTGTTTGCCTGCAGGGTTGCCTCCTGGGTGGACCCTGCACCCCCTGCTCGCTGCAGACGTGCTTAGATGTGTGTCACAGATTGTCCCCAAGCCCTGGCTTTGGCCTCATCCCCCGGCTGGACTCTGGTCCCTGCTGTAGCCTTGTCTCCAGGGTGGCCCTGTCTCCTTTTATCCCTGTTTGGGCTCCCTGGAAGGACCCTGGACCTGGCTCATGGTTTGCCTTGTCTGGGCTGTTGATGGACCCTGTGACCAGCTCCTGGCTCTGACAGCATGGTCAGACCCTGAAGGATGTGCCAGGGCCCTGAGCACCAGGCTCTGTGGTACCTGAAGGGGGAGCAGACCCTGCTGTTCCCTGACACAAAACAATAACCTATTAATGTGCTCTAATAGCAGCAATAAGGACTCAGTTTTCAGTCTTGGAAAAAACTAAACCAGAAACATTGTGGAAGTTCCTTGGTTTTCCCCTTTAAACAACTGAAGGGTGACATCAGTTGTTCTAAGTCCTGCTCAATCCTCCCAACAAAGTGCAGTTTGTTACAAGTGATTACGACAGAGGAGGTCCCATAAATATAATTTCATATGAAGTGCTGTAATTACCATAAGGCACAAGTTTAACTAATTTATTTTCAAAAAAAGGACACTAGTCAGTCAGCAGCCTTGAAGGTTCCACTCACTAATTGTTAAACTCTTCCAGTTGAAAACAAAGACCTGGACATCTCTGAGCTCTTCAAATGTACAAACACACTGAAAAAATCTTTGTAAAACAATCAGGAATTCAGGATGAAATTCTGCAACATGTTGTATGCCTAATTTTTACAAGGGATCCTTCACTTCCTTCTCTAGTCTCCCAAGTTGAGAATGGCTGGCAGTGATATCCAAAGGTTTCTTGTCTCAGGAAATAAAACTCATTTTAACTCAGGTACACACATGAGCACCTAAGGAGCCAACTCTATTGATGTATATAGAAAAACACAAAAATTATTAAGGGCAGCAGAGAACTTTCATGATTGGAAAAAGAGCTAATTTCATCTGCTTAAAATATGCCAACCATTACATGTCAACACAGTGCTTACAGAAGATGGAAATTTGTCTGGGGGTTTGTTTCTTTTCTCCCAAACAGCATATTTGTGCTGCACAGAGCACCCTGATGTATGAGGATTGCATTGGCATATACAATATAAGGAGACAAATGAGAGTCAGGGGTCACATTTTTAGCAAGCTATGTTGTATAGAGAGCATAATTTTGATCATTTATTAGAAGAATGATTACTTCTGAACTTAGCCTATATATTAGAATATATGATCAATGCATGTGTGTTGACCTGTAGATATGCTGGTTAGACATTTTGGTGAGCAGAGATGGTGCCCACCAGTGACAATCCAAACTCCACTCAAGTCAGCTGTCTTCACCTGGCTCCTCACTGTTCAGTTCCAGGGGGAAGAGACTCTTCCATAAAAGTCATGTCCTGATGCAGCACACGCTGTTGTAAAGTTACTCACCCCCAGCTTTAACAGTGTTATGTGTTATTTACATGACCCCTGAGAGCAGAATGAGCTGTTGTGTGACCTCAGTGTGCCACTCGGATCGACAGAGCGACGCGGACTGTTTGCCAAACACGAAATCGGGTCTTAACGTTGTTTTAAAGACCTATGAGGTTGTGCATAATTTCATAAGTTGTCTATTAAATTGAATTGCTGACTCTAAGCTACTGATATCATTCAATTCTGATCTATTGATCATACAAAAAATGCTGGCTGAGAGTGTGTGCAACACTTGCTATAAATTTCTTTATACCAGACACAAAATGCACTGCTGGCCAAGGTATGAAAGCCAAATGAACACACTTGTTTCAGCCTAAAGATCTCTATGCCTGATAACTGTAGCCTGCAGGCAAAACACAGCTCTGTATCACAGACTTTATAATAAAAAAAAATTATTTTTCCTTTATTTTATTTTATTAGAAAGTACTTTGGAATGTATTTGTATATGTGGTCCCCTGTAGCTCTGAATGCTGAATTATGATGAATTATGTCACACTGATAAACTGTTTCCTTTGCAAGATGCAGCATAGCTTTTACAGACCAATACCAATTTGAACAAAAAAAGCATCTACCTTTATCTTAAGGGAGAAAACAGAGGTATTCTGAAAGATAATTAGATAACCCCTGTAGTATTTTGCTGTCATTTTGTAATGACATACATATGTGGTAGAGATGACCATACACTCCCATTCATAAATGCTACCATTTTACAGTGATTGCCATTCTATTGTGACCCCAAAATCAGGAATAGTATTAAAGCCTTCCTGACAAGTAAAGAATTCACAGGAATTACAGGAGAGATTAGCAGAACAAACACTTCCAGCTTTTCCAGGTTCTTCTTCTAAGTTGTTTAAATAAGAAAGCAAGGTGGAGACGCTAAAAACAACTGGAGAAGTCACAAGCCTTGACTGGGTCCTCCCTTTCTCAAAGTCATTCCACTTTGCATCAGTTGGCTGTTGTTTGGTCAATCTTTTGGACTCCAGGTTCTCAGTTTACCATCCCTTATCAGCAAGAGGCCCAGGAGTCACAAGCCTGTCTCAGGTCAGTCTGTTCTTCCCCGGAGCAACTGCTGTTTGCAGTTCCAGACAGAAGAACACACTATCACTCATTCTGTCTTCACCTCTCTTGGATCTTCCTTAGTGTCCACCCTGAATCCTTAAGGAATCCTGATCTCTTCACTGTAAATTTGGTGTAAAACACCTGCCTTGTGTCTATCTTGCCTACTTGTTTGGTATGGTCCTTGGAGCATTTAAATCATGGTTGTGAGCATGATTATAACAATAAAAAGCATAAAAATAATAAAAGAGGTATTTTAATTGCTTATGATAAAGTATTATTCCAACAGACTGAATGAAATGTTGCCACTCCATGGTTGTGTTTTACTCCCAAAGACCAGAGCTTGGATAACGTGGAGAGATGCAGATACAGTTTGTAATTACGAGAAGAGCTGTCAATAACACTCCACCACTGTCACTTTTATTACCTGAGTCCCCCTCCCATAACACCACCTCATTTGCAGCCATGGGAAGATGCCAAATTGCTTTATTTCCAAAGTCTATGGCCATGTTTAAAAAGAGCCTTTGTGTGCAATATATTCCCCAGTGCTTAGGCTCATTAGTATTGCCTCAGCATGCATGGATTCACAACCAGCATCCTTATTTCATATGGAGGCATCCTTTAAAGAAATTGGATGCTAGAGGGCCTATACATCAATGTTATGATGCTGTATTTTTCATGGAACCTGTAAATAAGGTCACCACGATAGGGATATTCCAGATGACAGAATCTCTAATAGTTTTTGAGGAGCAGCCTGTTTCCCTCTGAAATGTCAATTTGCTTTCGACCCATGCCTATTAAAAAGTATACTTTGTCTAGCAGGGGCAAAGCACAATTCCGGCAGTTTTCATGGCTCTGGGTAAATATTGCTGGGGTGATGTATGCAAGACTAGCTGCCCAGAGCTGAAGAAGATGGTAATGAGGCCTCTGGATCATTGCAAGTGGCTTTGTTTGACTCTGTATTTTGGGGACTTCACCATGATGAATTCATAACTGAGATAGTGTGGCAAGAGAGAATAAACAGCAGCCTTGGCCTTGGAAAGCTGGTGCCCAGAATGCCATCTCTGTGGCTACACATGAAAATTTAAATAGCTTAAGCTTTTTTCATGGCTTTGGACCCAATCCTGATTCCCTGGAATCACCGACTTCAGAGAATGGAAGGTCAGGCTCTGTTTCACAGTGGAAGGATATGCAGTTTCTCCTCCCCGCCCTGCCAGCAGCTAATCGGTGCAGAGAGGGCACTGAGCTCAGGGCAAAGGCACCAGTGGGATCCAGGGCAGTGGTGACTGGAAGTCACTGCAACCGGGCAACTGAGAACTAAACGGGGGGTGGGGGGGGGGGAACTTATTCCTGGTGAATGTGTCCACTGTACAGAAATCACCATGTAATGAGAGGGGCAAAACAGGGAGAAACAAAACTAATTGGAAAAGAATGCAAGGGGGGAAACAGGGAAGTAGATACACAGGGAATCAAATAAGGCAGGCAAAACCAGAGCATAAAGCCCAATATAATATATTCAATATACTATATAACCCAATGTATTCATTATAATTCATGACATAGTGGAGTTCAGCATCCAGAGGAAGTAGATCAGTTATCCAGGCTGATATAATTCCTTGTCTTAACTAGAATACAGCAAATGAAAAGAGGAAAACTAAATTAATACAAACAAAAGTGAACAGAATTGAAGTGACCAGAAAAACACAAATCACATTATTTATAACAAGAGGGATGTGGTTCCTCAGTGCATCACACACCAGTTTTCTGTTCCATTCTCATAAAGTTCCCTCCCTTCTGTCACTGAAGGACTTAGATCCTGTAACTGTTCCCAGAGCACAGGGCATTGGAAGAAAAGGCTAACAAAAACAGGTTAGCAATAACAACAAAAAGGTTTGTGTTTCTGCTGCTGAATTCTCATTGTCCACAGCAACTTGAGAAGTGGTTTCTTTCAAGAGACAAATGATCAGCCAGTGGACACTGAATCTTTAAATTATCTTAACCTACTTTTATATACAATTCCTTTTGACAGTTCTCAGTTTTCCTTTTTTTCATCCTAGTCCAAAACATCTTCCCCCTTAGAACTGAAAGTGAATTTAAGTCTTGTTTCTTCCTTTAAAGATTTTTATCTCCTGGCTCAGGCTCTGCCTGTGAGCCCACCCAAAACTGTTTATGTTCCTTTTGTTCTGAGGTGCAGCCACATGTTCCAGGGACCCTTCAGGTGGGGAACCCACCTGCTGGGTCTGGGAGCCAGTGTGACTGGGCATTTCCCTTCCACACCAAAGAAGCCACATAATCACTTTGTCACTTCCATGGCACCTATTTTACTGCACAGGACTTTCCCTTTTAGAGAACCCCCCTAATTCCTTAATTGCTGTCTGCTAAAGACCACTTGTTTTTGCAGTACTGATTAGCTGTGGAGTTTATTTAACCCTCTGGCAGAGGAAGATTCTTATAAGAAACAGCACGATTTGTCTCACGGGATCAATCTCTGCCCTGTATCTTTGGCAGCAATACCCCATGCCTGTCCGTGCAGTCAGCTGGGTCTATTGCCACCACCACCAGCAAAGGGATCCTGAGCCTGAGCTCGGTGGTCAGTGCACTGTGGAGGAGAAAGGCTCGGAGAGAAGAGTTGGCCCACAAAGAACCTATTAGTGGCATTAGCAGAAATTAGCCACAGGCAGCATTAAATCCCTCTGTATCCAGTGGATTTCAGGATTCCCACTGTGACATGACTGTTCACTCATCCCTGGTTCCTAAGGAACGGTCTCAGGTTTTCACCCATACCTACCATACACTAATTAACTCCTATAACCTCGACCAGTCCTCTACATCACTTTACAAAAGAGTCAGCAACTTTAGGCAGGCTCTGAAGATATCATCCTTCTGTCATTCTTGCATCATTATTGCTTCTGGTTCACCAAAACCAAACAACTGTCCTACATAACTTTTCCCTTGTGTGGGATATAATGAAGCTTCATAACCAAGAAGGCCATAAAAGTGCCCATTCCATGCCTGAGACTTGAACCAACCTCCCTGGACACTTGAATGCATTTTAGCCCTGTCGTGTTCACCTCACCCTCGTTCACCACACTGTAGTTGGTGTTTATTAGAGGAATATAGGAATTTTTCCTACATAGGATAATATTTCCTGGACAGTCAGACAAGTGCCAGGCTGTTATCTGTCAGTCCTTCCACCTTTCATCATCTCCTGGGAGAGATTAACTGCAGACAGTGATGAAGAATAGTCTGTAACTTGCTAATGCTTTTATTCACTTGTATCAATAGCGAAGGAATGTTGGAAAATACAAGTTTACTCTTGCAAGGGTTTTTGCTGAAGTTAATATTCCCATGGAAGACCGGAATAATGAAGCAATATCTTCTGAAGTCATGGTGCTGAACAGAGTCAGGAGTCCTGAATTCTACTATCAGTTCTTCTTAGATATTTTGGGCAATTTTCTCTAATAAAATCTGTTCCTTGAGTCTCAGTGTGTGTTGAACAATCCTTCAGCACTTTTCAAAGTTCATGGGCATCTGCAGTTAAGAAGTAACCCAAACATTTCTATTATAAGTTGATTGGAGTGAACATGTCTTGGTGCCAAACTCCCAAGCTTTATTTTAAACAAAGCTTTAGGGAAAAAGCTCTTACACAATTATTAAAGTCAAATGGAATTCTTTCAAAAAGCTTCATGTCTGATTGAAATGACTGGCTATTCAGCATTTTATCTGTAATCCAGTGAAATAAAATTAGTTTGTATGCCCTTTTTATGTTTTAATAAAAACATATTTTAAAATCTTACCCTGATACTCATTCAGACTTTGCTGGCATTTGGCATTAGATTTCCTAATGTATCTCTTGGAGCTATTCCAAAGAAGAAAAGAAGGGGAGAGAGAAGAGGGGAGAGAGAGAAGAAATAAAGAGAGTTGTTTTGATTTACGTTATTTTTTTAGTTTTAATCGCTTCTCTCTAAAACAAGATGCAATGAACTACAGGGTTTCAGTGGTCAATGCTGAAATATTATAAGCAGTTCAAATGGCTGTGGATTCCTCCCATCTGTCATGGACTGCAATTGAGCACTGGAACAGAAAAGTGATATTAGTTTCAAACCAAAAATAAATCATCAGGCCAAGTCTGTGTGTCTAATCCCACCTACAGTGCCCTACCAGCGACCTTCCCATGGCCAGGACAAATCGTGTTCTGTAGGGAATCCATAAATTCATTCCTCATGCTGGCTCATTTTGGCTCCCTTTGTGAGGAACAAGAAAATCTCAGATCCCTCACACCGCCCCCACCACGTGAGTGTTTCAGGCCTTGGCAATGGTGGCTTCTCTCCACCACAGTCTCATATTTAAGATCTCTGAACTTGTCTATCAGGAGACTATAAGGGCTGAGCCATTAGGAGCTGATGTCTGTCCCATGTAAACAGAGGGGGAAAGAACGGAATCTGACTCCAGACATGGATAACAAGCAGAGAGCTGTGCTTTCACACGTAAGAGGTGAAGTGCAAAGATAACTTCTGCATGTGTTTAGCATCCTCTTCCAAGGCCTAAGCAGGTGCACCTACAGGAACAGCAAAATCCACTGGATTCTGTTACCTGGACCAAGATCAAAGCTGCTTCTCCACACAACTGATGGAGGCCAAACCACGGAAGTCGGACTCATCCTGCTGTAACCTCTGTGTCAAATGACATGCATTATGTGTAATCCTCATTCACAGATGAAAATGGTCTGATTAGTTCATGTGTTACTTGTTAGAGAAAGTGGCACCAAACAAACACAGCAATTGGAACTGAGTGGTGGAAGAAAACAACAACATCCTACTTATTTTAAAATCTCATCAATAGTCCAGAAAAGGGAAGTGAAAAGATGTTCTGCACAGTGGGCTACTACAAGAAAACAAAGTGTTTGTGCTGCATTGCCTTGCTTTAAGACATATATTTTAGAGTGGGAAATGAGTCAGGTTTGTCAAAGATGACAGCTAAAATCATGGATATGCACAATATCTGAAATAAAACAGGCTTAAGGTACCTTTTGTGCCTGAAAAAGTACAGGCCTTTAGAAAAAATTCTTTATGTGGCAAGGTCCAAGGCCAGACAAGATGTTTGTGTTTGAATCTGGGAAAGGACTCTGGCTTCCCAGATCCACATCTTAAACAAATGAGTCGCCTTTGTTTGCTCCTGAAAATGCTAATTTGCACATACAAATTACTGCTGGGCACCTGTGTCCGTGTGTGTTTGTGGGAGTGAATTTAGAGACTGCTTTCCCAAAGTTAACTCACAGATCCAAACTCACAAGAAGGTCTCCACACAAAAGATAAGTTTGTGCATATAAAGGATCCCAATTTCTAATCAGGTTCATTGATGCTCAGTGTTTCTCGTTCCCATGGTAACCAGCTCACACAATAAGTGGCATTTTGTTTAATCAGTCATGAGAAAGAAGTCTGGGCATGGTGAATCAGACTGAATCAGAAACACTTTCCTTTACTCCCCTCATCAAAATAACTGCAGTGTGACTATAGGGCAATTCAAACCAGCAAGGCAGGATCAGGCCGTGAAATTCAGGTCTCAGCCCCGCTTTCAGACACCCCCTCAGAAGCTCAGATGAAAGTTTTGCTTCTGTTTCAAAGGCAGGAGTTTCTGTAGGCTGGGATTAGTTCAAGGTTCAGATTTTATCTCGCTGTACTGTAGGTAGCTGGTGTCAAGTCCACCAGAGGCAAGAGATGCTCAAGCCAAAAAACTCAAAATCATTTCAGGCTCACATACAAACTGGAAGAAACACATGAGAAAATAATTCTTAAATAGGGAAAATGTCCCAGACTTAATTACAATGGAAATAAAAGTTCCTTCCTCCCAGTTAATGCTTTAAGGGGTCAATGGCTGGAGTTTGCTTTGCACCAGAGGAAAAGAAATATAATTAATATATAGTTACAGCTTTTTAAATAGAAAAATAAAAACCATGTAAACTAAAGGCCATTGAGGAAAAGGGGGTTTTCTGACGTTCTCAGAAAACAAGTGTAAAAGTGGCATTCACATGGCTGGCCCTAAACTAGTTGTAGAGTAGAAAAGGATTACCTTTGATGTATAAAGATCAAAAAACCCAATTTTTTTCAGGTAATAAGATCTCTCTCAGATGGATTTCAGTAATATGAACATGTTTTCCATGGCATGGTAATAAAAATAAAACAATGCAATAAAACTACATCTAGGATAAGTCAGTGACTCTTGAATTCTCAGTGGAAGGTCAAACAAACTTACAGTTGGTATTCACAGTTTCTGCTGGAACAGTGATATGTAAAGAAAAATTAGAAAAGCAATGTGAGCAATAAGACTTGAAATAATTTTGTGGCTCTGGTGACACCATAATAAGCTTGATCAAGTGGCCCGTGATTTAACCACAACTGTAACAACCTTTTCCTGAACACTGGTTTTTAAAGGAGCTTTGGGAACGTGGGTGGAGAAGGAATATAACATAAAGTTTTTCTCTTTATCTGTTTTCAATTCCTGCTCAGACTATCCCATGTCCTTTATTTCCTTCTCTTGCTAATTGTACCATGCCTTTCTGTGACCCTCCCTCCTGAAGGCTCTAAAACCCAATCTCAACATTATCACAGCCATTGCTTTCATCACACTTTCACAAGTTCTTTTGAAAAAAAAATCCTTCCTTTTTTTTTCAGTCTAGAATTTCCAAGTACTGTTAATTTCAATATGTTAGAGAATATCTCAGTGTGAACATTTTATAGACAGGTAAGATAAAAACAGAAGGCCCCCTGTGAGAGAGTGGTAGAAGCAGGAACAAGACCCTGTGATTCTGACAGCGAGAACCTTTTCCACCCATTGGGTGGAATCTTTCATGGTGGTTTGGAATTTCTGGCCTCTTCTGTTCAAGGCAGGACAAGTGGAAGTGAGTGCTACTGAATGCTGTGCCAAAGCCAAGGAGAAATACAAGAGCAGAAAAAGTGATTATGGCTATCAAATTCACATTCCTAGGGGATGGCACCTTGGCCATAACAGAATGTTGAACTGCTTCATTTTAATGTATTTGCAATGGGTTGTTTCCAGCGAGATGCCACATGTTATGAAAGACTCTGCTCAGCCAGAGAAAATGCCAAACATTTGCTATTTTTTGTCTTTTGTTTAATCCCGCTATGGCTCCCCTTGGTATCGCCCGTGCAAGCACAGGGAAACACCTGTAGGTTTACTCATTTCGTCTATTCAGCTCAGTTACAGAACCAAGTTTCCACTGCAGTCTTTGCTTTTTACCTAATTTTCCATCTGAGCTGGCAGAAGATCAAGGAGGTCAAATGATTTGCTCGGGGTCACATAATGAGTCAGAATCTTGAGCCCAGATTAAATGCATGAGAGTCTCTGGCTCCAGCACACGGGACTTGTCTACTGAGTAAGCCACACAAGTCCCAGCTGTTTTCCCTTCCCACATGAGCTGAAAATGAGGAAGTTTGTAGAGACTCTGTCCAAAGCAGAAATTCAGCTGGCAGCAGGCGTTCTGTAGTAAACGCTGCATTTCAAGTGGGGTTAAATCAATACCAGAACTGTGGGCTACCTGGTACTGCTCATTTCTTACCCCCTTCAAATATCTGCCCCTTTTCCTTCTTGTGGTCATTCAAGAAATATGGAAAAGGGTTTTTAAATCTTTGTTATCACATGTAATCTCTGAAGACAGAAACAAACAAAGAAACCCCAAGCATTTAACCACAGAGCACTTCCTGCAGCCGCTGGAGATTATACTCCGTTCCTTTGGCACACAGAGAAGTTGCGTATCTACCCGGTAAAATCACGGCAGAGGAGAAGCCTAATCCAGATGGATTACAAAAAAGACTCCGTGTTTTAAATATTCACCTAGATACCAATGACACTTCCTGGCAGAGCTGGAGAGCTCTTACAGGTTACTGAGCATTCCTGAAGGGGAAGTTAGGAGTGCACAGAATTTCTGCTGGGGTAAGGCCCGAGTGTTAGGAATTATCACTGCAGCTTGAAGGTCTCGATTTCTTCAACATCTTGTCTGAGTTCATAAATCTGAGCTTTAACTAGGTAAGGGCTGAAATTTAGCTTGTGTGAGAGACCAAAATAAAAGGAAACTAAAGGAATCCAGTGCTACTTTGCCATCAGTTCTGCAGCAGGCTAGAGAACTAAGGTACACCTTACGTAATTAATCAACTAGAGTTCTAATTGATGTTATACACTATTGCTAGCACAAATGCTGGTGAATACCTTAGAAGACACGTGTTATGACAGAATAGATGAAGGACTCCTGATTTGTTCATCAGTGGTGCCAGCCCAGTTAAGTATTTGAGTGCTACCCTGGCCACAGCTCTGCTGTTGTTTACTGTCTCACATGGCAGCAGTGCCAGGGAGCACGGGGGGCTTCCAGACCTCCCACCAGAGAGCAATTCCTGTTGTGGGATGTGACAGCTGCATGTTACAGGTTGGACTCGAGGACCTCAGAGGTCTTTTCCAAAGTAATTGGTTCTGTGATTCTGTTTCCCATAACAGACTGTAAGTCTCACCAAGTCCTACCCACCAAAAACAGATGTTTCAGCCAGCCCAGCTCTTACCACCTTGGCTCTGTCAGACCCTCACCTTTGATCCTGAAGAGCATTTAGTAAATTCTCCGTAAAAAGCCACCCAAAGGCAAAGACCTAGGACCAGTCTGGCACATTCCCATAAGCTGAACTGTGGTTGGCCCTGAATTCCTCAGTCCTATTACTGATGGGTTGTTCCTCTTACTAACAAAATCCCAATTCAGAAAGCAAACTGGTGGGGGACTACCCTTGGAGAAGATGCACATTCTTCTTCAGGAGGCCCCTTCCACCCACATCCTAAGTCTTGCTCTCTGCTCAGTCCTTGGTGTGCAACTCAGTCTTGGTGTCCATCAGTTGCAAAACTGCTTCCTGCACACCAGTGGTGCAGACACTCGAACTGCACCGCGGAAGAACAGAGGCAGAAAAGCCACAGCTGAAGAGAATGCCTCCAGTGCCCTAAGTATAGACACAGCCCATGTGATCCTGCTCTAGGATGCTCACACCCAAGAAGCTCCTCTTTGTCACCTGCCACCTCGATCACAACAGTGCAGCACGTGAGTGTGGAGGTGTAGACCTCAGAAAGTGCCAACAAATCAAGTTACAGCAACGTGTGATCTCTGAAGCACACACTGTCATGGATGTAGCAACATGTCCCACCTTGACATCCACCAGAACGACGAATAAAGTTCAAGAATTTTTATTTTAATCATGTAGTTTTCCTGCAAGATGTACATATAATTCTGACTGTGGTTGACAGCTCCATTGCTTAGGACCTTCAGAACTGGATCACAGTGGTGACGCTCCCTCCTCTGTCCCAGAGCAGGGATGTTCTGCACTGCTGACACAGGCTACAGAATGAACTCCCTGGAGAAGGGGAATGTGCTGCCTTCTCCATGCTTCTGTGGCACTTGTCTGACCCTATTTTCCCTAAAACAAAGGAAGATCCCTGTGCACGCCAATGTGTGCCTGCCCCTCCCTTTGTGTTTCTGTGTGTGGATATATGTATACATTTGCATGCTAAGAGCCTGACAGATTAATTCGCTGTGTGCACACTTTCTCCCAAGGAGCACGCCAAGCATCTGGCTTAATGTACGGTGGGAACGTCTCCAGGGATGAGCACAATACCTGGGTCTGTTTGGAACAAACCACCACCACTCCCACTCCTGGAGGATGCTGGCAGGGCCAAAGCCTGAATCTGCCTCCAACACACCCTCGTTTAAAAGTTACAAGATAAAAGTTCAACTTCATAATTTCTTGTAAGTTCACACAAGCAAAATAAACTCATAGGAAAACTGTTGGTATTTAAAAGCTATCAATATACAAATATAAAACTCCGATGCGAGGCTGACAATGGCCAGCTCAAATATGCACAAAGCTCTCAATCATATATTATGAATGTGAAGTAAAAGAAAATGTTAATTTTCTGGTTCCCCTCACGGCCCTCTCTGACCCAGTTATTTCCATTAGTACTGCTCACACTCCCAGTGCAACATTTGCTTTGACAATCTGAATTTGTCTGGGCTGAAACTCACATCATGTTATCACCTATCCGATAAATTCATTTTTAAAACACACAAGAGAGACAAGCCCACTGATTAGAAGATACTTACTACTGGCGATGAATATGTCAGATATGAAAAAGGAATACACATTTAGCTCAGGCAAAACAGTTGGCCTGTTCACCAAGCACAGACAGCTCCTTAGCTGTGACCAGAAACCCTAAATGGACAGGAAAATCACTGGAAATTATTCTTATTGCTTTGCTGTAGCTTAAACGCCATTTCAATGCACTTAAGGGCCATTTTACACTGTTATTGCTCTGCAGATTCCTTAATTGTCAATAAAAGCAACACCTACACGTTCCAACTGCTTTTTCTTCTTAAATTAGCAATCATCTCTTCCAGGGACCTAATTAACCAGGCAACATAAACCAGATGAATATGTACTTTCTTTTGCTCCCAAATAAACACTCTGCAGATTTAATAAAAGTTATTCTGAATTCATGCTGAATCAGAAAAGGAAGAGCAAGCCAGTTTTGATTGCACACCATGTGTTCGTATTCCTGTCTCTCAGGATCTTATTGCACGTAACATGTTTTGGTTTGGGCCACAGCTGATGTAACTCTGGGCCAGCATGTGACCTTTTTGGAGGAACACTTGCCAGTGTGACTTGGGTGGATCCCAAAGACACAAAACCAAGAAGTCAAATAAAGAGAACTTGGCACGTATGGCAGCTTCAAAATTCTCATGACTTAAGCACATCTCATGATGCTTTGAAGACTGACTGGTGGGCAGGGGAGGAGCAGCTTTTCCTTATGGTTGACAATGCTGCTGATATTTTAGAAACAATGGCATCAGAAAGCACGTGGAGAACATCTAGCACTCCCGGCTGAGAGAAAGGCAAAGTGCCTTGCCTTCCAGAAGCCCCAGAGCAGCCCAAGGAGAACAAATCTCCAGACGGCCCCCTGTGGGGACCCTTTCCCTGAAACACCATCTGACCTGGCACGTCCACTCTCGTAGGGATGGGTCTGGGGAACTCACACTGACCCATCAGAGCCATCCTTACGCAGGCTGTGGAGTTTCCTTTTAGAGTCAGGACACAGCAGTTCCTATTTCCTAATAAAATCTCTCCTGGAAGCCCTAGATTTCAGGATCATGTATATCCAGGGATGCCCTTGCACTCTCCCTTCCTCTTCCAGAGGGGATAACACGCATAAAGAGAGACATCCTTACTTGCAGATGCAGAGTATGCAATGAAACCCAGATGATTACTATTTTACCCAAGATTTTACACACAGAATACCCTTAGCTCTCATTATCAATTACTTTTTGCATCAGGCTCACAAAATTCAATATGAGTTTTGTCTGAAAGAAGTTTTCAGTTGTCCCCTAAGTGAAATAACGTATTTTTGAGCGGCTGAGTTGCGCATCAAGGAACAAGAATTGTAAATAAGGAAGTACTTTGACTAGTGCAGAAGATTGATACAGCACCTGACAGCTTTCATTACGTAAATCTGATTTATTTCAGCAAACAAGTGACTGGAATCATGCATCATTTCTGAACGAGCTGACCCTCAGGTTTACATGGTTGGCTGATATGGGTTTGAAAACAGGAAGCTCCAGCTGTAACATGAGTGACCCAGACAGCAAAAAGCTAGACACCAAACTAAATTGGAAGGCAGGAAGTCAAAGTTCAAGCTCATACCACAAACAATACACAAATAATAAAGTTCCTCTGAGATATGTTTGGCAAAGCCAAATGCCATTGTGAGGTATAAAATATAAAAGAAAGTATAATATAAATGTTTATAGAGAAACTGAGCAAAGAATTGTTGGTAAATTCCCAACAGCGTTCCAAAGAGCCAATCCATCTGCATACATTTCCATAAACACTATATGTCCACTCTAAACTGCACACTAACTCTGACAGGATGTCTAACTCCCCGAGGTTCTCTTAACTAGGCCGTTCAAAAGCCCTGGGGTTTGATATCTTTATTCTTTGGTTTCCTAAGCCTTGAGTCCAGTTCCCTCTCAGCTCCCAGAATCCTGCCGCAGTCCCTGCACTTTCTCCTGCTCCTCTCACACTCTATCGTAAAGCACTTTTTGCTTTCTCCAGGGACCTGCCTCTCGGCGCTTTTGAGTTCTAGAGCCTTGCGCGGGCTCACACAAAGCCTTTACAGCCACATCCAGCAACATCTCACATCCTGTTTGCATCAGAGCTCCCCAGCGATTTCCCCAGCAACTACACCGGGGCAGTGCTGTCACCTCCCGGGGACCGCGTTTCTGCACAAACACTGCCGAGACCCGTGTGTGCCCACAGCAGAGCAGAGGCTGCACCTCGGGGCAGAGCGGCCAGCACAGAGGGTGTCAGCAGCCCTGCAGGTCGGGAATAAGGCTCCAGAGGCAAAGGGAGACATTGGCATCCCAGCAACCAGTGGTGGCCAGAGCCATGGTCTAGATTCACACAGATCCCTAAAAGCACCAGAGTTACAGCAGTTACACTCAAATCTTCCTAATTCCACTCTGCAGGAAACAATGGTGGTTTGAAATTTAATTTCATTTGCATTTAATTTGTCTGGGACTGTAATTCATCCCAAGATTCCTGACAATGCAATAAGTCTAATCACCTGTTGCAGGTTCCTTTTAGGACTCCCCTGCATCCTCGAGTTCTGTAACCAACCTCCCTTGGCTACGATTGTCCCACAGCCTTGGGCTCCAAAACTCGAATGGCAATTGCAGCCTCTGTCTCTCCAAGAACAACTACCACTCCCATTATGTCTATAAAGAAGGGTTGATACCAACTGCACCGTCTGTAAAATATTTCTGCAACTTTATCATGCATAAAATACCTCTTGTGTGCAGAACTCCGGGCTCTGGAGCCTGCAGACACACAAGGTGAACTCTGCATTGTCAAACATCCGCAACAGCTCACAGCTGATCTGACGCTTCACCACACAAACAACACTGGTGTTTTCCACAAATCTTGCTCAGAGCGCCTTTTGTCTCAAGTTCCTTTTTAATCTTGTTTGCTTTTTTTGCTTTCCAACTTCTCCTGTTTATTCCCTTGCCTTCTTTATTACTGTGAATCTCAAAAAATATTAGACCCTGTTAAAAGAGCGGCAATCCAGTCAGATGTTCATCTCATGTGTGCACTCATGAAGCCAAGGGAGCTTCAGCACATCCATACACTGTGCATTTTGTTGGACTAATTTCTATATAAGCATGTGGATAAATTCTTCTAAATTGCTACACATGGGGAAAGGAAGACTGAAACAGGAAAGAGAGAAATAAAAGACAGGAATTTAAAAAAAGCTTCCTTTTTATTGAATACCTCTTTTCATCTGAGATTTGGCAATTTCTGTATGAAGGAAGGTTTTAGCACTTGAAGGTCTAGAAAAATACTGTTAATTCACCTGGCAGCTACCAGTACTGTAAACCACATGAGTTCAGAAGCTTTCCAAAGCCTTATTTCTGTTAACAGTTACTGGTTACACAGCATTCACTATCACATGCCACCATCATTAGTAACAATTTTGTTCACCACAGATGTCAAATCTGTTCAAGGAAACACGAAAACTACAATAAAAAAGAGTGAAGTTCCATTTGCCGTCAATATTTTGTAAATGCAAAGTGAAGAGGCCCAGAGGCTGTGGGTCTGCACTTTGAAGATAAAGCAGCATTTTGCATTATGAAAAATTATATGCTAATCTTGGGATGATGGACCCGCACCTCAAAGGCGACTTCACTGCCACTATTTACTATTAACTTTGTTATGACAACACTGAGCCGCGTTGTTTGGTGATGCAATAGCATGGAGAGAAACGCAGGCCAGGAGCAGGACAGTTTAAAGTGTGGGGTAAACTGGTACCTGCACATGCAGTGAAAATAGAGATGTGCAAACCTCTGAAAACCAAACACAGCGTTCTGAAGTTGGATATTCAAGGATTAACAATCATTTTAAAGCTACAAGGGCTCAGGCTGAGCTTAAAAGGTGAAACAAACTGAGGATCATATTAAGGCAAAAGAATGTGCTGGGAAATGTCTCAGTAAATATTCAGGGAGATTTAGTTTGTCCTCATTAAATGCTCACTTTGTATTTTTCAATAAATGTCATTCGTAGAGTTTCTGTGGTTTCTGTAGAACTTTTCTGATATATTTACAGTGCTTTAAACCCTTCTTGTGCACAACTCCCTGTAAGATTAAACAAGACTACAATCTCAGGGGAAAAAATGAAAAGCATTGTCACAGTGAATAAATGGATTTAATGACAGGTTTAGCTTTACTTATGCTTGGTGTTTTTACATTTTGCAACCTAAATTGTGACACAGCTTCAATTTGTTTCCTCACTCAAGTAATTGAAGTTGCAATACTGTTTCCTGAATTTGCAATTTCAATTTGTTCATTCTTCTCCTGAGACTCGTCTTTCCTCTTCCTAGCGAAGGTTAACGGATTCAGTCAAATGTGCCTTATCTGTGTCCCAGATTAGATCAGCGAGAATTAATAGAGAATGTTCTGTATCTCACCTGCTTTGGCATAAAGCGATTAGAAGTGCTAAGGAAGGGAAAATAATAATTATCCTCTGTGTTTAATTGTGATGATAAGTTACTAACAATCACTTTAGAGTAAAGGAAAAGGTTTTTGCTAGATAGATCAAGAATTCTAATTCTGCTCTAGTCTTGGCAGCATTTTCTAATCATGATTTTCTAATTCTAGAGATCTGTGTGCATGAAGTGCACAGACTGTGTAACCCAGAGGGGAATGTTGTACCAACATTGTACCACTGCAGGGTCTTGGAGCAGGACTGAGGGGACACAGAGCCCGACTCCAGGTCCAGCTGTTACTGAAGTTGTCTCAGTCATTGCAGAGTGTTCTACATGCCCAGAAATGTTTGATTTCCTCTCACACAGCAGAGGGTGGCTCAGATATAATTCAGGGTTGCCATATAGTGAAGGGCAGGCTTTGCACACACTGAGATACCACATCCAGGCAGTTACCTCATGCACTCTGAGTTACCATCTACCCTCAAGCACAGACAGTATGGTTTGTTATTTACCCCTACACATGCACGTGTGTTTACGTACACTTACCTTAGACCACTGGTGGCTGTCAGCTTTTGGGATGTCTCAAAAAGCAGTGACTATTGCCCTGCTCTCCTAACGTGCGAACTGCCAGCACAAATCCCATTTCACAGCAAGGTCAGTGTGTGCAGCAGAGGACTCCCCCAGGCCACTCGCAGTCACTCCTCACCGTGGCCCTTGGGGCCCTTGGTGGCAGGAATGTTTCACCTGCACCCAGGTTTTCCACCTCAACCCCCATCCTGGTATCCTTTCTTACAAACTCTCACCTCAGTGCTGCTGCAGGGGCCCTCCTGTGACACAGTGCCCTCCCCACGCAGGGCTGTGCCAGCAGGGAACGCAGCCCCTGGTGAGATTTTTAAGGCAAATCATGGTTTTTTCCACAAGCCAGCTCGATTTGGACCCAGCATCTTCAGGCTATGAAAACATGTCTGTCCGTCACTTGACCAAATAGAGCAATTCAATAACTAGCAGATGTGCAAACATCTCCTAATGCCTTCACTGTGTCCCCAGTCTTTCCAAATGCTCTCCATGGACTGGGACCACAGCAGTTCTGCTGCCTGCAGCCTGCAGAACAGTGCCAGGCAAGGTGCAAATCTTCAGTGATTTGCAAGAGGCCAGCTAGAGACTGGCCTGCTCAAAACAAGGGGAACAGGTGATTTTCCATACACTGAACTGCAGTCCAAGTTGTGCATCTACATAAAGCTTATTGCAAGTAAAACCTGATGGCATTTTTCAAGAGTTGAGCAGCTTTGTGCAACTTCTCCCCTTACATAAAATGAATAAATATCCAAGTGCACACACGCACTGCTGAATTTTTTGAAGTTTTTGATCTCAAACGCTCTTCCTTATTTTATTTCTCTCTGTATCCCTCCAGATAACGGTAGGGGGTATAAATTAAAGACTTATATCTCCTAACTAGAGAAAACAGGTCTCACTTCTGCTGTGGCACCTGAAATGGAACAGGTTATCCCTGGGGATGTGCACAGCACAAAGCACAGTCCTCAGCTAGCTTCAAATCCCAGCAAAGACCACTCAGGAAACAGAAAGTGAGCAGAAATATGAAGCATTTAACAGTGTTTAGACAACAGCAGCAGTAGGTCATTTTGCTCTGATTTGAGACTGAAATGCTCTCAGCAGACAGAGTTTGGAGCTGCTCTTTTTCAAGGACAGGGAGAAGAGTTTTTATGAGTTATTAAATCAGGAGAGCTGAGTTCCCCAGGCACAGAGAATGAGATCAGGTGTGTCCAACAACTCTTCACATGTGCAGTGCCCATCAAAGGAAGAGGAAGCCCAACCTGCCAAGCAAATGTTTTATATTGAGCTGGAGGGTTCCAAATGTCTCACAACAGTGTCAGATAAACAAAAGGAGACTCGAGAAGGTGACAGGAAAGCTCTCACTCAAGTGTTGCTTCTGTTCCGAAGATGAGTGACAGACAAAGAATTTCCCCCACTTAACAACAAAAAGAAATCTCAGGCTGCTCCAGCCAGAGAGCTCTGTGAAATATCAGTGCTGTGCAAGATCTTTTCTAAGGTAATGTATTTTGTGTCTAAAGAGAAACCCAACCAAAATAGCATAAATTGTGCTTCTAATTGTATCTTTTAATGAGAAAATCAATACCACAGTAATACTATTTCAATATTTTCATTAAATATTAAACTTCAGCGACCACAGAGATGGCCCATTTAACAGTTTAAATTTTTTCTGCTAGAAATACTTGTATCAGATAGCTATTGATTGGCCAATTGTAATTCATGTAATGAATGTAACAAACATACATTTATCCTCCTGAAAAATTACTGCAAAACAAATCTCCCCAGAAGAAGCACGAGATGGCAGAATGACAAAAACAAGGGACAACCAGCAGAATATCCTTTCTGTTTTTTTCTGTGATGGATATTGATCTGTGATACAGCTGAACAGCTGACACGGGGTGGGGTGGTGGAGGTCCCATGGAGGCTGATGAGGACCCCCAAGGGCTGTCAGTGCCCCCTGTGCCCTGACAGTAGGTCAGTAAGACCTATCCATGGAAAGAAAAAATACAGGAGTGTTCACCTCCAACAAATTTCCAAGGCAAAGAGGCATCAGCAGAGCGCAGACAGAAGCATTAAGAGAGCATCTGTTATGTTAGATCTACAGCCTGGCATTGGGAAAGTTGCTACACACATTTCCATGGGAATTTTTTCATTTTTTGAAGTAAACATATTAAGGGAGAAGTCAGCCTGGGCAGATCCCACAGCCCCATCAGAACCTGGGCCTAAATGGGAAGCCGGCAAAGGCTGAACTGAAAGGAATCAAAAAGCTTTTTTTATATATCACTGAACAAATTAACTTGTTTCTTTTGATGGGTGTAACAATTTTCCTAATTTTAAAAGTATTCCTAGCACTTCCCTATTATTTTAAGCCTACTCACTTCAGTAAAGTTACTGCAAATTTAAACCCATGTAAGACAGAATTCAGACATCAGTGCCATTGCCCTTGCTCTGTAAATCAGCAAATTTCCCTCTCTGCTAAAAGTGAGATTTCACAGTCAATTTAAGCTGATCTAAGACTGCACTGCTCCTGAGCAGGGCAATCCAACTTCCTTTTATCTCCAGCTGCGTGTTCCCACCACTTCCCTTGTGTGGGCTCCAGAGATCATACAGCCACAGGATAAACAAGATCAGCTCACTGATCCTACTGAAAACTAGCTCTGAAAATACTGCGTTTGCAGCCAGTTTCTAAAGAGCTGAGAACACCCTTCTCTGACAATCTGCAGTCAGCCCTCACTTAAATTGTTTGTGAAACCTCAGCCTTAGACAGAAGGGGGGCATAAAAGGTACAAAAACCTGGCAATCTGTTACAGGCCATTGCAATATTTCAAAAGAACAATATTTATTCCCCTTTAGAAAACACCCCAGTCCACACAGACCCTCATGGACAAGAAAAACAGTTAAAATTAAACAAATTTGAGCAAAACACTCATTTTGCCAAATGTTTTTCAAATCTACAAACAGTTAGTTCCCATGAGAAATACGATCCAAGGAAAAACTCATCATTGCAATGTTGTCATTCCCCTTTTAATTTTTCTTCAGTACTTTTCTTACCTGATTGTTTTAAATTGTTAGGCTTTTTTAACTTGTCACTGGAGCTCTTAATTTGTGTATTTTTTATCAGCAATTTTTGCTAACTCTGCTCATAAAGCAATTAGGAAGATCTGCTTTCCCCTGTTCCAGTCTTTCATGTTTTTTGAGATTTTATCTGTGCAGTACTGTGATGATAAGCATAATGTTCCTTTCTGAGCTGTATTTCACGCTGCTTCTGTTTTTATCTATGTTCTAATGTGTGTTGTAAGATGAGAAAGTGTATCTTTCAAGGCAGCTAAAGAGACAGCAAAGAAATAATGTGGGAAGAATAGGTTGCTCTAATTAACTTGTACCATTATCAAGTGGTTTAATATTTACATTAGACAGGTAATACATCATCCTAGATAAGAATATATTCATTAATAATATCAAAATAATTGGCTGGGTTCTGAATTTTCAAAACCATCAAGCTCAGAAGTGTAATCACTGGTTTTGGCCCTGTTCTGATGCTTGAAGTTTATAAACACAAGTTTATAAACACACATTTTCTTTACCTAATTATAGTGCTTGTCGGAATGATAATCCATCTGATAAGGTCTATATGCATGTGGAATTCCCCCAAAAGACTGATTAAGAGTTTCCAAGTGTCCACATGCAGGCAGAAGTAAATTGAGGGCATCTCTGAAGTCTGCTAAAACAAGATTTTTATTGCAGTCCTAATTTTCATGCTGTAGGCACACAAATGAAGACAGGTAAATGCCTTTATTACAAGCCTTGTGAAAAACAATCAAACAGTAACATTTGGTAGATACAGACCTAAATGTGATTTGAATTGAGGACTGAAAAGCTTTAAACAATCTGTCCCATTACTAATCTCTGTCACATTTGACTTCTTACTGTGCTATTCTCTTGCAGTGTTACTGTGGATTATTGCCCATGACTTGGGTGTGGAGCTTTACCTCTGTGCACTGCTCTGTATTTTCAACACATTGTCACCCATTTACACACTAAAAAATCACCCAATATGTGTAGATTACAGAGGTTCTATAGAGGGTGGTTCACCATCAGTAGGAGTTCCATGTCTAGACCCTATTTAAACATTAGGGTTTTTGCATGGTGCCCTCCCAAATCAACAGCTGGGGCAAAAAAGGTGATTTTCTTAAGAATGAGCAACAGTCATCTGCACAGAAACAGGATAAATTATTAAAAATGGGATGAGCCTTCTTTTAGGTTGATTATGGCCAGGCAGGGGTTCTCAGAGATCACTCAGTGACTCAGTAAACTCACTAAAAGTGACAAGATGCTAAAACACTAATGGTTTATATTCTGACCTTTTCTACTCTTTATCTTTTTGTCTGGTTTTTTTAATCATGTAACCTCTTAGGGAAGGAAATATTGCCTTCTTTTATGTTGGGAAATTGCCCAGAACATTGCAGACACTACCCAAACAGGGAGTAACTATAATAATAACAAAAAGAGGAGGAGGAGGTTTACTTGACCCCACAGCAGTCCCCTAAAGACTCCTGTCAGACTTGGGAATTGTAGCCTGGCTTATTCCTTCAGCAAAATTGCCCGTAGTTCATGGCACCAGTTTGATTAATGCTATCAAAATGTACAGCAGAAAGGTGCATTGCTGTGCAATCAGGGATGTCTGAACCTGGTTTTGGAGGGTGTCACGTTGACAGTGAATGCAGCCATCAAGAATACATAGATACATACCTGTTGTGCTGTCCTGGGGTGGAGTTGAAGGGGTCCCGATTGTCCTGTCAGTTCTGCTCCTGGCTTCAGAACCTTCACTCCCTGGCAGATAAATCTCTGTGCCCCATCTGTAAAACAGGGGTAATGGTTTTGTTGCTGGAGCATTTGGACACGTACAAATAAAATGCCACCTAAGAGTACAATACCCTTAACACACCTTCTCTCCACTGAACAAGGTCTCAAAGCAAAACCTTTCCCTGTGATATTTTTCTCTGCGCATTTTAAGCAGCATGTGATAAAAAGGCCAATATAATGAAATAAACTCTGCAAATACCTCATTTTCCCCAGATTTAATTATGATGAATCTTCTCTACTGTGATAACATTTTTTAACCTTTATGATTTTACAAAGTGCTCGTACCAGATTCTGTTAGTCCCTCGTATTTCATGACATGTAGTCCCATTTATCTCTCATCTATGAAATACAGCACGAGCATGACATTTCAATTTTATAAACTTGCAGTACCACACCAGGAATGCTGCCTTCCTGTATCATTAATACCAACATTATGATTCAGACCCATGGCTTCTAAATACTTCTTTTAGGCTAATTTATTGCAGCAATAAACCAATTTCTTTGCTTCCTTCTACTGTTTTATATAGCAGTATAAAGATTTGAAAAGCGTATCAAAGCTTCAGTTATCCTTACAATTCTTTGAATGTTTCCAATGTCTTGTGTATGTGATTTTCCATCAGCTTTGTGATTACTGGTGGGGCAGCTCAATGGGAGTTGTTTAACCTTTGCTGCTCCTGAAGTCTTTGGTACATCAGAGGGTAAAATGATCACACGTATAGTTGTCAGAATCTCTTGTCCTTAATTAAGAGTGGTCTTGCTCTATGTTTCACCTCTTGCTACCCACAGAACTTTTCCTGGGGAAATTGTCTTCAGAGTTCCATACTCAAGTGTGGTTTTAGTTTAGGTCCTGGGAAAAAGAGATCTGGCCCCACATGATTGTTTCTCCCACGACCCAACTTTCAGTTTCATTTCTGATTCTGGATGGTAACAAAGATTTTAAAATTCACATAAACTGAGGGAAATTTGATTTGTTGTATTTGATGGTTTTCTCACTGAAGAAAGCTAAAATGTCAAGGATGTCTCAGATACTGTGTCACTAATATTAACAAGTCTAAATGCCCATATGCAGAAAATCTGAGAACAAATCTCTTACATCAAATCAAAATCACTCAGAACTTCTCCAGTGGGTGCTGGTTCAGGCTATGATATGCATGGATTTGGGCTTTTGAAATATCACTTTTTGTTACAGATTGTGACCTTATAGGACAATCAAGTCTTGTAGCAACAATAATAAGAATTCTGAAGCCTTTAGTTAAGAAATGGAGCTGAATCCAGAATTACCCTCTTTGTATTGAGCATGTTTGGTGGCAATTGTGCCTTAGTAAAGTTTGAAAAGGGGCTTAAAGATTAAAGAAATCAGGAGTTTTATTCCCCAAAAGACTCTTTAAATAGAAGGCTTGATTAAGTGAAAGTTAGTTAATGACTGCAAAAACTGTCTTTCAAGAAAATTCTGAGTCCATGCTGGAATAACTTGGCAAGATCCTGAGAAACTTAACCTGTGGAAAACTCAACTGAAGGCCTATGGGTAGATCCAGATTTCTCACTGCAGCAGCACAGCAAACAAGGAAAAGCTACTGGTTTAGGAGACATCCCAAGGGCACTGGTGCCTCTTCTTTACCATTTAGCTGTAGGATCCTTGTTTTGCTTGACAAACAGTCCAAAACCTGTGTTGTACCCATGACGGGTAAGACAAGAAATAAACGTGTGTGGTGTACAGTGTCCAGGCTGGTTGGCTCCCAGGGAATTTTGCTACATCAGCAACGCAAGGACTGGGTGTAGTTGTATATCCGTGGGCACAATCCCGGTCACTCCTTGAGAAATGTTCTGGGGAAACGTGCTGGCAAAGACACTGCAGGACGAGTTTAGAAATTAAATTTTAAAATGCAGATTGAGAGCTGGAAACGGGTTTCCAACCTAAACTGTTCCGTGGCGCTGCAAAACCTGCGTTAAAGCATATTTATAAACACAACACAATGCAAACACAAGTAATGCACTTGTATAAAGGCAAAGCTATTCCACAGATACAAGTACAAAAGCACATTCCCCTAAAACCCACTTGCTGCAGTTCCTGGGATTGCAAACAAGGCTGTGCTTCTTTGCAATGTCTTAATATGTAAGGTGTTGCAAACAACCAGATTAAATATATTTGCATCAAAAATATGTTTAAAAAAATCCTCAGTCTGTACATCCAAGCACTCAAAAATTACAAAATGCCAGAAAATGGAAGAAATGTAGAAAATAAAGATTGCTCCTCATGCTGGATTTGTTTCTAATCCCATCCATTGTGCTCTGCTCCTATCCATAAAAAGAAATAAATGTATAATTTATGGGAACATCTATAACCTCAAGGTCATCTTCCAGAAATGCCATTATGTGGAACCTTGTACAAACGTTGCCAGCAGTACCTCTGCTGTGCTCTGTGGCTGGCATTTCAGCCTGCCTTCTGCAACCAAGAGTCACAGTAACAAGATTTTGAAGTTTAAATCTCTTTAAAGGAGAAAAGCTGCTTTTTCATCCCTTTCTCCAAGCGTACAATATAATTGGCAAAGTATCAGGAATAATAAGACAACTGGTTGACGCAAACCCCAGGAGGAACAGAGGAGCTTTTGTTCTGAGCTCTCATCAAAACCTTGGATATCTTGCAATAGGAAATGTTGCTGGAATGTGGGTTCTTATTCAGAGTCCTGACATGTCAGGCCTGCAAGTTCTGAAATCCTTTACCTGCTGCAAGAATCACTGCACATAGCCCCATTTGCTGAAACAGGACTACAGACAGCTATTTAAAATTTTCTTGATAGAAAAGCAGTACGTTTAATTCTCTATTAATGCACCATTATTCAAGAGGAAAAAAGAAGGATTTGCCCGTGGAGCTTTAGCTGCATACTTTGCTGTGCAAATGCTCTCAACAAATCTGTCTCTGAGTGTGCATTGTCATGTAACTCAAGCTCTCTAGACTTGAGTTACTTCCTCCTAATCAGTGTAGTGGCTTAGAGGAGAGCACCACTCCACAGACACTGCTTGTGCTGCCCTGCTCTTGTTCGCCCTGAATCCACTCACACACCATGCCAAGATTTCTGGGGACGTATCTCACGGACATGGCACAGTGAGAAGGCTGAGCTGGATGTGCTCCCCCAAGGAAGAAGATTGGTCTTTACTAGATGCCTCTTACACCTTTTTAAAACAGGTTAAAAAGCACAGCTTTTTGGAAAGAGAAAAGATCATTTTAACAAAAATTTCTCTGTGACAGAATTGATTGTATTATACTTGTTTCTACCATTGTTCACGAGAAAAGCAAATCTTTAACACAAATTACACCGAGGAATACTCAGCTCAAGGGAAAAGTCCAAATCAGTTTTCATTTAAAGTTGAAACCAAACAGAGAAAACCCTTGCAGTAAAAACCAGGAAAGCACCAGTGTGCAGGAAGTTTCAGATCAACTGATGACACCAGCTGCTTTTTGATTATGTCAGTGAGCAGAAGATGCTCCCCAGGAGCCACAGAGCCTGGGTGCTGTTTGTGGGCAGGTTGATGGCATTTTTTCCTCTCCTCTCACACCACATTAAGGCTTTATTTTCAGAGGTGAGCAAGGCCTGTGGGTCTGCAATGGTTAAGGGAAGGGAAGTGAACCTGCTCACGGCAGCTTTCTTTCCCTTTCACATCTCTACTCTGGAGAATGCAACTGACCTCCTTTCAGGAAGACAATACATTAAAATTTTGTTAAAGATCAGAATTACTAGTTTGTATGTTTATAAAATCCAACGCATCATGTTGTTCTTGTGAGACGTTGCTCACCTTTTTTCCATTTGAACTTTGCTGTCTCATTTTCAATGTGAGTTACAAGCTCTTAGGTTAGAGGTGTAAGATCTGAGCCATCCCTCCTCAGGGGTCATCTGCCGTGTTTGAGTTGCACAGCGTTCCTAAAACAGTCACTGGTCACGTGTGGGGTGGGCTTCCCAAAAAAGCCACAAAAGATGCTCCAGTGTGTTCTTACAGACTTCTGAGGGATACCAACTTGGTGACATCACAAACAAAAGCCAACATCCATGGGTCTCAGTTGTACAGAGAAATTTATTTGGCAATGTAGATGTATTTAGTGATAACTGGGCGTTCAGAAAGCATGCTGCTATAACGTGCAGCTCCTTCTGCTTTCAGAATGAAATGGTAAGTTGGAGGGGATTTTTTCAGGATGGAGGGCTGAGGGGAGGAGCAGGGGGAGGAATGGGGGGGTTTATTGTGGAGCTGCAGTTGAGTAGTCAGGGGCAGTGGTTACGGCTTTACAAAGAAGTCACAGCAACTGTAGCAAGAGGGGAAAGCAAAACTACTCAAAAACTCCATTTCGCTTTCTATTCACCCATCCTTGTGCTCCAACACCGAGCCACTGATTTCAGCTTCACTGTTATTTCAGAAGCACTTCAGTGGTGCCAACTGGTGTAACCAAGAGCCTCCAGTTAAACTGGGAGAGAGGGACATTGTATGACTAAAAGTCAGTTAAACAGTTCCCCAAATTAGCTGGTGCCGTGTAGCCCAAGGCTATAAAAAGTCTTGACTTGGCCAACAAACTTCCAAGCCTGCATCCTGCCCATCCTCCTGCCGCAGGGAGCCTTTGTACAAGGCTCATTGTTACACAAAGCAGCTACTTCAGCAAAGGAATCACTGCAGGAATTTAAACCTTATTTGAGGGGATTATCAGAAGTCATTCTTTTGATGTTTCTTAATTTTCAGGGTTTAAGAGAAGAGATACTAACCCACAGGCCAGTTCATTGAACTATATGCTGAATTCATTGCTTGGCATGTGAGCCCTGCTCTGTTTGTTTGTCCTCATTATTTTTTAATTAATTTATATTTTTGAGGGAATATCCATGTTTCTGTTTAATAAGAAACCTCAGAATTTTTGCCTAGCCAAGTGAAAGGTAACCCCCTTTGCAGACAGCTATAGATGGGCACCATCCACTCCCAAATCCTTTGGTTTGGATGTATACAGCAATAAAAAAAGAGGGTGTTTTGCCTAAGTTACAAATTTATTCCCTCCTAGCTGGAAAACTTATTCCAGGCAAACACTTCTTCTAACTTCAGACACAGATATTTCTGTCTGGGTTGCAGAGATTCTATACTAAAACCACAATAAAAACTTAATCAAAAGGTATGTATGTGCTGTCAATGAATTCATGGCTTGTAAAACCTTTTCTGCCTTGATCAGTAAAAGAACCATTCTTCACCAATTCATTGGAACTTTACTGTAGAATTTCATAGACTAATGATCTGAGGAGCCCAATTTCCTGTGTCTACACGTACAATCAATGTTCAAAAGCGTATTTCATTAAATCTTCAAACCAGTGCAAACCACTGGAAGTCCATCATCCCCTGCATGCTCAGTCCTCCCCATTCCTCTCACTGGGGCATTCTGTTTGGTTAAATTATTTGTTCTCCATGTCCAAAACTCTCCTTCAGTGTCGTTTAAATGAGGGACCATTTCATGCTGTGTGATCTCAACTTCCCTTGATGACAGCTCTATCCTACTGGAACTATGAAACTGTCAACATCAAGAGCAAAATTTAGGTGTGCAGAAGACAAAAATGGCTCAGTGTCTATCCCACAAACTTTTTCAATAGAGGTCAGCAACCTCAGCATCTATGGGGAAAACTGCAAAGCTCAATCTTTCCAACAAACAGCCCCAAATATGGCTAAAAGTTCCTTGCTGGCTGGAAGTAAAAGAAAAATATTTTGTACACATTGCAGTTTCAGAAAATGAGTGGGTAGGACCAGACAGACATGGGATAAGAGAACAGATCCCCTTGATTTAGCGGAGGTGAAAGGAGTGCATGGCCAGCCTTTGGAGAGAAATGCCTTGTAGCAAACAGAGGTGACAGAAGGTGACTTTGCAACTGGGACAGGAGGTCAGGCAGGCCACACCAGTAGCTGCTCCTCTTCTAAGGCACCGTAATGTCACAGTCAGTGTAAGGTAATTTGAGGTCACCTTTATCAACAGATCAAACCCAGAGTTGGTTGCTGGGGGGGGGGGTTTGGGGTTGTTTATGTTTCATTGAAAACCAACAACCTGCCTTTAGAAACATTAACTTCTCACTCATGCTTCCTAACCCAGCCCATATGATACGAGATCATCTAGTATCCAAGGTTTTCTTGGAGTCAAGTACACCCCGTGTTCCCTCCTTTTCAAGAAGCATTAAGCTGCTGCAGTGGCAGGGAAATGGTTTGCCTGGAGTCATCCAGCGCATGAAAAGTGGAGCCATTACCCAAACCCCGGAGCCTCAGCTGACAAGTTCTGTGTAGCAAGGATTGCAGTGCAGTCTCTCTCTGGGTAAATTAAAATGCTGTGGTTCATGGCAATAGAAATATTAGAATTCCTACACCACATTAGGCCCTAGCACATATTACCTTCATTTGTCAGTGGCCAGCAGGAGAAAACACAACCACCCCATCACCCCAGCTGACAAATGCTTTGCTTTTTCCCCTCGTGCCAGCCATTATATTTTCCATGGATCTCTCAAAATGCATTTTCACATTACTTGTAAGACGATCTAATGGCTTGTCTCACTAATGCCAGTCTTGATCCTAGCAATGTAGTCCCACCACTTTCCTTGTACGGGCTCCAATTCCACAGTGAAGCAACTTAGGGAACTAAAATGTCAGAGATTAACCCAGCCAGGATGAAAAAAGTGAAGAGCCATCTATCCCTTTCCTGCCTGAAACTCATGACTGTGTGAGCAGGTATTACTGACTGTAATAGCTCTGGATACACCCAGTATTTAAATCTCCTCCTTCCTGGAGTCCCTGTGCCCCCCCAGGCCCAGCGATCCAAAGGCCATGGCAGCACCCACGGCACAGGGCATGACCTGCCCCTGCCACTGTCCTGCTCAGCCACGCCAGCTGTGCCTTCCTCCGCCACAGGAGCAAGAGGTCATTGCTATATTGAGTTCACTGACTGTCCCCTTATTTTAGTCGTGTAGAATTAGAAGACAATAAGCTCCTCCTCTGTTTTCTCTAGGCCATTCGTTATTTTATAATTTAGCTCTCTGTTATTCATGTTTGTTGAGAACCCAACAGTGTCAGCCTTCTTGGCCAGGCCCTTGCCCTCGACAGTCTCATTACTCACTCCTGGGATTCTGTCCTGACAGGGACAACCAAAGAAGCATTTTACTGTTTTCAAAATCCACTGCATTTACTCGTAGCATTTTCACTCATTTTCATAAATGCAAATCTGCCCTCCAAGAGTTTGATTCTGTATTACTTTCCTGCTCATGAGTTAATTTCATGTAAAATTGATACAAAACGCAACTATTCTTAGGAAATAATATTTTATATCCATTCTTTAGTGATGTAAATGTCAGTGTCAAGTAAACCTGAAAAGAAAATCCAACCTAGAAAAATACAAGCATATTAATTAAAACATGCTGTCTGTCCCTTACTAAATTATACATTTCCAAGTCTTTCAGAGGCATGCCTTTTCAAATAACTCAAGGGATTTGCAGTTGCCTACCCAGCTTTTCATTTCTAGGTCACTTGTTAAATCTACCCCAGGTCAGCACTGACTGAAAATTATTACTGCCTGGCAGCTGGTTTGTAGTCTACACAAAATGAATTAGTGGTGCCATTCCACTTCTAATGGACAAGCGGCCCCATCTTACACTTCGACCTGAATGACACCCCACTGACTACGCAGGGGAGAACTACATAAACCCTTTTTGTTTTGTGGGTAGGTCCTCTCCTCGTGGTTGGGAATGAGCCTGGTGGGACTCTCAGGGCTGTTTCAGCACTACTCTACAAAAGATGGAGCCCTCCATCCATGGAACTCCTGGAAGGAGAACAGATCAAACACTCTTTTGGTGAGCTGCTGTGGTGGTATTTCGATCCTCAGAGGATCTGTGTCATGTGGTTCGGTGGGGAACACGCTGCAGGTTGTCCACTGTTACAGCTGGAAGGAGAGTTGTCCCCTCCACACCATTTCCCAGTTCCGTGTGTGTGTTCTTCCACAGGCGTGCAAGAAGCCAGAGGAATAACCCACAAATGTTTCCTGTTTAGTGGTAGTAAAAAGAGAATTTCTATTTGATAGAAATAAAACTACATTTTCAATTATTTAATAATAACATTGTTGACAAACAGATAAAGAGACTTGTTATTTAACAGCAAGAGATGAAAATGATAAAATCATCCATATTTGACATCTACTTGTTGTGCTCTACTTGCACTGGGAATAAAGTAGGTTTTCTTGTCTTGAAAACTCCCAGTCTTACACTTTTACAAGCATTGCATTCCTATCTTTTTAGAGCAGACATAAGCAGAAGGGCACCAACAGGTATTGTTAAAGAACCCTGTGTCTGCCTGTTTGTATTTAGATATGTCTTACAGAAATAAAGTGTAAGTCAGTCCACTCTTTTCTCTAGTTTCTCTTCTCTTTTTTCCTGGGATGATAAATAAGTGTCTGTGAATCTGGTAGTATCCCTGTCTGTACTGAGCTAGGACAAATTTCCCCTAAGGCCCCCATTTTCCTCTCCATTTTCATTTGTCATTCTGCTCAGCCTGCAGCAATTCAAACAGACCTGCTCCTTGACTGAGAAATCTTCACCTCCTCCTGTGCACCAGGATAAGGTTGCTCTTCTGTGGTTATGTGACAACTGAAAATAAAAGAGAGGGGCTATCAACTTTATCTGTCACCATCTTTTCATGCTCTTGTCCCTCAATGACCCCACTGTCTCTGTTCCTATTTATTTGCTTCTTCTGAGCTTATTGTTCATCTTTTCCTCTTTCCCACTCCTCACTCTCTTCACTGTCTAACCTCACTCTTCCCGAAGCAGCCCTCATTCCACAATAAAAAGCTGTGACCTTCAAGTTGATTCCTCCACCTTGGGAACAGCAGGGTCCAGGTTGTGCTTGGCTCCATACTCCTTTCCTAATTGACCACATCACTCTTCTGAAAAGCCAGATGCGTAAGTTAGTCTGGCTCCTAGGGAGGTTATATCTCTGTTTCTAGCACTTGCAAGTCGACAACTGACCTGATGTTCGTCCTTCTGTTATGTCCTGCGTGATATTGTCTCTTGGACAAGCTATTCTGGGATGATTGTACATGTACAGGCATTGTATATAGGCTTATTTTTGCATGTTTCCCTTTTATCCTTCACCATGAAGTTTACTGCCTCTTAAGTTCTATTCTGTGGTCACAAGTTATCTCTCTGCGATGGAATTTACCTGCATGGGAAGTGGTTTCTGTGTCATGAATATTACAAAGAATCACAGGCAGATTTACCAGTGCTTTGTTCCCAGAACTAAGAGCCTTTCCAGGGACTTTACAACACAGACTGGGCATGAGGCCAGTTCAACACTCACTGCCATTTCTTGTCCTGCTCTCCCTGACTGGGGGGTAGGAAGCTGCACAAGTCTTGTTCTGCAATCAACCAGACATTATGTAGAGGTGGAGACAACCTGTGGGTTTATACTACATTACTTCTATATGACTGTGTCCATCCAATTTATAAGAACAAAATTCAAATTCCACAGAGCATTTAATATTTAAAGATGTATTCTGGTAACATACAAATTAACAAACTCTCCAATGGACTTGTGATTGTGGGTGTATTCCCCAATATCTAACATAATATACCCAAAGTGTTTGCTGTCTAAAGTGCAGCCTTTCCCTCAATGGGGAAATTTAAAAAATCAAATTTAAAAAATCAAAGTCTAAGAACACAACTAGACTTTGCTTTCACCATGTCAGGTGCTGACCTCCTCCTGACCCCCAGATTCTGGCTCTGTCTGTTTACATTTTGCTTTTACTTGCCCCTTCTTGCCTTTGATTGTTACCTTTCCTAGAGGAAACCACCTTCCACTGGCAATAAGACAGATGATGAAAAGGCTCTTCTGTCTCTTTGTTCCTAAGATTTGAATTGTTTGTGTTTGACTTCTATTCAAAGACTAACGCTGGTTATGACTGGCCATTCTTGGATCTTTTCTACAGTAGTGGTTCTTACACAGTCAGTCAGTCAGAAACCACTAAATTAATGATTTTGACTGAGTTTTTGTGATAAGCAGCAGTACAGTACATGGCTGATTTTATATGCTACTCTAAGATCCATATTTTCAAGGCAGAAATACTTACACTTGACATGAGCATACAGTTACTGTACTGGTGAACAGAGATTTGCTCACCAGCTCTGGCGTAGGTTGGACACTAAGATCTGACATTTGTGGAGGAAAATTTCTCTTAGAACAAGGCCAGGATTTTATGAACTACTCAATACTCCTTTGTCTTTAGTCACCAGAATGGTACCTCCTCAGCAGTTATTTCCATCTCACCTAAAACTCATCTTGTTACCTGAATTGTTCCTGAAATGCTAAAGAAAGAGACATAAACTCTTTGGAATTCAGCAAAAATACATAGTATAAAAGTTATGCAAATGCTTGGCTTCTGTGATCATCAGATATTTTAACTTCCACAGGCATTGCAGCTCTCAAAGGAACAAATTTCAGATCAGAACCTAAGATAACGGGACTGAACCAGGGTCAACAATCACCACAAATCTGTCAAAGCAGACAACATTCACCATGATATTACATCCAGTCATTTGTGTGCCAGTACTGGTCCCAGCATTTCTATTCCTTTCTCCTATCCTGCTTCATTGGCCCTTTCAGCATTCCTTTTGTTAACCAGGGAAAAGAAGCTCTTTCAGTCTCTTCACACAGGAGCAGCTCTCTGTTCTACACTTCACCCCAATCATCCTCCTGTGCACCCATGCCATTTGAATTAATTTTTCGTGTTAAGAATTGTAAAAAAAATTTCAGAAGACACCTTTCCAGTGCTCTTTGGCAGCAATAGCACTTTGTCCCTTCCGTCCCTTTTTCTTCCTTCTGTAACACCCTACTTGATGCATTCAATAAGCAAAGACATCTCCCTCTCAGCTGTATGCAAGAAATTCAGACTCATCCTGCAACTGGCTCAGACATTTGTGTTTTCTCACTTCTGGCTGAGGATATCCCAATTTCAACAATGACACCTCATTTTCCACTAGCAGCCAACCTCAGTAGTTAACTCCTTTGTGTCCCAAAGCTAACACAAAATATGAAGTGTAAGTGGTTCCGTAATGAAGAGCTCACCTGATGGCCTTCCTGCAGCCTAAGGGTTCCCTTTCAGTGTCAGCGCTGTTATTTTCCTCTTTGAACATCCTTGTTCACATCAGATACATGCTACTAATTCTCACAGAGTCTAGCTTAACGAACTAAGCTAATCAGCGCTTAAAGAGCATCATATGAAATGTTTTACTGAAGTCCAGGCAAGCAAAACCTACTATATTTCATTTGCCTAGAAAATAAATGATCAATGAAAGCTAATACGTAGTCCTCCACCAATATATACCTTTATAAATTCAACTCCCTTTTTGCTCTATTTCCATTTATTTCCACACTTTCAAATATTCTTCCCACCAGAGGTTGTTGCAAAGCTTGGCACGCTAATAAGACAACCAAAGCAATAGCAACCCATGTTATTCTTTTCAGATGTAGGCCAGGCATTTGCCATTCAATAGTCACATGACTTTGTCCTGGTTTTGACAGATTTTTTTTAAAACTAAGTGTTTTGAGGCTTAACACAGTCCTTTCAGTATTTGATGGAGCTGATATGGTTCTTCTGATCTTCTCGAGCTTTGTCTCCACATCCAGCAGAGCGGTTTCCATTTCTGTACGCTCATTCATACTCATTCATGTGGGGTACCTTCCTTCCTCTTTGTCCGCTTATTCAACACCTCCAACCTTTTTGAAAGGTGAGAAAAATCTATAACTGGTTCCTCCCCTCAGCTGAGTTACACCGCCCCTTCACCTAGGCTTAGATCCTTCGTAGATCTGTGTCAAAGCAGCTGAGGAGGGTTCACAGGCTACTTCATGGAAAATAAATATTCCACTTCTCACTAAATGCATATAGAAATGCTTTTATGACTGACTTGTCAGATGCATGTTGAAAACAGATCAAGTCTTTCTTAATTCCTAAGTGCATTTTGACACACTCCAGAAATGGAACAGTCTCTTTCCAAATGCAGTAAAATGTCAGATATTTTGCATTCAATGCGATGCCAGACTAAAGTGGTTTCTTACTTCGGTTTCAGTTTTAAACCACACAACAATCAATCCTTCCCAAAAGACTTTATTTTGGTGGAATAAATGTTATCAAGCAACTTTGTTTTAACATCTTCTTTGCTTAGAAGAGAAGAGGGAATACGAAAACACAGCTTTCAAACCACAGAGCAACCGTTGAAAACTTAAAACCACAGTACCCAAGAAAAGATTGAGCCTATGATTACCTAACACAAAGTGTGGTTTAAACTGGGCATCATACCAAGTTTTTCACAGAAACCTGTGGGGAAAATGGAGTACAAGGTATCCATGGTTACAGTGACCCCTGCTTGGCACATGAAGAGATCTTTCTAGAAGAAGCCAGGTAGAAACATTTATCAGGGTCTTCAGAAGTAGCAAGGCTTCTTCCTGTTTTTATATGTTAAAAAAAAAAAAAGAAAAAAAAAGATAGAATATGATGTGGTACAGACTGTCCTGAACACAGACTGTAACCTAGGAGTATTTTTAGAATTCCCCTCTCGTCTGTTTTTCACAGTATTCACTCCCTACTGAAAAATAACCTCAAAAATATTGAACCACCTACTTAAAATAATGGAAAATTTCTAGAACAGCAAATTAATTTATAAAGTGAATATTTAAGGACTAAAATCTTCCTTCCCATGTCCAGTTGCACTGAACTTACGAATGAAGGAGCAGGATTGTAGAACTGCGCTTTTAAATGGCAAAAGTCTGAAGTGTAAGTTAAGTGCCACTGGAACCACCATGGCTAAATGGTGGAGCTCCCCCACTGCTGTACCCGTGCTCAGGTGGGCCCTGGGGGGATGTTGTGCCTGCACAGTTTGTTTGCTTGGCTTGTTTCTCTCTTCTTCACTGACACTCACCTGTTCTCTGTTGGTGTGTACGTTTGGGGAAGGGTTTTTAAACATATGCTGGTGCATAACCAGGTATAGTGAGGCGTGAACAGCCCTGCACACATGACCAAGTATATTCATGACAACTCATTTTCTAGATGCTTCTCTGCTGTGGGCACTCATCTGGAGAGACAGTGAGAAAAGAGAGCTGAACTGAGGTCAGGTGGTAAGTTCTCCTCTCCTGGCAGGGAGGAACAGAGCTATTTCACCTTGGGGTCCACGTACAAGCCAAATGCAAGCTCTGCTGCTTGTGCAGAAGGAAAAGGCAGGAAGACATTTTTAATGCCCTTTATTTTCTACGATGCTCATCTTCTGTTCTTTATGCTCCTTCAGGATTCTGCCTCACCTTCTCTGGCAGAGGTGAGGGCTCCACAGTTCCTCCTGTCAGATTGTTGCTGCCCTGTCCAGCTGCATGGACCTGAGCTGGATCAGGCCCCAGAGTGCTGCCACTTCCCTGTCACAGCAGCCAGAGCACACACCATGATGCTGGGGAAGACTTTGGTCCAGCCATTATGGAAATTATGTGGATGATGCCTGGTTCAGCACAAAGTTTGCCCAAAGTTGCCTGTGCAACTTCCAAAAAATCAATGTGAACCAGCAAGATGAAAGCTGAGCAAGTTCAGCTGTAAGAGATCAGCTTTTTGTATATCTTATGTGGCAGGTGAGATACCCTGAAAGTTGGATTTACCTTCACATTAAAACCAGAAAACGGGGTTCAACACCCCAATAATTTCTTCAAGCAGTTCTCTTGCTTTCATAGAGGTTGGTCACCTAATGACTGTGAAGAAATCCTACTGTGTGACCTCAGTGATACTAGCAAAGATTAAGCCCCAAATCCTGCCTACAGAATTTTCAAAGGAGCAAGAGCAAATATCACTATTCATAACAAATCAGCCCAAAATAATAAGTGTGGATATCATGTTCATTTCACTGGCAATTAAAGAACAGAGAAAGGAATGTACCTGCCATGAATATTCCTACAGCTCTCCAGTTACTTCCTTGTGTTTGGCTATAAATAAAAGGATATAGCAGGCTGGGTATGTGTCTTTACTCAGGGTATTTCAGCAAATACTGTACATAGAGGGTTTGACAGTAGGAGTGAAAGTTTGGCAACACCTAATGTACATTTTTTGGTTGTTTTAGAAATGTTTGTTCATGTTTACAACAGACACTAAAGGGATGGAAAGTTACTGAGCAAATTATATTTTATATATTTTAGCTAAGTAGGAAGCAGTGCCTGAAGGATGTAAACCCAGTCTTGCTCCTGCACATATCTCAGTGGTGTATGGCAAACCTGGTTTCCAGCAGTAAAAAAAATGTTTGGAATTCTGAAGCGAATTTTCAGGGAAATAGTGGGAGGAGAGATCCCAATGAAAGAAACACTGGGAATGCTCATCAGTGAATTTGGGTGACCTCCCTACTTGCTGAACCACAGGCCCAGTCACCGGTTTTGAGAGGAAGCAGAGACAGGAGCAATCCCTGGCATGCAGGTTCTAAAACAAGTATTCAGCACCCACACGCACAGACTTCACTTCAAAGCTGGTGCAATAAAACTCAGTCTGCTAAACTGAGCTAAACAGGAAGAGTGGTTGCTCCTACTCTGCTTCCAGTGCCACTTTTTAGACAAGTGGGCAAAGGAGGTAAGTGACTTATTTCAACAATAGGCCAGAAGCTCATAATGTGTGAAAAATCAAGAAGTAGAAGAAATGTGTGAAAATTATAAAGAATGCATGGCACATGCTAGAATAATTTGCTACATCCCAAGCCCACAGTTCTGCAGACACCATTTCAACAAAAGATTGATCAAAAACTGTCAGGGCGGAAACACAACATCAAAATGCCATTTCCATTGTGTAGAGTAAACGGGCTTAATGTACAAAAAGGTATGGGCATGTGTTTTGATTCAGATAGCCCTGGGCACTGCTGGTAGCAGTGGTAGGAGCACATGGACTGATGGGGCCATTTGGAGTCACAGAACAGTTCAGGCTGGAAGGAACCTCTGGAGTCAAAGCTAGACCAGATCACTCAGGCCCTGTTCAGCCTTTTGGCCTCCAAGTAGCTGTGTCCTGTTTACACTGGTAGGAGCAGCAATGTGCAGTTCCAGATATAATTGTATTTCTAAAGCTATTGACCAAAAAATCATGAGACTGTGCGAACATTCATGTATTCCTGAATATCTGAAGTAGGTTTCCTAATTCTCCATATGCTCTTAAGACAGGAGTATAGCATGCTCTGAGCACGGGTGCCCAGAAGCAAATCCCATCCTGAAAAATCCAAACTGAACTAGAGCAAGTTACTAATGGAATTTTACAGCATAAAAGAACATTATAAGAAACACATCTCACAGAAAAACAGAAATCTGTATGAGTGCCATGAAATCCCACCTGGTTATAGGACAGAAACTACTTGTGATATAATTAGGTAGCTTTTACTTTGTCTTCGTAATTCTGATCTGACTGGAATTTTGGGGAAAAAAAAGCACTTCAATATGTCTCCAGAACTGTTCTGCTATAGAATCATCAAAGGTAAAACCTTCAGCTCCAGTGATATGCAAATGAAGACAAGTTTGTTAAAAGGATTAACCAAGTTGTTCAAAGCATCTCTTCAGTCTACTCTGCTTCCAAACAAACAATAAACTGTCCGTGAGCTTTGCTAACCCATAAACACAGCCAAATGGAGGAAGAAGATCAGAACCTTAATGAGTTTGGTCCCCTTTGAATTTTGGCTGATCAGTGTCACCAATAATTTCAACAGGCTCTAAAATAAGCACTTTCTGTCTTCAAAGTGCCTCGCAAACATCAACCAATTAATGCCTACAACTCTCCTCTGAGGTAGGTAAGTAGGTATTGTTACCCCCATTTTACAGTTGGGTGCACACAGTCAGAGGGTTAAGCGATTTGCTGCAGGCCACAGATGGAGGTGGGATTAAAACACAAGAGGCACTAGGAGTCTTTTTAGAGGACAGCTCTTCTTTTTTGTGCTGACTTTTCTGTTCTGACTTTAGACATATTGGCCTCGTGGCAATACTTCAAGGAAACAAAATAAAGTCTCCTTGTTCAAAGCGAGGAACCATAAAGAAATCTGGGGGAGGGGGGGGTTATGCCCGTGTTGATAACACTTTTGTAGCCTTATACTGGCGTAATGTTTTCCCTTTGATTTTTTTCTGTTATTCAAGTATCATTCCTTTCATAAGGGGACTTATTTCTGTGATGATGTAACACGCTACCAGTTGAAAGATTCCTTTGCAGGTTGTATTTTGTCTTTCTGTTTTCAAATCAGTAAGTTTAGGTGGCTCCCTGCCCATAAATTGGGCAGGCACTTTCCTTCCAGGACGAGGGTAACAGTTGGCTGGCTTGTTCCACTGCAGCACAGGCAGAAAGAAATGGAGAAAGGCAGCTTTGAGAACCAAGAGCAAAGAAAGCCATTAAGTGAAACCCAACCCCAGCAAACCGCTTGTAACCATTCGAACAGGCGTAAGATTGATACCTTTCCCACTTCAAGAGAGACATCAGTTGGGAAAGGGAGAGTATATCCTTTTCCTCTCTGTGTATACAACTTCAGGCCACTGGAAGACCCATTTGTCATTAAGTCAATCCCGTGTATTGCAACAAACATTTCAGGTTTATCAGGAAACTGCTTTTCATTTAGCAGCAAGTCCACAGCATCGGTTCCTGGAATACTTCTTGGGACAGAAGAATCCACTACTCAAAGCTGATGTTTTGCAACCCCTGAGCACATTTATTGTCATTTTTTTCAGAAGCCTTTCAGCACAGGAATTAACATGCACAGAGAAAATCAGTAAATACTTGAAAATCATTCGCTCCCTACCATACAGTACAGTAATTTCAGCCATACTGCTGTATTTTTGTGACGCAATCATCTGTGTGTCCTGAAAAGACAGCTCCATTAATGCCAAAAAATAAGGAACAATTTATTAATACACCATTGTATTAATTACTGTACACTCCTCTATCACATAAAGCAGGGATCATATCCTCTTTGTGTTAGGTGTTGCTCACTGATAATGGTCTCATCAAACTTTTATTATCTAGAAGTTTACTTTGTTAAAGGCACTTGGGAAGCCTTCAGATTAAGTAAATCATTTAACATAGTCAAATAAATTGCAATTTGTTTTTCCTACTTCTGTGGATGCTGAATCAAAAGGGTATTTTTCCCATTAGAAAGGTTTGTTAGAAACTACTTTGCTTTTGCATGACAAGCACTTATGTCTCTTTTTAGAAGACTAAAAAAGTAAGTTAATAATTCACAACCTGAGGAATTGTGCTGTCAGCATAACAGTGTAAGAACGTAGGATTTCGACTCTCTGAGGGCATGTTTTCAGTAACAAAAAGTATGTATTACAGGGGTTAGGAAAGGTCTGATTTTCACAGTAATTCTGTGACCAGAAAAACATGTAATGCAAAACATAAGCTTGGAAATTGCTATTTGCTAGGTCTGTCTTAAGAAGATTTGTAGCTGACTCTGAATTACATGCTCTGCAGAAACAGCTCCCTTCTTTTATCACTCTGGAAATCATTAACTTGCCCTGGATAGTCCTCTGTGCAACAAAGGAAGTTTTCACATGGATTTTCTGATAGGGGAAACAAAAGAGATCCTAGATAACAAAGTACCAGTGTGAATGACAGTTTTAGAGGACCTTCATCCAATCACGTTTCAGTGACATCTCATCAGACAGGGTATCAGTCCCCAAATTTCCCAGCACTCAGCACTACCGCGCTTCAGGGCGAATCCAGGGAACCAGGTCATTCCCCATTTCCGAATTTCTTACGTTATCTAGGTACACAAATAACTGAGTGACTGTTCCATATCCTACTAATTAACACAATCATTTTCACCTGATAATCTCTGCAGTTTCAGGTCCACGTGCACAGTAAAACAGAGCTGTGAGAACACTTGTGCCCTTGGGCAGAACTGCGCTCACAGCTCCGGGCAGCCCTGTCCCACATGTCAGCGCAGTCCCTGCTGTTCCCCCAACAAACAGCCAGCCCTCAGACTTGTCAAACAGCTCTGGAGTTCACGTTCGGATGCATCATTTGCTTATCTGCAGCCCTTGCCACAAGCCACCTGCACTATGCATGTTTTAATGCCCTGCACTGCACACGTGGAGAAGGAACAATGTTTAATCCACACTTCTCCATAAAAATGCGTGTCGCCCACATGAATTTCTGGCAAGGTAGACATCAATCTTTCCTAAAAGTTCGCCTCCCCTATATGCATCTCCATGTCCTGATCAGTGTTTTAGCCTCTGTTCAATATACACCTCTCTGAAAATCTGGTTCACAGGTGGGTTTGCAGGCCGAGTGGGCTGGAGAGCCTTTGCAGCAGCACATCCCTGCCGAGAACTGCCCAGCAACTGCTGCTGCCGTGGGCTGGGCATCCTCCACAGGTGGAGGAGTGGGAGAGAACCGTTCAGACATGATCCTATCATTCTTATATAAAAATTGATAATTTGCTCATTTATCTGCCTGCTCATCTAACGTTGTGCTGCACATTCTTTGATTTGGAGCATGTATTTTCCTGGTTTTGTGCCTAAAACACAGTGAACATATAATGGGTTCTATGGAAAACTAAGAACAAATAGCAATGATTATACTTTTGTCACACTTGTTTTTAAAGAAGTTTGGCAGAGTAGATTTATGGTATCATAAGGATATGGTTAGTATCTTAAAAGGGGGATTCAGGAGAAAATTTTTTATTTCCGTAGAATTCTAGTATGGTATGCCTTTCAAATTTTTCAGGATATAAACTCAAAGTAGATACTGAGTTGTCTGAAGATCGATATTTCCCAAGTTATAATCAATTACAGTTTACTTTTAATGCAACTTGTATGTGATTCTCCAGACCTACTAACAGAATATGAATTAGTATCAAATGACAATGTAGTTAAAGTACAGAATCACATTACAGGTCATACCTTACATACCATGCTTTTAAAGATAACCATTATTTGGTTATTAATCATAACTAAACTCACACTCACTGTAATGCATGACAAAGAGTTCTAGAGCTTTTGGGGGAAGAGTAAGACAGTAACTCTTGTCAAATACCTGGAAATAAAATCTGCATCTAAAAGTGGTGTTTTAACTAACTGGGAGCATGGAAGCTGGTAATAGGGACATTTAAGAATGAAACTTTGGTCAAACTTCCATTCTTTTCATCCTTTGAGGCTACAGGGGTAAATTGAGCATATCGTTATTGCATAAAGAATGGTCTCTACCTTATTCTTCTTTCCACTTCAAATTCCAAACTGTAAAGAGTAAATCTATATAACTGAATCAATAATTCCCAGTAGAGTTACTCACTATGGTGTGAGCTGTGAATTTGAGGGGACACAAATGCACAACACACCATTCTAATAGTTTCACTGTTAGTGTTCTGCTCCTGTGAGGAGCGGCTGAGGGAGCTGGGGGTGTTTACTCTGGGTCTAAGGAGGCTCAGGGGAGACCTTCTCAGTCTACAACTCCCTGATAGGAGGGTGTAGCCAGGAGGGGGTCGGGCTCTGCTCCCAGGGAACAAGTCACAGGACAAGAGGGCGCAGTCTTAAGTTAATCACTTTCACTCACAGAAAGGGTGATTGGACAGTGGAATGGGCTGCCCAGGGAGGTGGTGGAGCCACCGCTCCTGGAGGTGTTTAAGGAAAGACCTGGCACTCAGTGCCATGGTCTGGTTGACATGGTGGTGATTGGTTACAGGTTAGATTCGATGATCTCAGAGGTCTTTTCCAATTTAATTGATTCCATGATTCTGTGACTCTGTAAACAAGGTCTTTTCTGCAAATTAATTTACCTGCATAAATATCAACATCACTGAGACTCCAGATACAACTGTAAAGGAAAGCAGTTATTCTGGTTTATTTTTCCATATGTTTGGGTTTTTCCTTGCAAACCTGTTATATGACTGCTATTTTTATTCTATATATACAATTTCAGGGGTTTATCCTCTTTTTTTTTTTTTTTTCACATCATGCTACTACTGGAAACAGATCGTCATCAGACTTCTCACCCAAAACCACAGGTGCCAAGGGAGTTCAGCGGGCAACCTGCAGCCCACTCACCCTGCATCCCCTGAGAGGTTCCTAGAAGCTCTGATCCCTCAGTAGGGACCATCCCTCGCTTCCTGCCTCTCCCGGTACACTGTCCTCGGCAGCGGGGAGCGACAGCTCTGGAGGACAGAGTTGCCTGTGTTTGGAAGTGTATACGGGCCGTCTCCTCGTCCTCCTCCACCACGATTCCCGGACCGCTCCACACGGAGTACCCATAGCAACACGGGGCCCGACACCACGCTCCAAAGAATGTTCTTGAGGGGGCATTCAAAAGCCCGCTGGTCCGAACACATCAATCAGAGGGCGGCAATGCCCCCGCGAGCAGCGCGGCCCCCGGGCGAGCGCGGTTCCCATGCCCGGGGCGCAGACAAAGGGCGGCCCGAGGCGCCCGCCCGGGGCCCGGCGACACCCGCCCGGGCTGGGGAGGAGCCAGGCGGCTGCCCCGGGGGCGGGGGGCAGCCCGGATGCTTTATAAGAGCCGCTTGCCGCCACGAGAGCCGGGGCGTGTTCGGAGCAGCGGCGAGCGGTGTCCCTGCTATCCCGGAGCGCGGGGCTCCGCGATGGCTCAGGGCATGGACAGCAGCCTCGACAGCCTGGACGTAAGTGGCGGCAGCGCGGCCGCTGCCCATGTGCGCGCTGTTTGCAAACAAAGCTGCCCTCGGCGGGGCTGCGGGTGGCGGGTCGGGACGGCGGAGGGGGCTCTGCCCGCAGCTGCCTGCGCCCGCAGCGCTCCGCACCTCGGCACCGCTGCGGCCGCCCCCGGCCCCGCTCCTGCCCTCGGGCCCTCAGCTCGAGTGATGTGCGGCGCTTTTGTGGGCTGCAGAACGCCGGCAGACCCATTAGCCACGGGAATGCTGAGGGGGCGAACAGGCGGGGAAGTTTGGGGCGATCTGACTCCAGGAAAGGGCATCCCGGTGCGCGTCCCGAGTCCGGGCTGCCCGCGGGACCGGCCGGCCCCCGGCTTCTGCAGGCAGCCCCTCTGCCGCGGGGTGTCGAGAGTAGTTGGGACCGAAGTGGCAAGCTTCAGCTTTAGGTCCCCCGTTCATGCCCGCGGGGAGCCGGTGCATCGGCGTGCGATGCGCTGCGGGACCCGCGGGCGCGCCGAGCGCGGAGTTCGGGGGTCCGCGACAAGGAAAACCTTGGAGGCTGAGGAATTGCACATACCAGATGGCACCCGCCCGCCACCACTGCTTTTCGGCGCGGTGGCCAAAACCGTTGGTGGTTTCCTGATGTGCTTTCATGCCCTCCCCAGAATTTCGCTTCCTTTTTCCACCGCGGCGCTCGGGGGATCCGTGTGGCTGCAGCCCCGCGCTCGCCGCCGGCCCCGCGGCCGCGGAGGTGCGGAACAAAGGGAGGGAACGCGGTGACCCTGCATGGGCTTTGAGTTCTCCTGATTAGGGTCACGTCTCTCTTTCCTCTCTCTATGGACTTCGGGGATTTTTTTCTTCTCTGTGCGTGGAGCTGTCAATTGGTTCTCAGCAGGGAATTCTTGCTATTATTTATCCTTTATTACATCAGCCGAGGGTACCTTCTCTATTTCTCCTTGACCCCATCCCCTTAATGGGATGGCACTATGGAGCAGCAGCATTTCCAAGTAGTTTTTTTTTTTACAGCTCTCTGTTGTAAGAGTTAAATGTGATGGGTCATGTTCTGTGTGGACAAACCTCTCGCATCTGGCACTTCTCCGTTCTCCCATTTGTAGCGTGCATCTGATCAGAGCACTGAGGTGTCCAGAACCAACAAGATTTCTGGGAGTAGCCATTCTCTTTCTTTTCCCTTGCATGCCCTGCCCTTAGCAAGACCTTACCCTCAGAAAGACAAAGGAAGTTGTTTAACTTGCTCTTACTTGCTCTGTATTTTATATGTATTTATAACATTGTATTTTCCCATCTGGTTTTCAAAAAGTTTGCCCATTTGTGACGATGGAGACTGTTCTCCACACACACTGCCACACAGAGTAAGTTTTTGCAGAGGAACTAACATCTGATTTTTTTACTTTTTTTTTAGCTGTCATCTGGGTTATTCATTGAATTTTCTGATAATGGCACGGATGAGATTGGTTCAGGTGATTATGGAGACTATGGAGAGCCATGCTTCCAGCATGAGAATGCCGATTTCAACAGGATCTTCTTGCCAACAATCTACTCCATCATCTTCCTAACAGGAATAATCGGCAATGGATTGGTTATTATTGTTATGGGCTACCAGAAGAAACAAAGAAACATGACTGATAAATACAGGCTGCACCTCTCTGTGGCTGACCTCCTTTTCGTCATCACCTTGCCCTTCTGGTCTGTGGATGCGGCCATAAGCTGGTACTTTGGGAATGTCCTGTGTAAGGCAGTTCATGTCATTTACACAGTCAACCTCTACAGCAGTATCCTGATCTTGGCCTTCATAAGCCTAGATCGCTACCTGGCCATAGTCCATGCCACCAACAGCCAGCGCCCTCGGAAGCTGTTGGCTGAGAAGGTGGTGTATGTGGGCGTGTGGCTGCCAGCCGTGCTCCTCACAGTGCCCGACATCATCTTTGCCAGCACCACTGAAGTAGAAGGGAAGTATCTGTGCGATCGCATGTACCCTCACGAAAACTGGCGGATCTCCTTCAGATTTCAGCATATCTTAGTAGGACTTGTCTTGCCTGGTCTCATCATTCTGACGTGCTACTGTATTATCATATCCAAGCTGTCACACTCCAAGGGCCACCAGAAGCGCAAAGCCTTGAAGACCACGGTGATCCTCATCCTTGCCTTCTTTGCCTGCTGGCTGCCATATTATATTGGCATCAGCATCGACACATTCATCCTGCTGGGAGTCATCCGGCATCGGTGCAGCTTGGACACCATCGTGCACAAATGGATCTCCATTACGGAAGCGCTGGCATTCTTCCACTGTTGCCTGAATCCAATTCTGTATGCCTTCTTGGGTGCCAAATTCAAAACATCAGCTCAGAACGCCTTGACATCAGTCAGCAGAGGATCAAGCCTCAAGATTCTCTCAAAAAGCAAACGTGGGGGACATTCTTCTGTTTCTACAGAGTCTGAGTCTTCAAGTTTCCATTCCAGCTAACGCTGCTCCTCGCCGTCATTTTATACACAGACACTTTAAAGTTGCGCAAGATTTCAGAAAAATAAGACTGACCATAATGTACAGATGAATTTACAGTTGGGTTTTTTATATTGTTTCTTTTAGTCTCTGTGAAGTTTAATTGACTTATTTATATAAAAAAACTTTCGTATTGATGACAAACTGTCTAGGCAGGTCCTGTGGACAAGTGGTTAGTTCACAAGAGTTTTAGTGACTGTCTGTATGTATAGCTATGTGAACTAAACCCTCTGGATTGTAGCAAAGTGACTGTTAAAAGTTTAGAAAATATTTCTTGGTTGTTTATATGTAAATGTTTTCAGTGTTGCTGTTAAATATTTGGCTGGATATTTTTACCTTACTACAAGATGTTTGGTTTACAATAGCTTAACTCTGCTGTAGAAATGGCACTTATAACCAAAGCCTTCTCTGTTACGTGCTAGGGTTTGCCCCCCGTTCTCAGTAATTGATGGTTTGCAAAATTTTCTGTCCAAGGTAAAATAAAAAGTATATGAAAAAAGTTATTTTGAGTGGTATTTTCATTTCTGGTTGAGTGTTTTTCTCAATGCTTTTATTTGCAATTCTCGATACACAATAATTTGTTTGAAATTGCATGTCTTATGAAAAGCAGGAAAATGAGTTTCAGTACATCCTGATTAAACAGTTGACACCTGTGAGTTCTAAGTCATGTTTTTTCCACCAGAATACATTTGCTCTAGTTAGCATTATGTTTAGAATTACTTAAACTATCAATTAAAGAACTTCTGGAGGGCAAAATATCTACAAAAGAAAGATAATCTATTTAAGCAATTGCTAAAGTTCACAGCCTCAGGAGTCAAACTCAGATTGCTGCACGTGCCTCACCTGTATACCATGCATACAAAGTCAATCCTCCACTTCTTTTGCCTTTTGCTGTGCTTCTAAACTTAGTTTCACGTGTTAAGAGTAATTGAAAGTGGAGGAATCAAAGCCATTTTGCTATTTGGACTAGAAACAAAGTTATTGGTGTATCTGCTCTGTGGAAGGTAAGTGGTTTTCCTCTATGGATCTTTCCCTACCCTGTCTACATCCAGATTTACTTAAGATAATAGTACAACCTTAACATTCTTCTAAAAAATAGAAAATGTGTACAAGTTCTTTAAAATATTGTTCAGTAGGAATCAGCCAGACAATAATTTGTTGAAATCTTAATTGTCTTGTTAGTCATGTCTTCATGTTCATAGGACAACCACTGAGAGTGTTTGTATGTTTCTACATTAAAAGAACAAACACAACTCTTTCATATAGATGAAAGTCAAAAAAAGCAAAAACCAGTATCTACTTGTCACAGAACTGAAATGGGAAACGGGAATTGCAGTGGTATTATCCAGGTTTTTCTCAGGCACAACACCATGGTGATTTCGTGGAGCAAGTACCACTCTGCTAAACTATACATTAAATTCCATGCTTTGTTTGGGATATTTTCTGTTTCCAACTTCCCTTCTCTCCAGCCAGGAGGCTGCAGCTTTGGCTGCATCCTGCACTGTCTCCCTTGCAATGACAGTAACAGTCATCTGACTCGGGGTTGAGCTGACTCAGTTTGCTGAACCAGCACAAAACTAACCTGGCAGAAAAATAAGTAATTTTTCAGCAAGTTAGAGAATTGAATGAGCTCAGTGAGGAATCCAACAAGCACTACAAAAGTGCAAGATCCTGTAACCTGAAGGCAGGCACAGGGAAAGAAATGAATGAGATAAAATGAAGCAGATATCCTCCTTTTAGCAACTAAACTTTTGGATCAGTCAACATAAATTCACAGCAGAAAAGATGCATTTTCAAGAAACAAAAGGTCTCACTTTGATCAAGTTTTTCCTCCTAAACAGAGCTGAGAAATTAGGAAAACGTGGTATAAGAGCAGAACTCCTTAAACTGTTTATTTTTGTTGTTCGTTTGCATGTTTTCTTAATTTAGTGAGGGTTTCCTCCGTGAAGGATTTGTTGTTCTAAACGATTCTGATTTTCACCCTGGCCCAATCCATCACTGTGGTTTAATTGCACTTATAAAATACTTACAGGCTATCAACACGCTGCTGCTTATTTGTTGAGGAAACGTTTAGAGCCCCCAGCATTAACTCAGATTATTCCATTATGCTTCAGTCAGCCAACTGTTCCCTCAAGCAGAGTTAACAGGAAAGAGGGTGCAAGACAGAATAAACTCAGCAGTCATGTTACTGCCAAAGAGCACTAAAAGGACACAAAACAAACAACAGAATTTGTGTAGAAAATAAAGTAGCAAAATTAAAAAAAAACTTAACCTGTGCCCTAGAGGGATGATTTTTATAAAACTGCCATTGTTCTCAGGAGAATTAGGGAAACTGCGGACAGAAGACTGTCTTGAAAAAGGAGCTGTAAGTTCTTTGGAGTTTTGCTCCAGTAAGAAAAATTAGTCAAAAGTTACATGTATTTACTACTAAATAACTTCATATATATATAAATATGAATATAACATATATTTGTACTGTCTACAGAGCAACTGTTTGCAAATTGAATGAAGTTGTCACAAGGAAACATGGTAAGAAATCATGAATCCAGTTCTGTCCTTTTACCTTTGAGTAAGACAGAGAAAATCAGGCAAATTTCTCTCAAAGCCACTGAGCTATTCCAAATACACCATGTTGGCAAAAAACATGAATTTGCTCCCTTTCAAAGCAAAATCACCATTAAGCTGATTTTTGTTGAGGCTGTGACTTTTTGTGTCTTTGCGAAGCAAAAGTTCCAGTAAAAGCATTTCTCAAAATGTAAATTCAGAGACAAAGGTGAATGGACCTGATTTTGTAATGTATACATCAGATAACTCCACATACACCAAGAACTTGCCAAAGTTTTCAAAGGGACTTTCCAAGTCTTTTTCCAAATTATTCCTCTCAAGTATACAGAAAAATCATGACACTCTTCAAGATATACACAACGCATAGTCTCAGCATTTTCTTGAGGTCATAAAATAATAGCTGTGTCCAAGTAATTCTAAATATGCAACTCAAGACAGAGAGCAGAAAATGAATGTGAGCACCACTGAGTATTGGTTACAAACCCATTTAAAATGTTATGTGGTGATTTCCAAGATTTATAATGGATTTACAAAGACTCTTTCCGTGGAATTCAGGCACTAAGTATTTTGCAGTGTGCCAACAGCAATGCTGGACTAAAACGTGGATATCCACCCAAGACTCTAATGCACACATTTTGAGTGCTAAGATTAGTTAGAAATCCTTTGGATCGTGCAAAGCTAAACCAGGAACAGAACATGTATGTGAACTTGCTTTTGCTTCCTTTGAAAGGCTGTTTGGAAGCAGTCAGAAGACTTAAAGCAGCGGGGTAAAATTACCCTGTAATGCAGTATTTGTGTGGTGTGTTTTCATCTGTCCGACCAGGCTGTCCCAAGCCCACACTAGAGGAGCACAAGAAAAGATGAGTGGGGCACTGAGGGGGCCAGAGCTCGTGTGGGCTGAGGGCAGTGAGCAAGGGGTTTTTCTCCTGGCTAGTTTAATGACACAACCATTATAGAGGGGCTTGAACTTCTATGCGTATACATAAATCAAAACAAAATCACCACGAAAATAAAAAGGAAGTGGCAGCAATAACATGGAGCCATTCATACCAGTGAATGGTTTATCTTACCATGGTTATGCTCTAGTTGGACAATGTACAAAGTGACCACCTCGAGATGTTTGGTTGAAAAGGCCATTTTTCACATTGTTTGGGAAAGGAAACAGCATGACGAGGAAGTACTTCCTTGATCCAGGCATGCCTCCAAAATCCCCTAACAATGGAGTATTCTCATATTCTCAGAGTGCTGAAACTTAGGAAACACTTAAGCAGATAGAGCCCCAGAGGTTTTGGCTCAAAGGATGCCACTCCCTCACTTTATGTTTTGAAAGAGCTATACAGACTCTTTTTCACAGCCATAAATCAAGTGTCAATTGAAGTTACATGAGCACTGGGATTATTGCTTATAAAGACACAGATTTCTTAAAATCCTTTCTCTTAAGGCAACATTTTTTCTGTCACACTTTTAATTTTCTCTGAAAATATTTAACCATTAACAGGATGAAGTTTAGAGAGAATTTGCTTTCACATCAATTCTGCTACTATCTTCCCACCATTCCAGTTCTAATAGGACATACAATTAAACAACACTATGTTTATTGGTTTTGAAAACATATTTTAATTGAAGTTCATTATAAGCATACTTTTTGCTTATTTATATTTAACATAAATACATCTATATATCTGTACAATTATTTAGATTATAAGCATAATTTTTAGTTGTGTGATCCAAGCTCCAGCACAACCACTGCTAACTTCAGAAGAGTCAGGATTCATTACAGAGGTAGCAGGTATTGATTAAAATGGCTATTTTCTTGAAAGGACAGATGGCTTCAGTGGGAGTTTGTCACTGAAGCCACAGACAGCAGGGTACCTAAAGAATTATGCTTCCTGAAGTGTACAGCCTTATAGCTCAAATCAATTACAAATGAAGATTACAAGTTGCTCTGATTTCAGTTGCAGTCAGAGCTGTCCAAAATCTAAATCTTTCAGTATGGAACAGGTGGAATTGTTCTGCTGAACACCAGAGAAATAAATTTTCGGCTAAATGGTTTTCTCTCACCGGAGGCTTGCAAGCTTTGCATACCCAGCTATCAGCTGTCCTGCAGTACTTTTCTTCAGTGGCACAGGGCTTGAAAGAAATAGCTGAACATTTAAAAAATCCCTGTCTTCTGGAATTCACACCAGGATTAGATTCTCACCACACAAACATGTCAGAGTAAGGGGAAATTATGAGGGATATTTGAGGGTTTACACTGTAAAGAGTTCTTTTGCTTCTGGTTTGATTTGGTTTTGACTTGGATTTTTTTGCTGTTGTTCCTAAAACCTTCTTCTCACAGTTTCTATTCTGCTTGACTTTTTCTTTAAAAATATATTTTTATGGAACTTCTAATGGCTCTGTTCTGACTATACACAATATCCTGGACAAGTAAGAAGTAAAGGGAAACTCTTCAAAGCAAAAATAGAGCCTTCACAACTGTTTCTGTGTCTTTTCATGTGCATTTCCCTTCCAACATCTGCTTTTCTTTAGCTGGAAGATAAATTGCTTCTATGCTGTATGAAAAGTTTAAACTCAAAGGTTGGTTTTACTCTCAAGTTTCTTGACATGCAATCACAGCACTCATTTGTTTACTGTCTTGGTTTGTCCCCATTCAGCCCTGGGTAGTGGGGCAGATCTCCCAGAGAGAGTCAGGGTAAGGAAGGCTGAGGGGGCCCTTACCTGCTTGTCTGTGACCACTGAAGCCAACACAGCTCCAGGGACACAGCTGCCCATGCGTTTACTCTCAATACTGAGGCACTTTGCAAGGCCAGGCACCAACAACTGTCACTGTACCTTGCCAAAGGTGAGAACGACACTCCTCAACAGACATGGTACAAAATGAACCCTTCCCTTTCACAACTCCTTGTCACCCTTCTACCAGTCACTCCTTTTCAATATTGTCCCCACTTAGGCTAATATTTTCATTCTTTTTCCTTGGGGAAAAGATATAATATTTAAAATACTTTTAAAAACACTGATTCTGTCAAGCCTGTCTACGTGAGTTCACTGAGAGAAAAGCTGGTATGCTTGACACACTAGAAGATGAAACTGGGACCTCAGTTTCCACAGATCAACTCCATCTCTAAAATCTGCGGGAAGCAAGAGAATAATTCTGGTGTTGTTATAGAGATGTTTGAATGTGACAGCAATAGATGTGTCTTGTCAATATCAGGTTGATTGCAAGCCTGAGAGCTATTATTTCTGCTCTTTGGGGAAGGAATTGCATCTCATGCAAGTGTTTACTGTTGGAACTCAGTACAAAGGATTTGTGATAAGAGAAGCAAGAGTCTAACTAGAATAAAAGGGAAGAAGGGATTACTGGCATGGCTTACGTTAGATTTAATTCGACAGCAAAACAGATTTAATGAGTTCCTGTCCTCCCTTACGCCTCACTATTTACCACCTTCCTTTCCATTCCTTCAGGTCATGCCCCCACCCTCCTTGTCTGCTCTCTTCTCCCAGCTCCACTGCGGTGATCCCTGAACGGGGCGATCCTGCGAACTGGGCACAAAAGATGCCCTGACTCAGGGCCCTGAGCTGATCCACCACTCAACAGGGCACGCCCGGGGAGTCGCACACCTCACAGCCCCATCCTTCTCCTCTGCTGCTCATGTGATCCCTTGGCAGACCAGTCCAGCTCCTCAAGACTGGCGTTTCACAGGAATTTGAAGCGATCTAACTTCCTCTGTCGGGAAGATCTTCAGTCTCCCTACTTCCTTTCCTCCCTCCCCGTTCTAGTCCTTTCATTTGATATCTTCAATACTCTCTGATTCCAAGTCCTCTGGACCTGCCTCCTGCTGTGCATTATCTATTGAATCAGTCACACTTTCTTTTGAACCGACTTAATTGACTACATAGACAGTATCTTTATTAAAAATGCATTTTATCCCATTTTAATGAAGTTAGCTCAGAAAAAGGGCTGACTACATCCCAGATAAAATAAAAGCAGTCAGACACATGGCAAAGTAAAGAAAGAAAAGTCGGAGGGGTTTTTTCACTTTCTTTCAGCAGCAATGAGCTCTTAGTTTGACTTCTCTGTTTGTGAAGTCCACAGAAAATGAACCAACAAAAAGACGAGAATGGATGTCAGCCAGCATAGTGAACTGAATGGCTCAGAATTTCGACTAAGAAATCGAAAATAGGAGCAATTGCAAAAGTGGGGGTGGATTCACGCACCCGGGAGCTGTGGGGACAGCAAAGTGGGACCCCGGCTTTTGGGAGCAGCAAGTTGTCAGACCGGTTTAGGTATCTTGTCAAAACTTCCTTAAGTAAACAGCCAAACTGTTAAACAAACAAACGAGTTCTCAAATTAAAAAGTGAGGGAATGGAGAGAACAGATGCCCTGATTGCTCCTGAAGTGAAATATCATTACCTGTTGACTCTGTGATAATCTAACTGCAGAGGACATTTCCCTGAAACAAAGCTCAAGAAAGACGTCTTGAATAAGTATTTTAAACTGAAGAGGTCTGTAATACTGTGATTAGTCACGTTCCTGATTACAACCTATATTGCACATCAGATTTAATGTAGCTATTTGTTAAGACACACTGCAATTCTACATTCATATTTCAAGTCCACAGGACTTTGGAATGTGGTGGATGTTTGTGCGATTTTTAAAAGCAGGATACTTGAAAAGTACAGAGCAAGTCTTCTCCTATTTATCACTTTAAAAAAGTAAAGCATTTAGTGTAAGTATTATGCTGTGATTCTCTCCATATACTCAACCTATCAACTAAGGAGAGAAGATATTGCCTCATGGTATGATTCTGCTCAGACTAAAACATTAGATCCCTTCCTCATATGCACTTAGTTTCACTGAAGAAAAGTGGTCAGCCCAGTAATGTTGAAGCCAAACTAAATATGCTCTGATTGCATAGTCTGAATGTATGGAGCTCCATGGCTCTCCTAATATTCTCATGGAAGGGGAGAGCCTGGCAACTGCATGAATATTCAGTGTAGTGTATTCACCAGTCCACCAGTGTAACCAGAGTTCAGCCCAGAGAGGCAACAGAGCCACGAATCCTTGAATCTACTTCCTCTTGCTTCTTCCTACGTGCTAATATGGAGGGAATATTAAGAAACTTTGCCCCCTCATCAAGCACTTTGTGGGGACTCTGTAATAAAAACTGTGACAGATGAAGGATACAAGATCCTTTGTCTGTGATATTTAAGAACCACTCTGCTTCCCAGGTGTTTGAAAGAGATCCTGTTCATTCATTCACCACTTCCAGTAACGATTAAAAACCCGAACAAAGATTTTTGTACCTTGTCAGAATACTTTCAGTGTCTAAATCCAGTTTAAGCCTCCCTGTTCTTAGCACCACACACTTTACATGTCCTCTTTCAGTTGCCAGCCAAACTGGGGCCCATGGTGCCCTCTGCAAGCTGTGTCCTGCAAGGAAAATGAACCTGAACTGGAGCAGGGTATTGAACTGCTGAGGTGACACTGCCTGAGCCCACAGCGGTGCTCTTCGGTGATATTAACGGAGGTTACACCGATGCAGCAAGAGAAGCAGCTGTGATTACCTGTCCCTTTGTCCATCCCGACTGTCCCGACCACTGGGCTATACAATTAGTCTCTCTCCGACTTGGTGAATATTTATTTATGCAAAGTTAGACATTTTCAAAAGGACTCACAGGACAAAAGCACCCCATCAAATACAACAGCACGGCGATTAAGCGTCTCCCGAGAGAGACCGCGCTCTCAGACTGCGAGGGAACCGGAGCTTTTGCGCCGATGTCCCCTGACAAAGGACGCTGTTTTTGCGGGAGGGCTCCTCCGCCTGCTCTCCATGTTTCGTGTAGGATTAAGTGTGCGCTTAAAAAAGCACCTATAGGAGTAAGGGCTGTCCTTAGACAAAGTGCTTTGTCTTGACTTCTGCTGGGGGTCAGGCGGATCTACTCTGTCAATTGGCACCACCAAGTCTGGAACGGTTCTGCACAGAGCAGCAACAGATCCGGGTGTCGTATCTGCTACGAATCGATAAAAGCTTTCCAAGGTTTTTGTTTAGACTGAAGTGTCTGTCTCATTTGTAGAAACACAAATGTCTTGTCCATCCAGCTGCCGGCTGTCCCACGCTGAAAGCAGAGCTGCAGACGGTGCTGGTACCCCGGTCAGTCTCGCCGCACCCCAGCGGGAGCAGCCGCAGCACCTCGGTCTGCTCGCAGAGCCCACAAGCGAGCGGGCAGCTCATCCGAACTGCTCCTGCCCTTAATCCTGAACCTGCAAAACCTCCTAATAACTCTCAGATCCTTGAAATGGAATTATTTTCTGATGAATCCAACCAAAGGTCAGTAGCAATAAAAAAATGCTGTCAGCTCAGGACTTAATGATATATTCTTACCTCCGCAGACCTATAATTTCCTTAGATACCTAAGAGGTCATGTCAGTCCTAATGTCTGCCAGTTTTATGAATGCAACCATAAGCCCCTTTTAAATCAGATTACAAATGATTATTATAACTCTAAATCAAGGGAAAGGTTCACCATTTTCTCTAATTGGAAAGACTAATTTAATTATAATTATTTTCTTCCCAGATGCTTTGTATTTGTTCCATTACATTACAATAGATAGTCAGGTTTTATGGAAAAGAAACAGTGCATTGTTTATGATCTGGAAAGGATGAGAAATTAGTTCACATGTGTTGGTGTAGCCACACTGCTGTTGTTTTTGAAGTGCAGAGATCTTCATATACAGTACAGGGTGGCTTCACTTCTAATTTAACATAGCTGAGAAGATGGTATGACTGGAAAGTTTATGCTGTTCTAATATTTTTTTAAAGATCTTCTTTCATCTAAAATAGCCAACTGATAAAACCATCACAAGTAAAAAGCTAGTAATTCAAGACTTACAAGTCAGTGGACACAAAGTGGAAAACGGTAATGTATTCAATATCCCAGCCTGATTTTGCACTGAATTAACTAAATTGACATATCCTCCAAAGCAAATCTTGTGAACAACCTCACTTTGCCATATTAAAATCATTGTGGTATCTAAATTATTTCTCTTTGTCAAAAATAAGTAGCTTTCCAAACATTAAATAGGCCAAATCTATATTCTGTGTAGCTTTGCTGAACCCAATGTTTAATTATTTATTAGATATCAAATGTATAACATCTGTGTAAGAAGGCTGACATATGTCAGGACCTTTGACTTTGATATACAAAAACTGTCTGCTGAGTTAGGAATCTCTCTATAAATTAATTAGATAAGCATGAATATGGCATTTGTATTCTTCTAAGTCTCTGCTTCCCTAGAGATGAGGATGATGCTTATACAAAGAACTCAAGAGTGAATGTATGAATGGATCCCTTTTGTCTGAATTCACAAGGTTACACTTTATGCTTCCTTAACTTTCTAGGGGATGGCTTTCACAGTTTGAGGATTTCAGTCTAAAGGTTAATTCTTCTTTCTTCTCTTAAGCTGTTTCTGAGATTCTGACAATATTAGAGAAAACTACACCAGTACCACTACCTAGACTTTTTTCATTGCTGTAAATTTTGTAGGCAAGATCTCAGGTAAGAACATAGTTCTGGAATGATATGTTTGTCTCCTTCATTCATACATGCAAGCACACAGGCATCCACACACAAACCCAACTGATTATACTCTGGGTCATAATCTCTTATTTTGATAGAAAAACTTCAATTTCATTTATCTCCATGCTGTGCTTTTGAGTTGGCACCCTTCTAAAACTTGCTTCTCCCACTGCTTATTATTCCACTACATAGTAACAAATCATTTGGCCTAACATTCTTTAGCAAGCAGAGCCTACTGCCTATACTATCCTTTTCCTCAGCTAGATACAAAATTTTTATCAAGATAAGGGAAGGGTCTCATTTGATCTAGTGAAAGTCCTCACACTTTTTTTCCTCTAGGGATCCCTCCGTAGAGAAGGATTTTTTATGATTTTTGTTACAACTTTGCAATGGAACAGGAGTAGTTGATAGGTGAGCAGGCAAGGTTGTAAGCTGTGCCTATTCTCACTACTAAAAGTTACAATCTTCTTCCCCATAAGCTGCCTATAGTAGTATATCCAAGGAAACCAGAGGAGCAGACATGTGCCAAGAGCATCAAACAGCTCTTTGCCTGAGTAGGGCCCATAGTGACATGCATGCAAAAGACCTCTTGCTTTTTCAAAAAGCAATCCTGAATAAAAACTCTTCTCATCCAAGACAGAGGCCTTAAGGAACATCCTGCATGTTAACAAACATCTTCAGATAATGCCGAGTTTGATGCTCATTTCCTAGTTATTCACAGACTCTCTTAAATGGAGCTCTTTCACTTCTGTGGCTTAGCCTAAGGAAATCCTGCAAGAACAATGTGTGACTCAAACACACACAGGTTTCCCAAATGGTAGCAAGACCCATTGATGCTGCTTCAGATAGCACCAAGACAGCAAGTGATAATACAAGCTGAAAAAGAAAGGCGCTTGTTGTATAGAATTGATTTGGGTTCAAGCTTTTTCCCTTTCACTTTGCAGTATATTATGTAAAGTGTCCTTCAGTGAAGAAGTTATTTAGCTGCCGAACCACCTTACCTTTCCTCAAGGATTTCAGCAGACAGAATCCCAAAGCCACCAATTGCTCCCTCCCCAAATAATTATGATTCTGAGTAAAGTAGCCTGGAATCAACTTGCAGATACAGAGGGTCTGGTAATAGAAAGAGAAGCCTTACTCTGTCTCTAAAATCAGATACCATGCCTATGACACAGTTTTATTAATGAAGGTTGATTTATGCTGTAGAAGATCCCTGGTTTGATGATCCTGGAATTTGTACAATCTGTAAACATTTATAGAGAAAAACCTGTAGCACTGAAGATGCTACAGCTTTCTTGGGACAACCTCCGTAAACAAGGGAAAATCCTTAGGAACCCTGGATTGTTCAACTTTCCCGCTGAAGGCATCAGCAGGGTATAACTGATTCCAGGGCATGGACATCTTTCCATTGTACAATAGATTTAGATCATTACTTTACAGTCTAAATAAATCCAAAATCCTCCTCCTCTTTCTTCTTTATTTCTATAGCATTATCCAGTGTCTTCTCCAGTCACAGTCTAGTTCAAGCTGTTGCTGGTACCTTTTCTAATCAGAGCATCCCTAATGACATTTTAATGATTCCTCAACAAAGAGGGGACACACCATTTTTGTATTCACAGCAGGTCTTGCACATCACGCAGCACTACATATGTGTTAGTGCATATACCTGATTACCTGTCTTCCCCAGAAGATCATATTCATCAGCAGGCAACTCCTAAAACACCTTAAAGTCTAGATTACTCTTCTAATTTTATCTGTGAAAACATATTACTTCTTTGCCTGAGCCACATGGTTCTAGGAAAGCTGTCTTTTGACTGCAGGAAAGACAGGAAGCAGAGCATGTCTAATATGCACACAAAAGACATACAGTCAAATAACCTTAATTTTCAACCATTTTTTTTAACGAAAGGATTTATGACACTAACTAGCCACAAAGAAATGAAAAATAGTCCATCCAATAAGTGATTTCAGGGGGTTTATGTACAGGTAACTACAGCTGTGAATTCAGATATCATACATAATATAGAAGTAAAAGCAAGGTATAGTGAAGATTATGCACATAAAATGGATCCTATTACCACTTCTTCCACTAAAATTATCAATAATGAAGCTTTGGAGACAGAACAGAGTGGTCAAATTAAAATGCTGCTTTCCTGCAGTCTTAAAAAAGAAAAGGTACAACTAAGTTGTTTCTTCCTAGCAAGTCTTACAATTCTTACCCCCCAAGTTACCACAGCCTCATTCATCTTCTTAAACAGCAACTAAGGACATTAGATCACAACTTTATTCCAACACCTACTAAAATCAGTGGAAACTCTCACTGTATTAGGGCACAAGTGCCTCTTGCACACTGATGTCCTTCATTCTTTTCAACTGCCATCACAGCTACCTTAGGAATTCTGACTGATTTTTGCCTCAGATAGCTGGGGCTTTTCAGCAGAGCGATCACAGTGGGCCCTGTGTGGGTCACTGATGTGCTGAGCAAGGGTGATATATATTCACAGGAAAGGAAAGTCTCGGGCGGGAAAGCTGAAACAATGAGTTACTCACTAAATAGCTGCATTACACCATGTTTGTTCTTTGCCTTTTTATAGAGAAAAATTCTTTGGGGCTTATTTGTTCAAGCATTAAAATGTACCCAACTATAAACTCCAAATCTCACATCTCTAGCTATAAGCCAGTTCTATTTACAAGAAGCAATGCTTTACCCATCAGGCACTTCTAAGCACATCTTTAGATGTTGTTGCTGTTGTCTTTTTATATAGTTGAGCTATTTGTCTTAGGCAAAAAAAGTGGCATCTGTATGTAATTTCCACTTGGCACCACTATCTCCTTTTGATGACAGTCTCTACTGTTTCCCTTTCTTCTTCCAGTCACTCCAGCTGCAGGACCCAGATGTCAAACTCAGGAATGTATTTTTTTTCCCAGCAGTGATATCTGATTCTGTTGTTGGCACCTCTGCTGGTGGTTGCTCTGAAGCTGCCTGTGTGCAGCTTCCTAAGTTTAAAATGCAGGCAGTGTTTTTTATTTACATGCTAAAACCTTTTCAGTTGCCTTAATTATGGGAACTGAATATTATATATTCATCAGATACACAAACATACAGATTCCATTATTTACAATATTGGTTTCATGACAACTGTTATACTTTTGTAACCAGAAACCAGGAGGCAAGAAGTAAGGTTCTAAAAGTGCTAATGAGACATCAAAAGTAGTTGCTTACTTTCAATAACTGATCCAAACAAAGAAAAAGTAAATATAAAGCAATCAAAGGGTGATTGATGAGACTAAAGAGTAAGGTAGAAAGGAAAAGGTGAAAAAAGAAATGCATTAAAAAGGAATGAACAGCAAAGAGATGAGGGGAGAATAAAATATGTTAGAACTGTCTAAAACCATTTTGCCTCATGTCTCTAAAAAGTGAAGTTCTTCAGAAAAGAACCAAGGGAAAAACTTCTTCCAATTAACACCTTTCTGCAATTATCTCTTTTTTCTTCCTCCTGGCTTCACGTTTTCCTCTTGAGGACTCTTTGCTGCAGTATTTGATCCTCCATCACCAGGACAAGGTGTTTGTCTCCTCGGGGCTGCTGTTCACACCCAGTGACTGGGGTGGAGTGCTGAATGTGTGGGCAGTCCATCCTGCTGCAGGCCCCCCGAGCCCCTGTGTGCTCACCCTGCTGCAGCCCCTGGGCCAAAGGCATTTGCGTCTCTCCAGATCCCTCAAGGAAGCACATTCCCCTTCCCCTGCATTTATTCTCCTCCACGACAAACATCAGTTTGAGATGGCTTCCACCCTACACAAATAACTACTAACAATTCCTTTACATTGACGCACAGTAGTCACAACAGTTTTATGAAGATAAAAGAGTGGTATATTAATAAACTGAGTCAAGAGTCTGAGCAGCATTAGGCTAAAAGAGCCAACTTTCAGGAGAAGAGAAAGGATGGCAAGAGCTGAATCCATTAATGAGATAAAGGAGTGGTAAGTGGTCAGTAACCCCAGTCACATAGGCAGGCAGACTGAAAAGTTCTGCCCCAAGAAAATGTTAGTACATTTTATGAATATATGGAAATATATAAATATTAATGCTGATTTGTATTATCTTGACAGCCCACCTGATTCCCATATCAAAATACCTGTTGGATGTTGAACACTGCATATGGTTCATGTTGCAGAAATTAAAGAACTAGGACCGGAAGTTTAAGGACTCAAACACAAAGAGAGAATTAGCTTGAAATCCAGGAATATAAAACGTTTACCAGGATTCATCCATTTAATCAATGAATGGCTTATATTTATTTGCCGTTCAGTCTGGCAGGATGCCAACACCACGATTCCTGCTCATCACTTACAGATGTTTATGTGCACCACAGGAATGAAATGGATTCTATATGAGGAACAACAACACACACAGGAGTCTACAGCGTCTGGATAGACAGGACAATCAGTTACTGCAGTACAAGGAAGATAAATAGATAAGAGAGTGTTCAATAAGGCTGATACAAAAACCAGAGGGCAGCAGGGTCAAGACCAACACAAGCAGGTATTGCTTCATAATATACAGCTATAGAACTAAAAGGTGCTAAAAGTTTATAGGGATGCAAACAGTGGTATCACAAAATTAGTGGAAGAAAATCCAGCATGGACAATTAAACGCAAAGAGGTTATATTTGGCTTAAGAAGTTCCTGCTCTGAAAATCACTGGAGGCTGGAGAGCATTTGGGAAAATAGCACTGTATACTTTCTGTTTTCTTATCTGCTTTCCTATACCGCCATGCTGGTCAGTGCCAGGACAAGATACTGATTCAGACAAGCCTTTGGTCTGACCAGGAGAAGTTGCTCTTATGTTCAGTTTTTGGAATTTGAAAAGTCCTATTGAAACCAGCTGGATGTCTAAATTCCTATACACTGCAAGTCTGAACACCCAGCTTTGTGCACTGGAACAAACAAGAGAAAAACTTACTAGAAGACAGAGATTTCTTCTTTTTTTTTCCTTCTTTAACAGTTTAACAATGTTAGCAGTGTAGGGGGCTGGGCCTGTGAGTTCTGTGAGAGAGGATGAAGCAGTTTCATGAGAAAGCACTGAGAGCAGGAAGACAATTCTGCTGCATTTGGCACTGGATGGGAAGCTAATGAGGCTGAGGCTGATGGCAGAACTGTGTTCCTGGAATGAGGCTGTGGCATGATTATTGCCCTGCTACACTGGATAATAGGAGTCAGGGGTTTTTAGCTGGATTCATTTGGACTGGCCAATTTCAGTAACCATGGCCCACTTTCAGGACCAATGATTTCAGCACCTCTTAAAGAAATGCCCACATATGCACCCTCAATCAGCAGCCTTTTCTGAAAATGCATTCTCAGTGATTTAGGAACCTGCAGAAGCCCCAACTATGGTGGAGTAAACTCAATAGTTATCCCACCTGCGACCAAAAGAGCTGCAGAGGATGGGAGCACACAGTGTTCACAGCTCAGCACAGGGATGGTGACAGGCAGACTGCTCAACAAGGGGAACCCAGTACGAAAAAATCGTGTAAGAATATAAATTCCAATATTTGGTCCTGAAGGTGGAAACAAAGAACAATATAAAGAGTACTGCCAAGGACAGAATACACAATCAGCAGACATTTTACCCCAAGAGAAAATGGATTGCAGACTTCAGTCACAACAAGTACATTATACTTACTTCGGAACTATTTTATTTCAGCAGCATGAAAATTTCTAATTATTCCTATAGTTCTTCCTATGAACAAACTCATGGAGATGAGGTGCTACTTGTGTTTTGTGATCAAAGTGTCAGAAACAGCCAGCTACACTTGTAAGTGTGAAAGCTGAGGATGTTAGCATACAGATGGAAAAAGGAAAGTACATATCGTATTATCTATTTTGCATGTAAGAGACAAAACTGTGACACAATCACAAGTAAGATTAGAGATGGCATACAAACAAAGACAATGCATTTAGAAGTTCTAAGGACATTGTCACAGGCTTCTGTTTGCTGTAGTTTTTCAATACAGAAAGACTTTATACAAGGGCAGAAAGTTACAGAGAAACAAGCTTTCCTGTATGTAAGTAAGGAAGCCAACTTGGGGATGAACTTGGCCCCCAGCATCTCTGCCCCCGTAAGTGGAATCAGTTTCCTACTACATCTACTGATCACCTGCTTCTTCAAACTTCAAACCCAACAAAGGATGTAGATCAATCTTATTTTCATATTGGGACACTCTGGGAATATAAGTGTCCATCAGATGTCCTTAGTAACAGCTGAAAGGAATCTGGGTCCTACCAAGGAAGAGCCAGCATGCACTAAGCATGAGAATAACTGGCAAACAACCTTTCAGTGCAGGTGGAGATGACGTGAAAGCAAGTCTGGAAACTTAACCAAGGTTTCACATGCTTCTTTGAAGAGCTGGAACAAATTCAGGGAGAGAACAGCTTTGGCCAACCCAAGCTTATTGTAATTACCTCGCTTGTGTTGTGCTTTATCTTCCAGATGGCCATCAGGCAGAGCTGAAGATATGAGAAACGCTCCCTACGGCAGCTGGACTACACATAACAAGAAACCAGAAAACAGACTGCCAGAGAAAGAGTGGCTTTTCTTTTAGGTCCTGAAGGGAAGGAGATAGCTTTCAAGGGACCCACAAATCCTGGAAGAGGGCTCTGAGAATTGCTGCAGAGTTCTCATTTGTAATTCATCAGACTTGAGCTGCACAGATTGTACAGTTTGTGTCTGGGATTATGGAGAGTCAGGGCAACCTGATACTGAACAAGCCAGTCTCCATATCAGAACAGTTACAGGCACAGAAGAGGGAATCCCATGCTGGTTTTGTATGTTCATGCAAAATGCATCAGTGGTACTGCCTGTGTTACTATTATGGTAACACAGCCCTGGTAAAAAGGAGAAATGTGTTACAAACTTCATCAGCCTGAGGAGAGACCCCGTGTCACAGAGTGTCCAAGTGCCAGAGGCAGGAGTGGTGCACACAACTGATGGCCTAGATAATGACTGGAGACAACAGAACGTGCCCCTGCTAACACTGCGGGTTTTTCCACTACCTGATGAAAAGTTTGACTCCTGGGGGCTTTGTGTTCACCACGTTCCCTGGAGGTGCACAGTTTGAAGTCATATTTATATCCTTGGAATTAAAACTCTGAAGGGAAGGGAATGATTCCCCAAGCCTAGTAGGTCTTCCGTGACATGAAAGAAGCAGCCTCCACCTTTTGAAGGATAGATCCTACATTTGGAATTGATTTCAGGCACATAAGATCTGTTAGAAATAAAATCAAGATGGGTTGTTACATGCACATCTTGGTCTGCGCTTCAGAGGAGACTGTGACATATTGACTATGAGTCTTGAAGAGTTAAGAAGGGCAAAACAGACTATGGAATCTGCAAAACATTTCACCTGCCTGCTACCAAGATAAGGATAGAAATAAAGTTACTATGAGCAAAGGCCACTTCAAGAACCTTTGCTATTGACCCTCAAGGTAAAAGAAAGATTGAACTGCGCATTCCTGTACAAAAAGTTACACTGGGCTGCAACGAAGGGATGAAATTTCCTATGAAATGGATGATAATGTGCAAATAAACTAAGATGAAGAGAGAAAACTGAGCTACCCCTTGGAAATGATGGTATTATTGCCATCATAGTCATCCTGAGCTTGAATTTGACAATAAAAACATTCTACAAAATGAAAGTCTGAGATGGCTCCCCAGCCTCCTTTCTTCTTCAGATACTGGAAAATAAACACTGTGAAACACCTTTTCTCTCATATATAAGAGAAGACAATCTGTGGCTCCTAGATTATAAACCCAGCTATTTTATTTGGAAGGTCTACTGTGAAGAGAACAGCCGTGGAGTACACAGATTCAAGTAAATACAGTGGAAAAAGTGGGCTGTTTGACAAGAATCTTACAAGAGACAGCAGAAGCAGCCACAACATTTCAGGATCAGACTATAAATGTAAGCTTTCAAAATCCCATTAAGGTATTTTTTAGAAGTGGAACTGCCACGTGATTGTCCCAGTAAGGGCAGTTTGGCATGGGAAACTCTGAGTGGGCTCAGCAACATGGAGAAGGTAGAAAATGGAGCATTTTAGCACAAAGCTTGAAAAAATGGAAACAACCGGAAGTGCCTAAAAGGGAAACATCACTGTCCTGCAGACAGAATAGGGACCAAAAAAACCCAGTATTGCTGGGTTTTCCTTTGCTTTTTTTTTTACTATGTTCCTGAAAACATTACCCAAGCACTTTTTGTGCTGACAGTCAAGCACGATATAATTAGACATAAGTAAATTTGATATGTGAAAATACAATGAGATTTTCTTCCTCTTTCAGCCACTTCTTCCAGCCAATTGAATGCCCACACTGAGGAAGGAATACTGCAGACTGCTAATATGCACAGATTTCATGTCTGAGGGTCTAATTCGGCCACTAATTTAGAACTCCGAAGAGATTTACATTTCTCTAACTCCAAAACTGAACTTGTCATATAATGCATAACATGATATTAATTTTTTTTCAGCAGATAGTAAAAAGAATTATTTTAAATAAAAACAGAACCAAAAAGCTGATAACTTCTTTTACACAGCTTTCAAATTCATCAGTATAGTAATGTTCTACAGAATAGAAAAACCAAGTTATTCTGTAAGTAATCACCAGCTGGTCAGTATCCAGAAAGTGAAGGAATAGTCTTTATTATCATTATTCAGAACTGAAGTCTTCTCAAAACATCTCTGTGACAATGGCCCTTTGCCAGTGTTTAGAGAAACAGTTCTTGCTGTTTCACAGCATCTTTAGGATGATCTGATGATTAGTTGCACGTGGCAAAATGTACAACTGATAGAGAATTAAGAAAAATTAGAGAAATCTCAGTGAACATGACACAATTTATAGTTTTAGCTAAATTAGCAGTTCACGTTCAACGAGCTAAAAACATTATGGAAACCACAAACTGATTTATGCTCACTAAGATTCTGTCCATAGTCTGCTCTCTAGCTGAGACAAACTCGGGGTTTCTAGACTTTTCTGGCACTGAAAACAACGTCTGCAGGGCAGATGTCTGGTGGAAATAGAGACAAAAGCAATGTGATAGAAGTAATCACACCAGATGTCAAGAGCAAGCAATTATCCAAAATAAAATGAATTGATAGGAGATCCAAATCTGAAGGCACTGGTTACCTTTAACCACTTACACTCTAGCCATGCTGCCAGAGGGGAGACAGGAATGAATTTTAAATGTAAACCTTTCTATGTGGGTCAGTAGCTTCTCCCTCATAAAAAGTATCTCACAGCAATCAGGAAGGTTGCTATTATTCAGTGGCACTTGACCAAAAAACATTTCTGCACAGAAATTTTCAGATTTTTCCTCCAAAGGTCAAACTCTCCTACCTAAGTAAAAAGTAATTTTCTGCTCAAAACCCAATATTATATTAGACAGTGTAGGAAAAGAATCATAGAATCAGTCCTCACTGAAAATGCAGTGTGTAGGACTGACAGTTGGTTTAGAGTTTGTGTAGTTTCTTGATGAGAACAAGTGGAAATACAGGAAATTCCACTTAACAACAAGAAAAAAATGTTTTTAATTGTGAAGGTGGTAACAAAATGGAACAGGTTGAACAGGGAGGTTGTAGAGGCTCCATCCTTGGAGGTACTTAACACCCAACTGGACACAGCCCTGGGTAATGTGCTATGGATGACCCTGTTTTGACTCTGGACTAGACAATCTCCAGAGGTCCCTTCCAGGCTCAACCACTCCGTGATTCTGAGAATGTGGAAAACACCAGTGTATAGGAGTTTTCTTTAATTTCCATTTGCTATCAGTTCTTTTTCAACAGCACCAAATGTCTGTCATCTCCATATCTTGCTTGAAAAGATGGTAGTTTTGATTCCCAAAGTTTTCTGTTCACTAGTTATAAAGCCTTGCTGACATTTTGATCTTACAGTCCTCTAATCTTATTTATTTATACTCTCACTCTCCCACCCTCTTTCTTACTTTACATCCTTAAGTTTCTAGAGAACAGAAGTGTTCTCCATATTTTTTAATCTGGAATTATCCTCTCCCTTCCAAATTGCAAATTGTTTTTTTCACCAATCTTTTTCTAATGCTTTACTGCTCTTTTTATCCGAATACACTTCTATATGTTCTCCTGTAAAAAATGTAGTAGCTAAGAGAAGTGTGTGTTTCACTGTTCAGAGTTACAGACAATCACTTTGCTATATTTTATACCCTTATAAAAACTGCAGTTGTTAAGGAACTGGTATTTCATGCATCACCAGCTCCAGAAGAATCCAGTTTGTCAAGAGGAGATTATTTTTTAAACATTCACACAGAAGTCTTCACTTTCCACTCGTGAATATCTGCTGTAAACTAAGTGCACTCAGTCTGCGATGTTATGAGTCAATTAAAGATACAATCCTTCTATTTTCACAGGAACACTTCTCCCAAAAATACTTAATCAGCTAACACTACACAATTCTTACTGTCCTCACCTGCGGATATTAGAAGTATTTTCAAGTTATCTATTTTCATATTCACACATTTAATACTTACACATTAAACCTCTTTTGCAGGTATGATCACAGCACACAAATTTCTGGGTTTGCTGCGTGCAAACACTATCATTCCCAAAGGATTACAAGTGCCACTTTGAAAACTTGTTTAGGTATTTGGTTCTGTGTTATGACATATATTGGCAAACCAGACCAATACTTGTCATTCTATCAACTGCATAACAAAAATGTACAGTATTAGTAATGGGAGCTACAATTTCTTAGAAACAGACTTTGGGTGGGATTTTTGCAGGAACAAGTGACCAGTGCTAATCATAACTCTTGTCTCTGCTTCACAGTGGAACTGTAGTCCAGCTTGGGAGGACACTTCACAGGCAAAAGAAGCTTTGCAAACATCTGCATTTATCACTACTAAAAACAAAATATATACACTAACAAAGGCATTTAATAATCAGCACTTGCTAAGAATACCATTGCTACAGAAAGCACTTCAGCAGGACTCCAACCATGTCTTCTTTTGAAACTTTATAAGACATCTTCCTTTGAAAGTATTTCAGACACATTTGTTATGGAAGAAGAAGTATTGATAATATCAAACAACAAACTTTCTACAAAGTTCACACAACTGAGTGTTCAGATCATGTACCTTCCATATGATATGAGTCACTGAATTTTGGGATGATGTTGCAAATGCAATCAAAGCATGTTTAGTTTCACTTTGGTTTGTTAAAACTACAAAAGAAGAAGGAAGAAACAGCAATTTGCAAGGAGATGGAAAACAAGGCCATATAAATAGAAAAAAATAGTTACACTTAATGAGATTTGTTTTCAGCAGAGCCGCTGCTGGGTTTCACTTTCAAACTACAGAGTTATCTACTTTCATTTGATTAGAAACAATGCTGTGCAATCTGTCTGAGCTGCTTTGATTCTCTCACCAAATAAAAGAACAAGTGCCTTCACGCTTAAACAGAGAAAACATTCAATTTAAGGAAATGAAACAACAAAGACAGAACCTAGTTACTTTAAATACAAACATGAAGGCAATTACATCACAGATAGTAAATCACAGCAAGCATGTTGGTGGAGAAGTTCTGTCACAACACAGGAGTTACTAAAAGTCACAGGATTACTCTGGAAGGCCATCATTGTGGGGTTTTATAATAAACTATCTCAATACATTTTTTTTTCTTTTTAGTAGTTGCTTCTAAACTTTGCATTTATTGTTGTTTTCATCATCATCCTTCAGTCTCCCAGTGACTACTGACTTTTCCCTCTCTCCCTGTGCCTCAGCAGTCCTTGCCACCTTTTTTCCTTCAAGCTGCTTAATGTAATTAGGTAATTTAAATTATCAAAGCAATTATTCCCAAAAGGAATACAGGTTGACACTTGCTGCTTCTACTCTGAGCCTCTTTCTGTCTTGCATTCTCAAAAGCTTATTGATTTCTCCAGCTGAAAACGTAAATAAGATTTTTCCTCTTCCTAGAAGCCTTGCCTTGCTGGTAGTTGTGTGTTCCCAGATCTCCACAGCTACAGCACTACTGTGGATGTGCTTGTACCCTCCATGTGCTGAACCACGCTGCTGCAGCCTGAAATGTGCCTTCCTTCACCACCTACTCATTACCTGTGTCTTAGACAAACCTTCACCTCCAATTCAAAAGTCACACGCGCTGTGCATTATAAAAGAATAACCGTATTTATGCTATAAAGTTACTTTACTTTAAATATTTTGGTAAGCAACTACACAGTCTAAAGCACACCTAGAGAGTGAGCCAGAACATTAACAAATATTCATTACAGTTGGGGTTTTCCCTGTGTGAAGATTACAAACTGTGACTCAAAACTGTATCAAGTTATCTGGGATTCAGCCTCGGAGGATAAATGTTCAGCTAATGGAATCTGATGGCAATTCCTTGCAAGCTGCACCTCAGGACCTCTGTCTCAAAGCACACCCCTTCGCACAGGGAGTGTGTAGTTTATGGCACCACTCTTTGACTCTGCACTTTTTGCATACCCAAGTTTTTTCCCAAAATGCAAAGGAATCACTGTGTGAAGCAGAATGAAGGGTAACGAGGGGAAAAAACTTCTTTTCACAAATATATTATGTTTCTAGTAGCAATGATGCTGCAGCTATGACAGCCTGTGCATATAAATGATTTAAGCTGTCTAGGGATAGCTAATGTTTTTACTACACAAACCAATATATGTAGTAGTTGCTTTAGCTCAGGCCTGAAAAAGATCTTATACTGCAGAAAGTCCAGCTGTTATTTCACTTAAGTCATTTGTCTAGTAAAAGATATTACTTCTTCATATGAGCCTTGACTTACTTTATGTTGTGCTCTTTGCTGTTTCCAACTGTTGTAAATTAACAGAGATCACATGTTAAGTGTGTGGTTACTTTTCATGCACTAAAGGATAAGCTGTTGACTTCATCTTTTATTTCACTTTTGAATACATTATTTTTCACTTGAATACTTCAAGCTCTTCCCTTTGCTAACAAAGTCTACTGTCAGTGGTAACATGTTAATTCAAGTCTATGTTTTAACAGGATTCCCAGGCCCTAATAACCATTACTTCCTGCATTCATAATAAAAACAGTGTGAGATGGCCATGTTCTCACACATCAAACAAAGCTCCAGGACAGCCCAGTTAAATGATTTGCCAACATACTATTTGATACAGCCTCGCACTTTTCCAAGTCTTTCTCATTATGCACATGGCTGTTTAGGACACACCAGGGGAAATGCTCACCAGCACTGCTGAGTGTTGGATTGAAATGACTTCTTCCCTGTTTTGAGATAACTCTGGTAATCTTAAAGTAAGAGGCTGAACAACGCAAAGTATTTTTTTAAACAGTTTGTCAAACCTTAAAGTGTTCCTTTACAACAACATATGGTATAGTCATTGTTTAAAGGCAGGTTCTCAGCAGTGCACATCTTTCACTGCAGGGATTGAAACTGGGGACCCATCTGCTCAGATCTATTAAACTCTCAATACAATTTCAGACATTTGCTGAACTGATGACACTTTCAAATACGGGAGGATTTTTATAACGTAGGTGAATAACAGGAACAGGATTTCACTTTAAACAAAATCATCTTAAATTGTTGTCACAGAAAAGAAAAAAGGGAATAAACAGCTGCAGTCCTGAATCACATTAAACACAATGCCAGGGCTGTGCAATACAGGCTGCATGTTATAAAGCTTTCTTTTTTCCTTTAAACGGAGGAATGTGCAAATGGCAATCACAATGGCTCAACAGAAAAGCACTTTACAGCACACCCCAAAATGTAGAGGTGATCTCTTTTATTAGGGCAACTAAAATTATGAAGAGGAGGTCTTTGAGAAATTTTATTTTGTTTTATCAGAGCTTGTGAGCAGTTAAAAAGGAAAATCAAAGGGTTGCCCTGTGTGGTTCCTCTTGGTAAAATAATCAGCTTTGAAGTTATTCTTTGGATAACACAAGACACTGGGTTAAGTAAGGGGCACCTCCTTAGGATTTATTCCCATTTGACACAGCACTGCCAAACATATGTAAATTTTATACCAAACCAAATGTGAAAACATGCATTATACTAAACAACGCTATGAGCACTATGATTGTTCCTCAAATAACCACACAGCTGAGAAAAAAGACAGAGGGAAACACAGGAAAGAAAAATCATGGAAAATTTAGGGCAAAAATATACAATTAAAGAAAAAGTGAACTATTGATCCACCAATATTCTTACACTGGCCACTCCCCAGCTGGAGTAACATATCACAGTTCACCAAGTCATCAGCTATGACAACTTAGACAACAAAGGATCTGTACCTGTACACAGAATAAATGAAATCAGATTTGTTGTCAATCTGATAACCATCACATTTTGACAGTTAATTATGTTCATTTAAAGAAGCACATCCCAACTCATGATAACTAAAATGCCCACTATAACTGAAAATCTGTTCATCATTTCCCTCATGATTTTTTCTGTTAAGTCATTGATTTTATTGTCTGACACAGGGAACAAAAATTAAAAATAGAGCAGGAAAGAGAAAGAAATGGAAAAAAAAAGATCAATGGTAAAATGAGAAAAACCACAGATCTCACAGCAGTGGTATCTTGAGTACAGGATTACAAACATACATACAAGATTAGACTTTCCTGCAGAATTTTTATACTGAATATGGTCTACCTTGTACCACAGCTTTCCATGGCAACTTGCAGTAAAACCCTACTGCCATATACCGGAATGGCATACTGATAAAAGCTAAGGCCTTGCCTAAACTTGCTCATCCAAATAAGATAAAATACACATTCAAATTAGAACAATTACTTAAAAAAAAATAAATCCAGAAATCCAAACTCTCTCCTTATGACCATTTTTGTTCCAGAATTAAAAACATCCAAGAATGTCAGTAACAAGAAAAACCCCAGAACTTGTTTTAACACTGTTCATAACTTGTCTCCTGTACAGAATCATGAAATCACAGAATGGTTTGGGTGGGAAGGGACCCTAAACTTCCTCTTGTTCCAACCCCCTGCCATGGGCAGAGACACCTTCCATTAGCACAGGTTGCTCCAAGCCCTATTCAGCCCGGTCTTGAACAATTCCAAGGATGGGGCAGCCACAGCTTCTCTGGGCAACCTGTGCCAGGGACTGCCCACCCTCACAGGGAGGAATTTGTTCCACATATCTAATCTAAATATCCACCCTCTTCCAGTTTAAAGCCTTCCCCCAATCCTATCACTACATGTCCCTGTAAAAAGTCCTTCTCCCATTCTCCTGTAGCTCCTGCAGGTACGGGAAGGGGCTCTAAGGTCTCCCCAGAATGTTGCCTTCCTCCATCCTTTCCCTCCGGTGTGTCCACCATGCCACACAGGTTGGTGCCATCAACAAAATTCCGGAGGGTGCCCTCAATCCCTCTGTGCCTGTTGCCAGTAAAGATGTTAAGCAGCACCAGTCCTGATGCCAAACCTGAGGAGTGCAGCTTGGCACTGGGCTCCACCTGGACACTGAGCCACTGACTGCAACTTCTGGAGTGCAACCACCCAGCCAATTCCTTGTCCACCAAGTGACCCACCCATCAAATCCAGCTCTCTGCAGTGTGAGACAGGGATGTGGTGCAGGACAGTGTCCAAGGCAGCTTTGCACAGGTCCAGGTGGATGACAAGAGTGGCTCTGCCTTTATGCCCCCAGGCTGTAACCCCACTGCAGAAGGCCAGCAAATATCAGGCTCGATTTACCTTTAGTGAGAAAGAGATCACAGCTCCTCCTGCACTGTTCCGATAGCTCAATGAACACCAAATATGTTTGTTCATTGTTCATTTGAAGGCACAGAACAATTGCAAAAGGTGTGACTTTTTGATGCTGGCGTGGTGCTTAAAGCTTCCTTGTGGTACTTCCATACAACCTCATTATTGGAATTACCAAACTGTAGCTTTTGCTTTGTGTCTATTTATTACCAGTTGACTTTATTAATCATCACAATATCCTTACTGAATGATTGTATAAAATTAATTCAAATATTCTGTTTCCTGATAGCAAGTATCATAGGAAAAAATATATAGAAAGTGATTATTTACATTTCTTATATTTTTCCACTGCAATACAGTATAGCAGTTCCAATATGCTGTGGCTTTCAAGGAAAGTAAACTCAGATAAGACAGCAAAAAATTCCTCAAAGTAAACTAGGTGAATCTCAAAAGATATGTGGGAATCATACCATGGCAAAATGAAGGAAAGCATCAGAGGAAGTCAATAAAGGAAAAAATCTAGGTGTCAAATCATATTTGTGGAACCTATGGAAACCTCATCAAAGTGAATGAGATTTGTATCAAAGGCAATTTGTGTGATGTCTGAGTGAAATTGAGTAAATGTGCTTGGAAATTTATGTCTCAACAAAACTAAATAGCTCAATGTGGGGCTGTAAAAGTCAGATTAACAACTGACAGCACAGCCTTCAAATCAGATCCTGCAGCTGGCATTTCTGAGCTTAAGATACATAACAGGATGATCAGAGGAGGTTTGTAAAAGGCAGAGAAATTCAGAACTGAACACAGGCTCTCAGTGTTGAAAGCTGTCTCTAGATATCCGAGAAAAACTACTCCATAAAAATATCCAACAGAAAGTATTGCAACTGATCTACTGCAATAACTTGCCATGCATTTTGATAGTGGATGGGATTACCAAGCTGAGTTAGATCACCAAATAATTGTTTTACACAAGAAAGATCATCCCACAGCAGAAAAATATTTAGGATACTTTCAGTCCTCAGCCACAGACCCTTCATCTTTTGATAACATTCTGCTTGTTGAGTGAAGATTTTAATGAAAACAGTATTTCAGAACTTCCTTCCTCTGTGATTATATGTCCTCACCTTAACCTTATTTTAACATTGTTTTTTGTGTGGGCGTTTATTGTATTGCAGAGTATGGCAAATCTGATAAGAGCAAAGCAAAAACTGAGCCCGGTCTTATTGTATCAGAATGGCTGAAATAATTCCATATCCTGGAAAACCTGGGAACTTCTGATCCTACTTTCAGACATAGAATGGACACACAATTTTTGATTACAGAAAATACTCAAACACAAAGCTAAACTTCAGTTGTATTCTCTGATGAACAATCAACATGGCTCATTTCCTGGGTTTTGGGAGAAAAACTATTTCTTGCACAACCCAGTGAACTGAGAATAATAGGAATGATATGCTTGATGACAGCAGCAACATATTATCTAAAAAATATCTCAGAACACTGCACTTTTGAATTAAAGTATGAATGTCCTAGGGAGAGCATACAGGATGTTTGATCCCAAATGATTTCTTTCTTTCAGTGCCCTAAGAGCTACAGCTGTAGCTATTACCACCACCTATTACCCAGAGAGTTAATTCTCCCCAGAAATTGTAGCTTGTTTCTCAAAAGATCACCACAGTTATTAAAAGACAACAAAACTCACTAATTTCCAACAATGTTTTCAAAGGAAAAAAATGATTTCCTTTATCTACACTTCATTTTATTATAACTTCTTTTCATGCCTCGCAAAGTAAAGCAAAAAAACCCAAAACAAACAAAAAAAAGGTGTAATTGCCTGGGTGTGTTACCTCATAGGACATAATTTTTAAGATATAATGAAAATATTATTCCCAGTTCTTTGCGTGTTTTTTGCAAAGAGAGTTTCTTCTGCTCTCACCATAAAACATCAACTAAATATTGAACTGAGAAACAATTCCCACTGATTCTACCTGAGTCTGTTGTATCACTCCTGAAATTCACAAGTGGTTGGCTGCTACAGAATGGTGGCCTTCACACACAGGCCCCTCTAAGAGAATATCCACATTCTTGGTGGGTATAGTCAACCCCCAACATCTCACCAGTCTCCTGTACAATGACACTTGCCCAATTACTCTGAACACATTCACGTCACTGGCTGGATTCCCATGCACACCTAGAGGAAAGGCAAAGAAGATCGAACAACCTAGCGTGAACAGAGCTCCTGGCAGGAGGCACCATGGAAATTGTTCTCTGTAAAAAAATAATTCAAACTTACAACAAAGACAGTTGCCTGTAGGGACTTGCAGTTCCTCTAGAGTTCTTACAGTGACCAATCATATTGACATATATTTTCTTTAATATTTACATTTAAAAAATAATCCTATCACCAGTAGATTACAGTTTGAAAGAGATACCCTTTACAGGCAATCCTTTTCAAAATTATTCCTAATATACTTTCCAGTGCTTCTGGTAACCGTCAAAAATTGGCTTCATATCAGATGGAATATTGGTCTGATTTAATACAGCATTTCCTGTTTGGATATTTAATTCCATTATTTTCTCCAGGGCCGGAGTTTTCACTGAGAAAGCAGACTGCACCAGCCTCCAGTGAAGGCTGTTTCAGTGCTCGTTTCCTGGACCTAATCTTGACTTCTGAGAGAATTAACCATTTAGTTCAGTGAGCTGCTAACTCCTAAAGTGCTCAGGATTCCATCTTCACAGCTATCTACTTCACAACCCTCACAGCAGAATTCAGCTGGGATCATTTGAAAGCCTGTTCCACAAGGGCAAGGACTCCAGATTTCCAAACTGCTGACAACTGAAATTTCTGACAAATGTTTCTGCGTGTAAGAATGAATACTCTGTATGTATATATGAAAGGGAAAAGAGACTTGGACAACAAACAATAAGTTGAAGCTCCTTGGAAAACAGCAAGGCTCCTTAGGGCTCAGCTCATTAATTTTCCCGTGGAGATATGCAATTGAAATTCGGTGAGAGTTAAACACTTGACTCCCTCAGGTTCTTTAGAACCCCAGATGAAGTGATATTTAACTAATTCCCACACTAACAGAAATTAGTCATTTGGCAGACCGATACAAGCTAATTGTTGGTCCCTAGAAGAGGTTCGGTCCCCAGCACAGCATTTAAAGACGTCCTGTCGCTGGGCTCACAGCACCTGAGCTCCCAGTCACCTGGAGCGGGGGCGAGGGAAGTGCTGGAGCTGGAGGAGCCTCTCATTACCCACAGTGAGGTTATGAACCTGCATTCCGCTTTCCACCAGCACTCTCAGAAGCGTGGATATTCCACACATTACAAGTAATGTGTTCTTTGGGTGTGACCATCCTTACACACTCTATAAAACTGGCGAAATAAGATCCCTCTCTGACTTGTATGAAATAAAATTAGGCACGTATGGAAAGATTTACTCGTGAACAGCAAGAGGTTTCCCCCCCTTTGCTGGTTTGTTTTCCCTCTCCCGTTCTTGGTGTCCTGGCTTTACTGCCAGAGATTTCTAGCCCGGTGAGCTCACTGTGCCCTGCTCCCTGCCCCGGCCCTGCCCGCCGGGGGCTCTCCGAGGGCTCTCCGAGGGCTCTCCGAGGCTCCCGCATCCACTCGGGCGGACAGCATTGCGTTGCCGGGCAACTCCCTGAAAAGGAGCGCATGGAGCAGCGGCGCAGACAGAGCGTGCCCGTCTGCTCCAGTGATGCTGTGGCCTAATTTCTGCCTCTGCTGTGCTGGGTACAAAGGAGAACATCTCCAGAGTAGTGGGCTAGGGAGCGCGGAATTATCTGCACTTTTGTTGTTGTTGTTGTTTGTTTTTTCCCTCTCTCCCGACCGGGTGCGTCCCCTCCCATCCCAGGGCCCCCAGAAGTCATGCATGTCTAATCTGCATGCAGGCGTTTGGGACTGCTCCCTGGGCTTTGTGGGGTACTGACAACTTTCTGTTAGCTTTTGGCTGAGTTAATAGTACTTATGGAGATCTGTTAAGCTTCCCTGTAGCTCTCCAATAAGGGCAGTTTTGCATGTAAATTCTCAAGGCCATTCATCTTTTCCTACCTGACTCTTTATTGCCTGGGTGTTTGGGGTTTTTTAAAAGGCCTCTTTAGGAATGCAAGCATAGCTTTTCTTATTTTCCTTCCTTTCACTGTGCTTTCCTGAGAACAAAGAACAGCAAACTAAGAAATTCCTTTGGTTTTTCCACGGCCTGAAGAAAGATCACTGCTTTATCCATGGATTTAGTTTTGGACTGCCTAATCTTGTCAAAAGGCAGGCCCATACACATTCAGATTCTGTGGTTTGAACTCAGCTCTGCAATCACAATCCTCCACTGTCTATTACAGACAGTATTATCATTAGGTAAAAAACTGCAGTCAGATAAGAGGCAGATTTCCTTTTATCTGTTGGTAACTTCTTTAAAATGTTTTGTTAGCATGTTTTAATATGAAGGTTGCTTACTCTAGTTGCCTTTAGTCAGGTGTGGTACCAACTCAGCAGCTCACTCAACCTGCAAGCAAACCTGAACCTCAGAGAGAAGCTGCACTGTATTCAGCCTGACAGAGTCTAATATTGCTCTGGTGCTCTGGGTATTCCACCAATCCTCCTCTCACTTCTGGATCAAGTCTGAATTCCCAGTCCTAATCTACAAATCCCTGATTTGGTTAGTGCACATCTACTTTAAGGGCAGCCAAGAACCCTCATCCACTGATCCCTAGAGGCAGCATTATACTGCAGATTCCTGCCAGCACAGCTACGTCAACACGAAGTGTGAAAAGCACATAACCTCCAGCTGACACTGCTGCACCAACAAATGCCCAGCTCAACATCATTTATGCCACCAGGGCAGCACATTTGGCAGCTTAGTTTTGGCCTTCCGAAATGTCCTGTGATTAAACTGGCAAAACCCACAGTGGCATGGAAAAATAGGGAAATAGCAGATGCCCTGTAACAGGTAAGACCAGGGTCAGTGTCACTGGACACATTGTAAGAAAGACACAGAGATCCAATTGCTCTGTAGAAGAAAGGTCCCAGATCAAATGTTCTAATTCTTCCCCATGGCACAGTACTTGTGTGATTGCAGCCACTTCTGATTCCAGTGTACTTTATGTGTATGGTGCTGTGGATAAGATTCTGCCTCTCTGTTTCTTATCTTTTGCTAGCCTCCTACACAAAGGATCAGAACTGCTCAACTGTGTGGCAGCGACAGTTCTGCAACACTAAACTCAAATGCACTGGCAAAGTCTCATCCTTTTGGAGCAGAAGGGTATTTCAGTCCCTGAGAGTTTCACACGCTAGGAAATCACCACATTATTTACAAAATGCTTTAGGACCTTCTGGAAAGAAAGGTGCTATATACAGGCAGAACAATAGTTAGTACTTGCATGAGTCACACATACACAACTTTCAGTATTACACAACTCCTCAAACATCCCTTTTCCCCAAACAGTCTGTATAAGATGAAACCTGGGACTTCTCTCCCTTGAAAACACAACTTAATAGCACTAAAGAAACAACAAAATGTCTTAACATTACATTAAAAATTCACACTCCCATTTGAGGTTAATCTGAAAGGGAAAATATGGCCCCAGAACTGCTTATGGCCGTGGCAAAGCTAATGAAAAAACAAAATTAGGTGGTCCCTTGCCAAACAGGTAAAGAACTGAAGAAGAAAAACACAAGCCCATTTGCCAGACAGACATCAACTTCTTATTTATTGTCCAGGAGCAGGCCATGTGTTTTTCTATGTATTTTTGGATCCTGCATCCATTCAAGATGATACTACAGTTTGGCCCACAGCCAGAAAGTGGCAAGTGAAATAATGTTCCAGTACTTGCACTGTGAACACACAGCTGGCTTCAAAGGGAAATGGACTAATCCTACTTCATTTCCCTTCTTCAGTGTGTGTTTAAAGAGCTTTGGTGCGTTGAAGGAAATCCACCAGAATTCATTAGTTCCCTTCTGATTCAGCTCATTGCTGCTGGAAAGGGAAACAGGTTGGGATTGCAGGATTCTACTCAATTTCCTTTTGAAGCAGACTTTAAGCCAATTCTGCTCTCGGTTGTAGACACACGGATCTCACTAATGATGCACGAGTTTAAATGAGATACCTCTCCAAGCAGCCTAAAACATAAGAAGACTATGTATGAAGAAAAATTAAATAATCTGTTTGATTTCATACCATTGAGAACTTTTGCCTGAGAACATTCCTGAGAAACAGCTGCAGAAAATTGAGAGAACTTCTAGAAATAGACAGGAGAAAGGAGAGATAGAAAAACCCAACTGAGACTAGGAAACAATCACAATGAAGGAAAAAAGAATAATAATTTTTTAAATACAACATATATATTTTCAGCTATTCAATGAAAAACTACAGCTAATTAAAACACTGTAATAGCTGAAGCAAATCTTAGGGATCATTTTGATCTTGTTTGGAGATGGTTTTGGAAATGGAAACATGAAGATAAATCACCTGCTTTGGACAGAAAGACCTTCTTCCCATTCGTAATCAGATCTCTGTCTCTCTCTTCGGAGCTCATGTCATATTTTTACGAGCTTTCTTAAGGTAATGGGAAGCAATGGGATTTCAAATTATTCCAGGCTATGGCCTGTTCAGTTTAAGGCTTTTGAGATAGCAAGCCAGAAATCAACACTTTTCCAAAGCAAACCTACAATTAACCACCTAAGCAGAAAGTGGCTTGTGACAAACACCACAGAACAGAAGAAAGCTACAGGGTTCATGATGGGACCACGGCTTCACTCGAATCAAATGAGCACAACATGTAAAAATCCCTTTCTGTAACTACAGAGAAGACAAAGAAGTATTACTGCTGTAATGAACTGTCTCTTAAGCTTGAACTGTGATACTTTAAGTGGTGAAGAGCCGTATGAATTTGGCTTCCCCACTAATTACAAATCCATTAGCTTGAAGCAGTACACTGCAGAGAAAATGGGTCCTGGTTGAAATCAGCCAAAAAGCCTTTAAAATCTCAACACTGTCTCTGAGAGGGGCGACTCCAAACCCCATAAGTTTTAGCGGGTTTTATTGTGTGAAGTTCAAGGGGTGTTTGAGGAGCTCCATGCCGCAATTTAAAAATTTGATTCCTTACCAGTTAGCTGCAGAAATTCAGTACAGACACAATTTATATCCTGCACTAATAGCTCCTCAGCACAGGAAAATGAAGGACAATTAGAGAGCAAGTAATGGCTCAGTGGTTCTGTAGAACACTGTACCACCTACAGAGCGAGTTAAAATGAGATTATTTTCCTTTGCTATTCTATGCCAACCTCAGCTTACAGCTTTCACTTCTACCATTAGACCACAATTTAAGATGTTATTCAACCTACTCCAGAAAAAGTTATATGACATTTATAACTTATAAAGGCTGAGAGCTTCATATGGAAGTGCTGGGATAGACATGGCAATAACAGATAATTTGTTCTCTTTGGTTGTACAACTCATGTTCTCACTCCAAAGACAAAGGTTTAATGTCCCACCCCTCTTTGGTTGTAGTGAAGGAATATTGTATAGGAAGAAACCAGTCACCGCTTGTAGATAACATAACAAATAAATACATGAAACAAAGACATATCATAGCTCAAATATTCAAAATCAAAATGAGTTCATTAGACACTTTCCTAATTTTTATTGTTTGATGTGCTGTCAACGTACAAGACAGGAAATCACACAAAGGGCAACTCTAGCACAATCAGTTTAGCCACTATAACTAACTATGTTTTTGTAATCCTTTCTTTATAACCACATTTATGTCTCTGTTTTTATTATTCTTGTTTGCTACCCAAATTACACTCAAGGTTTTCTTTTGCATTGCTTTTGCAAAATCTGCATTCTCCTTCTTCCTACCTGCTCAGATTTGCTCTCTCACAAAGAACCATTTGATTTCGTGCATGCTGTGAATACACATGAGTTAAAACTTCACTCGGTGTCACCTCAGAATTCAAATTTCCCTCCAATGAGTTAAAACTTCACTCGGTGTCACCTCAGAATTCAAATTTCCCTCCAATTTGTGATAAATTATTCTGGATGAAACTATATTCTAAATGTAGCCCAGGCCTTAACAGAGATGAGAATTTTGTTTTTATAGTCAGAAACATTTCAGCGTGCAAAACAGGTTCCAGCAAAACCTGCCCTTGATCCCTAACATAAAGAGCCACAGGTTCCTTCTGTGAAAATAAAAAATGAAGTGCAGAGTGAGAAATATAATCCAATAACTTACCCAACCATGGAGGCAGAGTTACTATTTGCAAATTGGAGTTAGTGTATGCAAGGAGAATTGGGGTCTTGAAGACATAACAGGAAAAGCAAACATCCTTTGATTTACATCAGAGATGTCTCCTAGGCTTCATATGGGAGGCAGTGAAATACTGAGGGAGAGATTAAATGCTGTGGCAAGAGGGAGAACAGAGTGACAGAGGAACACCTGCCCCTACGGCCATTCTTTAACAGGTACCAAATGACAATGTGTGTCTGCAAGCAAGATTTAATACACTGTGGAGGGCAACACAGGCTGCCCAGTGGTGGAACAACAGGGAAAGGAAAGCAGCCAGGGAGCCAGGAAATATCAAGTCCTCCCACTCTGCACTGCACATCGTGCACATGCTTGTGCAGACCCCCTGGATAGTACAGGCACTGCATGTTGTTTGAGCAACTCATCCTACCCATGTACAATTAGGGAAGAAGGAACAGAGATTGTGGATGCCACATAGCCTTAGAGTGACCTTGGTAACAGCAACTCTGAAAATACAGCTACAGACATAGATATATCACCTGCATTCATCAACCATACACCCTTCTCCCAGCACCTTTTTTAGACATCACAAACTGAGAAGAGTTAGATGATTCTATCATAAGGGTTAGATTTGATATCTACAAACTTATTCTCACTAAGAGGCTTAACCTATGACTTGTCAATATTATCCTATCCCTTTGATTCTTTAAATATAAAATATCACAAGCCCTAGCAATTCAACATTCCCTCTAAATAATACAGCCTCCTGAGCACGAGGTTCAGAATTTTGACATTGCTAGAAAAACCCACATATTTCTCAATTGACTGCCAAATGTGCTTGCTTTAGTAATTATACCCAAACCAAGAAAAATTAGTCCCCTTTATCAAAAAACCCAGTAGTTTAAGTGAAAAAAAGAATGTATTAATATTTTCCTCTTCTGCTCAACCTTGGATTAAGCAGCTGGGGATTTACTGGGGATTTAGGAAAACTCCAAATAGAACCCAGCCTGTTATTATGCATTAAAAAGAGAGGTTTCTATATGAGAATGTCCTCACGTGCTTCACTGTGGCAGTTCAAAATACGTGGTGTGCAGCTACTGAGAAATGTGGAGAAATCAATCTACCACAACTGTTAGAAAATGTTGTTTAACACTAACCAGTCCAGCTGGCTTCTTTGCTTTCTCAACAGCCTTCATAGCTTCCTTGAGTTGTTTTCTAAGGTCTTCCTTTGGCTGGTCATGTTTACAGCTCTAGGAGAGGAAGAAACAAAGCAATTGTAAAGCTTGTTAAGAAGTAGTTCATGTGCTATTAAAGGTGACCTTCCCACTTCCAGTTCTATTTGTTCTTCTTCCTCCCCAAAGTGGGTCAAGTCTTTCACTTTAAAACCTGAGTGCTCTTCAGCAGTCAGGTCTCTGAATAAAGAATTCAAACCTAAGTCCTGAGATGCCCCGACCTTCCGAAAAGCTTAGAGCCACATTCTCAGAAAGCAGCAAAGGGTCATTCTGCAGCAGGTTGAAATGCTTGGATGTATTAGAGTGCAACACAGCCCTGAGCAGGGCACACACAGTGCTCCTGGCAGCAGGGTGGTGAGCACCGTGCCGAGCTCCCAACGCAGCAAACCCAAGGCGCACATATTCTCAGAGTGATTCACACCACAGACAAACAAGCCTTTGCAAACAGCTGTACCCTACACACTGCTGCCCACTGGCTCCTCCTCAGTGGTTCATCGTGCTCACTTCAGAGGAGCAAACCCTTACCAGAGGAAATCACTAACCCTGGTCTCTGCTGGATGTTCACCTGAGCATTGCCCATTGTGTTTGAAGTAACCTCACCAGGTAAACAAACACCAGAGCCTGGTGACCTGGATGGCTTTGTCTGAAATGGACAGAGGTGCATTTATATCTGAGAGTGTGGATTCACACTGAACTTTGGTGCAGCTTCAGGTACAGAAGCTAACCTGTAAGACAATACTGTGGACAGCCAGCCTCTCCCAGCTCACTGGTAGAAAAGACTATTTGTCCCTGGCTTGCTGTTAGGTGTTCATGAGGGGAAATTCATGGCTCCTCAGATTCTTCATCCATGTAGTCTTCTGTTTTTGTTTCGGTATCTTGATCCTTCAAGCAATAAAACCTTGCTCCCAGTTCTTGAACCTAATGCTCAGTTTTGCTAACTCTTCCACCTCAAGGAAGGCAGTTGAGGTTTTGGCTTTGTGCTGGTGTCTGTCAACAACCAAAAAAAGGACACACCAATATCTTCAAGCTGAATAACTACAACAAAGCCAAAACACTGCAAACCCAGATAAGTGATACAGCAAATTGAAAAGCAGATATTTTAAGTATATTTCACAAGATGTTAGTACCTTTCATATCTCATTTTCTAGTTAGACAGGTTCAAGTCTGTATATCATGAAATCTGGAATGTAACTACAAAAATATGAAAAACTAACAGACAGACCTTGACAGTCACATAGGCAAATCATATACAGTAACCAAGCAAAGTGAACAGGAACATCTTCAATAATCCAATAAAAAGAGTAGTCTATCAAGGTCTGAGGAACAGAAAAAACCCAACGCACCCTGCTGTCAGGTAACATACTTGGTCATTCTGAATGGAGGACAGTTAAAACAAAAACCTGTTCTCATGCAGATTTGCATTTTCATTCATTAAAAAGAGATGGGATATGCCAGGTTAATCACCCTGTTTTTCTGTTTCTCTGATATCAGCTGTGAACCATCATTTTAGGTCTTTAAAAACCCAGCAAAATGGAGAGGGGAAACCCCACAGCAACACTACAGAACTACACTCGTAGTTCCATATGCACTCCCCACAATCTTGAACACCATAAATTTTTAAATATCTGCAAGTTTTTCTCAACAGATAAGAGGGAGGAAGTACAGCAGTGAAAAGGAGCTGCAGTCTGTGCAGTGTGCGGGTCACACTGGTGTCCCCAGAACAGTCCTAGGCTGTAAGTGTGCTTATCTTTTCATCACACTAGTTGCTCAGCATTGAAAATTGGCATCATCTTCTTCTTCCTCTCTCTACCAGAACTCAGGACTGCATCACATAAACCCCTAACATGTTAGGTCTGCAAAGTGAGGTGTTCAACACGAAGGCCCAGATCTTACAGGGATGTGCTGAACTTGGCACTCTATGCAATTCCACTGCCTAAAAACTAGAGGAACTTGGATTGCTAGGAATTTAGACCACTCCAAAAATTTCATTTCAATTGTGTAGAAACATAAGTGACTTCAACCCCAGCTGCTACATTTATCAATCTGTTCTGATCAAATTTTACTTTTATCCCATCTCTTACTGACATGTGGGAGACATCCATAAAAGACCACCAGCAGAGACATTTGAAGGACAAAAGCTTGTGTTGATTTTTCTCCCAAAAATGAAAATGACCATCCTTCCTTTGTCCAAAACTCAGGAAAAAATGTCTATAAATTGAGAGCAAATACTAGTAAAGGAAAAACCTCACCAGAAGAAATGTTAGCAATTAAAGGAAATTTAGAAGAAAGAGGATATTTTTTATAACAGGATTTTCTGAATATCTTTGTCAAAATCACCTATCAAATAAAATTTGATTTTTCTTATGGTGGCAAATGCAAAGGCTGAAGTCATACCTAATTCAAATCAGAGCACTCTAGTGAATGGAATTATCTCAGCTTACAGAAGGAGCTGTTTTAGCCTAATGGTGTTTGTCTGGTAGGACTGATAGAGAAAAGCTTGAGCTCTAATGACAGAGTGTGCAGAGTGGCCCATATTACTTTTTTGGCCAAGTACAACTTTTAGAAAGCTTTAGCAGTTTATCATCACTACATGGTAATGATGACTTTTCTCAGACACAGAGAATTATGGTTTTTATCAATGGTTCATGCCAAATCCAAGTCCTTAAAAGAAATCAGCCCAAAGCAGGTGCACTGAGCTGTCAGACCTTGAAATTTGTTTTGAAACCAACCACCTGTTAGTGTAATTGTGTAGCTGTTTTTCCTGGCTTATGGGATTTCAGTTCAGCTGTTGTTCTCATGCTAACGCTTATTTCCTCTAGGAATCAGTCTGTCCATTGACACTAACCTACAAACTTCTCTGTGACTGTCTTCCCAGTCTGATTCAAGGTATACACGCACAATGCCTGCCGGAGCACTCATGCACTTTGTTTACAAAATGCCTCGAGACTGTTGTAGAAAAATGTCTCAAAAATAGTATATAACATCCTCTGTGACACATTTAATCATTTGGATGAGTGGTCTCTACTTTTTGTTTGTTTCAGACAGCAACAAAGAACATTTAATGGATGATCTCAAAGATCAGATTTACTGCTGGTGCCTGACTCACCAGCTGCTGAAAACAGAGCAGTGTTCCTGCCCCTGAAACAAAGTCTGAGTCAGGAATCCCTTCTGTTTCTGTTTTCAACTTCACCAGAAGCTGACTCTGGGTTAGAGGCTAGCAAAGATGCTCACAGGAACATTTACTCAACAAAATCTGAAAGAAAAAAATCTGCCTACATGACAGATAAAAGTGTAAAAATTACCATCAGAAGGACAATGGCTTAAGGTGGTTTTTGTAAATGAGAAGAGGCATGTAAGAAAGAACAATGTGCTGGCGCTGAAGGGCCCAGTCAGAACTGCCGTCCCTTTATTCTCCAGTTTGTCGTTTCCAGCACCTTTTGGACATCAGCCACCCCAGAAAAAGAACTGGACACTTGGGTGAGAACAATAGCGGAGCTGTTCGTGAAGTCTCCCGAGCCAGCCAGCCCCAACCATCCCGATCATCCGGCAGCTCCACACTGCCCTCCAGGGAGGGCCGTCCACAAAGTTGCCATGTGTCCCTCAGTTTCCCTCTAGCTGGAGATGATTCCTTGGGAGTAAACCCATAAAACCAGCAAGAGAAATAGAGCTGACATAAACATGAAAATATGTGTAAGATATTTCATGACATAAAAACCAGTAAAAAATAAATTATAAAGATTAAATATTCCATGTGTTCTTATTCATGCACAGATAACTGCTATCCAAATGCCTTTTTCAAGCATCATATAAAGGAACCAATAAACAATTTACGGGTAATAGTTCATAAATATATGCAGCACTGTATGTCCAATGTGCATAGATATTTCATTGTGTAAGACATGATTACTGGGTTTAGGCATGATATGAAATGTGAGCTGTACGCAGCTATTTAAAATAATTTTGGGACACAAAAACTGTTGACAAGATATATCCTATTTAAATGTATTGCCCATCCCTGACTGCAGAGTGTGTTGTCTTGTGTTTATCAGGAGGAACGCTTTCAAAATGCTTTGAGAAACTCAATTGTTTTCATTGTCTAAACTTAAAAAGACTACACCTTTGTATAGAGTTCTGTCAAAAGAAATCCTGCTGCTTATCATAAGCACGTACTTCCCCAAAGTTCCTGTTTTTTTAGAAGTTTTATTAATTGCAAATGTTGTTTACTAGAGGAAAACCGTGACTGAAGCTCTAAAACAAAGAGAATAGTTGCAACTTTAATCCTTTCAATAAGCCTTTGTTTCCCATTGACTAAAAACTTCCTAAAGGAAGTAGAGCTGCGAAAATCCAGGAAGGAATTAGATTTGCCAAATTCTGTTCCTACTTGGATTTAGATGCAAAGGCTTTGTTACACATTGTACAAATGCTGGAGTAAAAAAAGAATGATCCATTACCAAAATGCATTTTTGTCAAGGTTGACATTAATAGAAGAGCTGTCTCTGTCACAGAATGCATACTATGAACTTACAGAACTTAAAAAAATAATATATTGATATTTTTGCTGCTGCTGCATTTTTTTCAGTGGTGGTTTTTTTGCTTTTTGTTATCTAAGAGGAACTTGGACACTGGCCTGACAATCATACAGGAACTTATATAGGTAAACAAATATGGAAAGGGAAAAATCAAAGGCAACCTCTTAATTAAATTAAGCATGCTTTGCAGCATCCAAAATAAGAGGAATCTTCAAAATCCATTTCCATGACAACCAGTAATTGCACACGGAAAAGTGTGCTATTGTGGCAATAAAGCTGAATTCCCTGAAGACCCTTCAGAGACACTACCAATTTGTTTTGTATTTTTTTCCACATGCCCTTTTTAATTCTGTACCACTTCATGCTCTCTAGGTTTTAACTTGCCAAACATGTAGAGACTAGGTAAATTTGTTCTGACTTATTCCATGGGCCAGAGGTCCTTTTAATTTCTTCTCTTAAAATAACTTAGAGGCAGTTCCTATCTCCTTCCCACCAACACTGTGTATATTGTGTAACATGGTGTATATTGCAACTGTTCATTTCTTGACCAATAATACGCTGGAAGATTAAAGAATATTTGAGCCACCATTTTTGCAAGATGCTACATAAGGACAGGCTATGGAAGCTGCTGACTACTTTCAGCTCTTCATGGTTTCAGTGGAAATGCTGTTCAGCATATTTAAGTAAAATCAGCTCAGTATAGCAACAAATATCAAAGGTGTGGCCAAGCTTAGCTGGACTGCAGCGGCAGGGAGAGTTCCAGTAGCCATCACCAAGTGCTGTGGTTAGCATCACACCCAGCCTGTGTGTGCTGCTGGCTGAGAGAGGCTGGGCCTCGGCTTCAGCCTCAGTAGCAACTGATGCCTCTGCATTCCTAATGAGACAAATTTATGACTCTGCTATGGGAACACCCACAAAACACTTGTAACATGAAACACCAAACTTTGGAATAGCTTCAGTTTAGAATATTACAAGTGCTAACGCCTAAGTTTCATGGATATGTTGGATATCATTATTCACAGTGACTTAAAACCTCCTCTAATATTTTCCTTCATAGATCTCCTTCGTAATAGAGGTGTGTGGCGTACACTCCCCAAATCACCAAGAAGTGTTTTGATTAGATGAAATTGTAACAGGAGGAAGATGTGAATCAAAGAGAAAAGAGATTTCTGCATTCCACTCTTGATCACAGCAGTTGACAACCCCCTCCCTTCCCTTTACGACAGAAAAGCCAATTTTAATTTAAACTACAAACTGTTGACCAGGCCTCAGCTTGGCTTTGCAATTCACTGTATGCCTGAGGGATAAATTATTTAGCATTAGCACATGGTATGTCATGTCTCGTTACTTAAGTGGAGTGTGGCCCCCCTCCAGCTGCACCCCCGGGGCCCCTCCATTGGCTGCGGGTGATGTCATTTCCATGTGGCAATCCTGGGCCAGGGCCCGGGGGACAGCGCTGGAGCCTCTGCTCCCACCATAGCTCCCAGCTTCACTGCAGGTACTGCCCCCATTGCACGCCTTGCGGGACACAGAAGGTGTGGCAGAGGAGCTGCGTCCCCTGCACGTAGCATTTTGTGCCCTTAACAGCAGATTTGTTATTGATTTACTGAGGTGGGTATGGAAAATAAGTTTTTGCTGCAGACCCAAATTAAATGGAGGATTTAGAGGGGTTTATTTAACCAGATATGAATTATGTATGGTCAGTAATTAGTCCTAAAATTAATTTTTCTATTTTCACTGTATTACAGGTTTTTGCTCAAAAACCCTGTTTCCGTGCTGCAAAACAAAGGGATTCTGGACAAATGACCTGAGAGCATGAACTCTGGAAAATGCTGCCTCTGAAAGTTTGGCAACAGAATAATTAGCCACAGTGCCCTTTAGATGGGCATATTTTGTTTTCAGTTAACACTCTCATTACATTAAAAGGGTTTTTCCTTCAGAACCCCTTCAGGTTATTTGCCCCAGAGGAAATACTCATGCTATTCACCACTGGAAGGCTCTCAGCATAAGAACATGGGTTACAGGGCTGGTTTCTTTTGACTGAATTTCGCAGCAGAGTCGATGCAATGCCGGGAATTGCAGAGCACTGTGTGTGCAGGTGGTAGTGTTTGCTCGGTCGTGAGGCACAAGATTTGCATCTGTCTGTTAGTTCAGGTTCAGCAGTGGTTCTAAGTGACAGGTAGCAGAAAAGACACGACTGACATTGTGAGAAATCCATGTTACTGTTACCTTAGCGTTTGTGTACACTGCACAATACCCTGCCATCAGAACTTCCTTTCTTGTGGTGAGGAATGAAATCTGACTGATTTGCCTTCTCTGTCACTGAATCTTAGTTCTTTGCAACGATGCACGAGAAGAAAGGATTTTGTGAAAGATTTTGTGAAAGCTGTGCGGTCTCATGGTGAAGTGACAATTCTCTGACACAGGGGCAGAAGGGGAATTTTGCAAGGGGATTCCCATGAGATGTTGAACCAGTGCAGTACAGAGTGCTGCAAAATAAACAACGGTAGGACAGGAAACGAAGAACTCTAATCGATACCGCAAGAGGCATTAGTTAGTCAAATGTGAAAACTCAAACCTGCAGTTTAAATCAGGACAGCCAACTCTTTCTTGTCCCGCACCAGAGGAACAATCTATGAATCTATAGGACCCGACAGCTGCTTGCAGCTTTGATTTGTGTCATTTCAAAGCTGGCACCTGCAGCCAGCCCTGGCCTCGGTGCTGTAGCATTCCTTCAAGCACGCAGCTGGAGGGAAACACCTGCATTTGCACTATTGCTCATCCTCCCCAGACTACCAGACCTGCTTGTAACTAATAAACAGCTAATTATAAACAGCACAACTGGGCAAGGGGTCGTGAGACGAAGCTTGCTGCCGGGGTAAGCCTGGGGAAGGCACATTTGCTGGTGAGATTGAACAGAAGTGCCCTTTGGTCTGGCTCCACACACATTAGTTGGCCACCTCACAGCCCAGCGTGTTTATTTATAAGCATGTAAATATCTCCAAGAGGACAGTGCCAGACCCTTTTCGGTGGTGCCCAGGGACAGGATGAGGACCAACTCAGGGATTTTCACCTCAGCACGAAGAACTTTATGTTGAGGGCGGCAGAGCCCTGGGAGGTGGCAGAGTCGCCATCCCAGCCCACCTGGGCGTGCTGCTGCGCCCCCTGCTCCAGGTGGCCCTGCCGTGGCAGAGCCCCCTCCTCCCTGCGGACACTGTGGTGTTACCTCAGCCCGCAGCCCTGGCACAGCTCGGCACCGCCCGCCGCAGCACCCGCGGGCCTCGCCGCGACATGGAGCCTTTGGAGCGACACGGGCGCGGGCACGGCCGGGACAGGGTCAGGGACAGGGACAAGGACAGTGACAGGGACAAGGACAGTGACAGGGACAGTGACAAGGACAGGGACAGTGACACGACCCGCTCCCTCAGGGCAGCTCGAGGAGCGCGCGCGGCGCTGTGAGGGCGGGGCGCGCGCCGGCTCCTCTCGCGATACTTCGTGCGCCGCCGGGCGGGGCAAGGCGGGGCGGGCGCGGCGATCTCGCGAGAGTCGCGCGGGGCCCGTGTCGGTGTGAGGGGCCGTGAGGGGCCGTGTCGGTGTCGGTGTCGGTGTGAAGGGCCGTGTCCGTGTGAGGGATGCCGAGCGCCGCCAGCCGCGGGCAGGGCCGCGACCGCCGCCCGGACAGCGAGGACTCCTCGGCGGCTGATGTGGGTCTCCGCAGGGGAACGGGGCGGGCGCGGCGCGGAGACTGCCCGGGGCGGGCAGGCCGGGCCCGCGGGCACAGCTGGCTTCGGCCTGTGGTGCCCTGAAGAGCTCGGCCCCTTCAGATACACCCGGGCTGCCTCTGCACAGCTGGGGTGTGGAGGCCACACAGCACTAATGAAAGATTGTAGGCCGGTGTTTCTTCCAGAAAAAAAAAAAAAAGTGCAAATAGCGAACGTTGTTTGTAATTAAATCAGTCTTGCTTATTGTTGAAAGGCCAAAAGTGCATCAGAGATAGGAATTCTGAATATTGGTGGCTTCTGTAAAGTTGTAAGCGTGCCAAGATTCATCAAAAGCAGAGAAACAAACTCCCACCCTCCAAATAAAGCATTTAGAATGAACTTTGGTTCATATAATGAACAGAATAAAATAAATCAAGAGGGTTTATGTGAAATGAGTGGGCTTCGTTGCGAAACCGGAATTGTGATTTTTTGGCTAAAAGGCCACATTCCCCTGTGTGTTACCTGGCAGGTTTTGTTAGCAGTCATTCTTCTTTGGGCTGGGACATTTGCATGCAGTCTCCTGGATTTCTCTGTGTGCCTGGATATGGGAAGGACATACTTAATGTATCTACTCCCCTATATTCAAATATTTTCAGGAATAGGTTCTTTGTAGAGATAGTCACACAAAATTCTGTGTAATGATCCTCGTGAGTGTGTGCAGTTGTGGGAATTATTCTTTTCTTACATGGCACATGTCTTCTCTCCCTTGTGTGTCTTTTGCAGATCTAAAACACAGTTTCTTTAATATTACAGCTAAATATTTTGTATTCCCTCAGTTCACTCTGTAGTGATTTTGTTCACCATTTTTGTGTGCCTCTTTGATGTGTGTTTCTCACCTCCGTTTTAGGATTATGCTAAGGAAAGATATGGAGTGTCATCAATGATACAATCCCAAGAGAAACCAGGTCAGTCGAAAAACAAAACGAATTTTTGCAGAAAGAGGGGTTGGGGAAAGAAGAAAAAAAGAAGTTTTATAGATATGTATACACTTGATATCTTCAGTACTTGTTTGTGAAATCATTTACCAGACTTTTTCATTCAAATCCCACGGGCATTCTTTCTCTCCCTTTGTTTGAATACGTTCGACACTTGTGAAACACTTGAATTTGAAGTGCTATGTCCAGTTTTGGGCTCTCCAGTGCAAGGAAAACATGAACATTTTGGAGCCAGTCCAGTGGAGAGCCAGCAAATTGCTCAGGGGACTGGAGCACAGGATCTGAGAGGAGAGGCTGAGGGAGCTGGGTTTGTTCAGCCTGGAGAGAGGAAGTGGGGTGATTTTATTACAGTTTAGATCTACTTAATGGGAGGGTGTAGGAAAGATAAAGCCAGGCTTTGAAAATGTGTTGTAATTGGGCAGGAGGTCATGGACACAAGTCAGAACACAGGAAATTGAAATGAGAGGGAAGAAAAAAGAGCCAGGAGTGTGGCTGGGTATTGGAGCTGGGTTCGGAGGGGTAATGGAATCTGTCTTTGCCTGGATCACACCTTACTCAGCTTGTCAGTTTTGTCTCTGTCCAGCACTGCAGGGTTGACTTCTTTTGTTAATATTAAATTATTATGATTTATAATGTACTGATTCCTGAGATGTCAGGTTTTCTCTGTCTTTGCAGTAAGTTCTGCTGTGCCTTCTTGCAGCAGCGCTCTCTGAGTAGGATATCTGTCTGCTTATGCAGCCTTCACTGCTCCTGCATAGAGCATTAAATCCATAAATATTATATATTAATATTTATGGGTTCTGTCATTATTCACACCGCCATGAATTCAGGGAATCCTCATTTTTTACTGATGGGTAATTGAGATTCAGAGAAACTTGTCAGCTAGAGAACAATCTCCTGGGCCAACATCCCAGGAAATACTAATCTTTGTATTATTCAGTGCATGAGACCAGAGTAAGGGCAGGAATAGACTGACTTGTTGTAACTTCTTCATAGGGAAATGTAAAAAAGCAACATCATCTGTGATTAGGTGGGGTTTTTTTTCTCCTGAACGGTTGTTTTGGTTGACCACCCTAGGAAGGGAAATGTGAAATGGGAGGGAAGAGGAGGAGTCACAAGAGCAATCATAGGTTGGAGCCAGCTAAAGGGCAGCATTGTGTCAAGAGTGCAAGGGGACAAGAAGATCAGTGGAGAGTGTATTAACAGTCAGTGTTGAATAAAATACATTCTACCTGCCAGAGAAAGGGAACCAGAGTTGAGATCACAGTGTAAGCCAGCCCAGCTGCTCTCTTCCTCTCCCCATAGCAAACAACTGTGCAGGGGACCCAAGCTGGCAGACGGAGGTGGTGGATGAAATCCTGTTCTCCTGGAGAAAGTCTGCCCTGCCAACTGTCTCATACACAAAAAACCCACTCAAAAATACTGTAAAGAAAAAATATTTTGAGAAAGAAAATGGTTAAAACTACAATGAGTTGTATGGAAAAGGCTAGTGCTGTATTTAGTTACGTTGTCCCCTTGAATCTTGATCCTCTTTAAAAAAAAGGTCTCACTGTATGGACAACGTTGAGTGGATTTTCCACTGGGTGTAAAATACAACCTAAAACACTCCTGCAGTTCTGTTATTTAGAAGATGGCTATCCAGAACACCAAAATTAGGTAACAATAAAGAACAAAATGCCTATAATGAAAAAGCTGGAGATCATCCTAGTCCCTTCCTTGAAACTAGTGCACTCTTATTTACAGATTCAGTAGTTCCTGCCATGGAGAGCTCTTGCCAAAGGGCTCACAGGAGGGTGAGGTCATTACTTGTCATCAGTGGCTTTCCAGAGTGTTCTGCTTGCATTGTGTGTCTTGGAGGAGCTGCTGCTTGAGGCAGGGGGTGGTGGGGAAGCACAGATGTGAGTGTTCCCAACTGTCTGTACTGTATTAACTGTGTTTGTTTCTGAAGTTGTGCCATTTCCAAATCAGAGTAACTAGCCGTGGTATGAGGTGGGCAGATCACACACCATCTGGGAACCGGAGCCAACAGACAGCACAACCGTGTAGAGGAGCTTGGGGAATTGGCTGCAGCACTTGCTTTTAGGCTTGCTCTAGGAGCTGCACTGTTCTGAGGGCACTGCCTGCACATGGGAAGCTAAAAAGCTTAAAATGGTCAGAGCAACTTATTCTTCCTTCCCAAGGAATAAGCTTTTTGTCCTTTTGCCATGCTGATGGATTCTTGTTCCTCTGCAGACAAAAGTAAAGCTCTTTTCACAGGTTCACAGCATTGTTGCTCCACCCTGCTCTGTTGAGCTCACACACACACCTGTGCCTTCTTTCTTGGCCCATTTCAGTCTTCTGCTAATGTTGGCTTCCCTGGCTAGCTGATATTCTCACTTCCTGTCATGGCAGGTCTTTTAAGTCCTTCCTGTGGCCCAAATTTCTAGTAAAAATGCATTCTTTGCCTTTCTTTTTTCCTCCTTTCAGCTTCATTATCTCATGTCCTTTCCCTGGAAGCTGCTTTCATCTTACACTGCTTTCAACTTCCAGGGTATTTTTTATCAAACTTACCTTTTTCAAATTTATCCAATACTGCAAAGATGCTGGCACTTCACAGGGACAGCAGAAATACTGATCAGTCTGTTAAAATTCCATGATGCAAGAGAAATTAACTTAGTAAGTAGACTGTGACAGGCAGGGAATGGGGGCTGGAGGTGAAGTGATTCCGTCTTGTGTATCCCACACAGCTTTTTGGGCTTTTATCCTCTCCTCCCATGTTTAGAAGGTTGGAGTTCTGAGAGAAAGATAAGGATATTTGTATCATGAAAAGTAGAGACTGTGGTATACATTAAGGAAACAAAAAAATACAGGTTCCCCATAAAAATGACTCAAAATGGCAATGAAGGTGAGATAATCTGAATACCGAACTGGGGCTGGAAGTATAATTTCAGACTTATGGAGTGTTGTGTTTGAATTTTGTTTAAAATCTTTGTTCCTTTCTCTTCACTGTAACTGTAGCACAGTATAAAATAGCTTTTATTTTTGCATTTAATTGTTTAGAAGTGTTTATATGGCAAGAAGAGAGAAAATATAAGCATAGCTTCCATTTGTGAAAGAACAAGTAGTCTGAAGAATATGGTGGGAGGACCTTCCAAGTGAGAGCAAGAAGCTTAATTTTTATCATGGTAGAGATGAAAATGAACTGGAAGGAATTTGAGGTTGAATGATATGTGAAAGTACAGAGGGAGGATGTGGTATGTTGGTTGGACAAGAGAAAATGTGTGACAGAGACAAATGATTGCCTACACTAACAAATGTAGGCATCCTCATGAGCTATTGGCATTTTAGAAATGAGAGGAAAACACAAAATTTGGGAAGTGTCAGAGGAGGGAAGCAAAGTGGCATATTTGCTACATATGGCTCTTTTCAGTGCAGCACACTGGTAGGAACAGAGGCAGTGGGCACAAACAGGAACACAGGAGGCTCCCTGTGAACATCAGCAAACATTTTTTGGACTGTGAGGGTGACCAAGGATTGGCACAAGTTGCCCAGGAAGAGTTTCCCTCCTTGGAAATACTAAAAACCCATCAGAACATGATTTTGGACAGCTGATGCTGTGTTACCCTGCTTGTGCATGGGACTGGGTGGGATGATCTCCAAGTGCCCCTTCCCTCAGCCCTGCTGTGATTCTGTGATCTGCTGGTGCAGAAAGTGACTTTATGAAGTCTCTTTTTGAGTATTGTTATACTACACTTTTTATGAAAGGTCAAATAGTTTTTAATAATTCATACTGTATAACAAAGTTTGTGTTAACTGTGTCTTGTTTGCTCTTGGTGAAACATGAACCATTATGTATCCAAATGACTTTTAAAGTATTTATCTAATGCAGATGGTTCCTGAAACACTGAAGATCCATAAAAAGTGTCTTTATGCTTGTGCCTAGAAGGTACTTGAAGTTTGTAACAATACAGTTTTAAGTTGGCTGAGGTAATTTTAACTGAGTAACAAAGTCTTAGAAATACTAAAGGTTATGGGTTGTGATGGTTGCATGTTTCCTATAGTATTACACTGCTAAAGTTTGAACAGCAGAAGTTGCTGGCAAGTAATAACATCTTTATTTCCTTTTCTGCCTTTCCCAGTGCATACATGCACACGCACATTTTATTCATGTATTTGAGCTGATTTCCCATCACATTTCTCTGTGCACTTCCATTCTGTCCTGGTTTTACTGTGTGTCTGTGAAAGAGCTGCATTGCCCTGAGCATAAGCTACTGAACATTTTCAACCCCCTAAAATCCCTAGAATAATAGGCCTGCAGGGCACGCTGTGACTGGCATTCAGAAACAGAAGGAAGGGGTCCAGAACAGCAGATACCTGGACTGGGCAAACTTTGGAAAAGTTCTGGCGGGAAAAATCTACAGTGGAAGTGTCTTAGTAAATTTAGTGTTATTTTGAAACTAGAAGTCTGTGAGGAAAGGCATGTCATAGAAGCAGAGAACATCTTAAGTTGGAGGAGACCCATAAGGATCAATATCTCAATTGAAGAATTTTTTTGCCTAATAAGCAGTGCTTTTAACTGCATACAAACTGCAAATGAGCAAATGTAGCTGTTGGAACCGTTGAGATTCTATGCAGTGCTATCTATGTCCTCTATTTGATTTGTAGATATTATAAAAAGTGAGCGTTTGAGACCATGCAAAAATGCATTTGGCTAGAAAAATGCAATTAGACAAGTCCATTTCAAGGAATGGTGGCATGGAGCCTACATATTGGCAGTTCATAATGGCTGTATACAATTTTTAAAGTCCTGATTTATTTAAAAGTATTTTCATTGATAATTTTTATTTTTTCCTTTGCTATACAAAATCTGACCTTTTCAAACCATGCATTCCTGTTATTTAGCTTTCACAGATACATTGAATTTGAAGGGTTCTTTCTGATCAGCCTTGGCTCTGACAGTGGTAGTGATAGGAGTACTTGATCAGGTTGTCAAACAGATTCTCTCTTACAATAAATTTTATTCATTTTACACAGTAATACGCTTGTTACTCCAAACTGCTGTTGTTTTTATCAAAATAAATAATTTAGAACGCACATCTGTTTGTGGTTTATCTTATTTTAAATAAATTAATATTTATTAATTAAAGTGAGTTAATAGTTATGGTGATAACTCTATTTACAAGGGTAGATAGAGCGAACAGTCCTGTCACCTCTGAGCCTTTGTTCTGCTGGTTCAACCTGCCAGCCCTCATGTTGCACAGTGGAGCAGGGCAGACATCCCTTCGGTAGCAGAAATTCAGGCTGGGAAGTGCAGGTAGCACAGTGAGGTCCTATCAAAAGCAGTGTAGTCCTGCTGGGTTCTGCCGCCCGTGACCTGCAGTAAGTGCTGCTGTTGTTAAAGTGCAGCTGTGTAAGTCCAGCAAATTAAACTGCACCAATTGAAAGCTCCTCCATCCAGGAGAAGGCACTGAGAAAGGAAATGGGATCTCGAGTGTTTTCAGTGCAGATGCAAAAAATAATAGTTTGGATTCATTATAAATTTGGCAATGATAGTGTATTTGAAGTTCAAGGTGAAAAATGTTGTACTTCAGAAACCCAAAAACTCCTAACCTCTTATGTTTTTTTCTGTGATTCAGATAGAGTTTTGGTTCGCATAAAAGACTTGACTTTGGAGAAGGCTGATCAAGAGGTTTGGGTTCGTGGCAGAATTCACACAAGCAGAGCTAAAGGTGAGATGCCTCCAGGGTTTTTAGTTTTATTTCCTCGTATTGTTAGTATAACCTCAATGTTTATTTTGGTTTCATGGCCTATTACTTGTGTCTGGCATTCAAGAAAATTTTACTGGTTACTCAGTGTTGTCTCGGTGTTCACACTGACTGGGTATTTTCTCTTTTTCCACTTCTCTTTTCCCAAGAGGTAAAAGGAAATTTGTTTTTACAGCAGTGTGGAAATCAGTTATTACTATCACATTGTAGTAAATGTGAGTTTTGGTTTTATCATACTGTTGAATAATATGTGGATAATATGTAAATAATAGGTATTCAAAAATATTATAGCCATTATCCTTTGGGTGTTAAGAATTGTGAGATAAACCAGTTCTAAGCTTCTGCAGTAAAATGTAGTTTTATGATAAATATATCAGTTGTCAGACAGGTGTTGTTTATTCTGCTTCATATGCATATTTCCACCATACTTTTTCATTGACAGGAAACAAAAATCTGTGTTAAGATTTCAGTTTTACTTTCATTTACCAGTATCTGATCATATGGATTTGAACTTCAAATAAGAAGCATCATCTTTCTTTAACAAGACAAAGGGAAAGTCCTCTCCTAGGTTCTCAGTAGTGTGAGCTGTCATACTTGGCTCTCTGACAGCCATATTTCTTCCCTGGAATCAGAAGTTATCTCTGGAGACCAGGTTGCCATATGCAAACCTAAATAGGCTTTGGCCTTTGCAGTTGACATCAGATGCTGACAACTGTTGACTCGTTTCAGTTATGTTTGGCAGCTCTGTAGTGAGATATAAATACCTTGTCTTTCCAAGAATTGAAAGAAAAAAATTATAAAGAAATTACCTTCCTGAGCGAAACTTAACAGTAGTCTTAAAATTGGGAATGATGCAAATCAGGGGTGGGAATCCAGTACAGAATATTGTCACAGATTTATTTCTCCTTCTGAGTCTTTATTTTCTTAAAAAATGTCCCTGTTAATGAGTGTCTGTACTGCAGTCAGTTAAAATAAGGAATTGCATGTAAATATATACATATGGCACACATTTTAATTTGTATTAGAATCTTTAAATTTAGACAGTCCTCTGTGATTTTCCCAGTAGTTCTGTTGTGTGGTCTTACATGGAAGTCTGTCTTTATTATTTAAAGCATTATCATCCTCAAAAGCTGTGAAAGCCTTGGGCATTACAACGTGAAGTTGTCCAGACAGGAGACACTCCATCTGATTTAAATGTTACTATCAGGATACAAATAAGAGTATCATTATGGCTTTTCTGTTGCAATTACAGGAAGAGTTCAGACTATTAACAAAATGTAGGCTATTGAGGGCAGGTGTCTCTGCAGACCTTGAAAGCAGTGTGAGGTTCAGTGGCTGTTGGTTGCTGTCCCTGAATTACACTGCCCTATGGCATCTTGCATGATGGATGCATTTACTGCAGACACAGTAACATCTATCTAACGTGGCAGTACTAACTTACTGAATCTCGTTGTCATCCTTCACCTCTGACCTCAGAAGGACTACTGGTTTTGATGAAATAACACTGCTTATTTTCAGGTCTCTTTGCCACAGCCTGAAGAATGAAAGCGAAAGGAACGGGTCATGGGCACGAATGTTCTGAATTTATTGGTTGTGCCTCTTGTTCCCTCTCAGTCTGACAGCACAGAACGGTTCTGACATTAAGGGACTGCTGCTAGGGAATGCCATATGCTTGTTTACTTAAGCTTTAGGAAAAAGAGTCTTACAAGAAAAGCAAATGTTTAAGGGTAAGAAGTAATATTAGCCTTTCCCACACACATCATGGCACTATTCCTACCATTATGGAAAGGAAAGCCTTGCAGGAAACAGGAAAATGTTACACAAAAATAGCTTTAGTTTTTCTCAGAAACCTGAATTTGACTCCTAAATAACCAACATACCCTTTATTTAACCCTGTGTAATTCTGACCAATAAACCAAAAAATGAACGGGAACAACTGCAGTTTCCAGCTGTCTCATATAGCAAGTCACTCCTGAAGTCTCATGGAAATTAACTGAGGGATGTGTAAAGAATGGGGTGTTGGGAATTTCTGTGGGTTGTGCTAAAATTAAAGTGCTTTGGGGCCCTGTGGTTTTTATCACAGATTAAATAAATGTTATTTCTGGCCTTATTTTAAAGCCAGCCTAGGCTACTGATCACGTTTATCATTGCAAAGCCTTTGGGAAATCAGTCTGGGCTTGGCCAGGCAGCTGGGACTTGTGCAGTGTGTTAGACCTGAACTTGGTTTTGGTGTATGAATCCAAAGGTTTATTAAACATCTGAAAAGAAGAATCCCACCAAGAGCAATTTAAATACTGAACCAAATGTTGTCATGAACTATATAAAGTTTTCTCTTTGGTGGCAAATGTCTGAAACCTGCAACGTATTAATTTATATGACCGAACCTTTTTTACTCTTCATACACATTCCCTTCTTGCATCCTTTTCTTTCATAAGGTCTTGTGATTTGGTACGTCTGTCCAAGAAACACAGTGGATTTCTGGTTGGGTTTATGTGCTTACTTTTGACGGAATTCTCCTGTGGTGTCTTCTCTTACTTGATCAGTGACTAAACATTCCTTGCATTGTACTGTGTCAGACCTTTTTAACCAAATTTCTTTTGAAACTTTTCATCTTTTCAGGGATTCCTGTGGGACATGGTAGTGGTTTGCTTTATAGAAACTTAGAGTAGTTTACTGTTGAATGTGACTAACGTTGGTCTTACACTTTCCACTTAAATACCATGTAAGTATTTTGAAACACATGGAGAACGTCCCATAATCCTGATTTTTTCTCACTGAGATGCCTCCTTTTTCCCCATCTCTTGATCTGGAAAGGCATCTAAGCATGAGCTAGATTTGATTATGTATTTTTTTTGATACTTTATGGGTTTTTTTGGTACTTTGTTTTAAACGCCTCCAGCTCTTTTGGGAGAAGTTCTATTTCCTCCTACAGTCTTTGTAACTGGGATATTTTAACTAGTCCTGTCAGTGAGGTCTGTTTGATGCCTTATCTGCTGCTTGATTAGAAATGGTCGTGTTCTGCAAATCATCCTCTTTCTTTGTGAAAACAGCTACTGTTACTCATGACTAACAGATTTGAGCCCTTTTATGAAGCAGATACTGATCAGACTCCCAGGGTTTGGGATTAAGTGCAATGACAGACTTTTGGATGAGGCTCTGAGGAAGCTGGTCTCATTGAAGATGTCCCTGCTCTTTGCAAGGGGGTTGGACTGGGTGGCCTTTAAAGGTCTCTTCAAACCCAAACTAGTCTATGATCCTGTCATAGCAGGTCCCTCCATTTATTTCGTGGTCTTATCCTTAAGTATTTGCTACTTGAGTGACATTGTCGCTGTCTTCAGCTGTGCATTTTGCATTTGGAGGTGTACTCCACACCTGTGGAGTACAGAAATAGTTGTGCTCTGTTTTCTGAAAACACATAATTAATTTAGTTGCATTTTTGTTTGTCATAGGGCAAAGTTAATTATTTCCAATAATTATTGTGTTAATATTTAATAATATTTTGTACAAGTTTCATATGTTTGCTTTTATTTCCATGAGATTGTGTGTCAAGTGTTCTGCATTTGTCTTCTGATACTGTTTAAATTCTCTGTAGCTATGTGTCAGGAATGGTGATTGCATAATTACAAGTGAAAACTGCAACTGGCTTTTTAGTGTCAGTTTTCAAGTTATGTATATGTCGATTTATTGTGTAGTCTAAGTGAACAATAAGTGGGAAGTAGCTGTCTGTAACAAAGCTTTTGGCTTCTTCCTATTCTCACCATTTCAGTGGAAATGTTACAGTGTTCTGAGTCAGAACTTGGAGTTAAAGTGCTATTGATGCATTTATCAGATCCTGGTACAACAGTGAAATGTTTGTTGATAATGTCTCTTTCCAGGAAGAAGCAGTTAAAATCACCATATTTCCTTAAATCTAAGCTAAGGAGTAAATGGTTATCAGAGATGTGAGAAGAAACATGAAATGGTTGTAACTGCCAGCTAAACAGATTAGAGGGAGCTTGGTTGACTTGGAAATACCCGTTTTAAAAGTCAATAAAATGTTTTATGTTCTTTGTAAATTATTGTTAATTCCTATTAATTTCCTTTTCTGTAAGCTGTTCATGATTAAATTGCTCTTACAGGAATTTTTAATTGGATCTTCTGGGTTCTTGTCATTCACTGGAATCAATACTCCTTTTGTACCCCTTCATTCTGAGTGTGTGGTGTATTACAGAGCAAACACTGTTGGTTTAGTCCCTGCAGTGCAAAATCAAGCCTGTTTCTCTCAGAGCAGCTTTGTAAAAAGAACTCTACAGCTTTGATTTGAGAAGATGAGAAAAAGCTTCTTTGAAAATAATTTAGAGTTGAAGTAGTTGTGAGCAAAGAAACAAGGAAAAGTATGATTTCTTTCTTGCAGCTGAAGAAAAATAGTTACTTTAAAAGTTACGATTTGTTGTTTTTCTTTTGTCTAAATATTATTTATCTTGGAAGATGTACTGTTATTTTTAGAAAATGTCCATTCACATGTTTATAGATGTAAGGCAGAATTATTTATCTCAGTGTTTGAGGGGTGTGTGCACATGCAGAGCTGCCTGGTTTGATGTAGCTCTGGAGGAAGGGCGGCGATGAGCGAGACAGACACACACACTTAAAAGCTCAGCCGAATATTCCCATAGTAAAGCATTTTTTTCCCATTCACAAAGACCTGGAGTAACTTGTCCTCAATACACCTGTGTTGTTTCTCTTTGTATTCAGGGAAGCAGTGTTTCTTAGTCCTGCGTCAGCAGCAGTTCAATATCCAGGCTCTGGTGGCTGTGGGACAGCATGCGAGCAAGCAGATGGTAAAGTTTGCTGCCAAGTAAGTAAGCAATTATATCCTGTTGTCAGAGTAAACAATGGTGGGAACCAGGACTCCCAGGGGTTGGGACCATTTTCACACATTAACATCAATGCTTCGTTTGTTTTAAAATGTAGTTATTTAAATTGTCAGCTCTCTATTGCCTTGAATACATTACACTGACAAAAGGTAAAATAGAGAACAGGCTTGAAATTCATTCTGAACTGCTGAAGCAGCATTCTCTCGCCACAGACAACCCACATTTACTTCCAAGCTGGCTAACAAAAAGTCTGGCAAGCTGAGCTTAGTGGGACACTTCATTTTGTTTGTGGTGTTGGTGTGTGTCTGCACATGTTCAGGGTTTTTCTGCTACGAGACATGCAGTGTAGTAATGCATTTTATAATTAAAGCTGATGTGAAAAAGTCCCATGTTCCAAGTAGCTTACTGAGTTGAGGAAATTAAAAGTAGGTTCTGTGCACTGGGTTAATCTTACACCTTATTTTTGGCACTAGATTGTTTAATGAGGGATTTAAGTTAATTTTTTAAAAAATGGGGGGAGGGTTAGTAGTTAGACTTGCCAATGAGAAGTGTTTGTTGCAGCAATTTGAATTCAGTTATTTGACTTGTTTTGTTTCTGAAGATAAAATAATTACCTTTCCTTTCTATTCGACCTCAAGACTGTGCTTTCAGGTTGTCCAGTAATAAACATGCTTGCACGATACCAGTTTTATAGCAGAGCTTTTCATCATGTGTATCTACTTGTTCACAAATAGAAATGTGGATCAGTTGGGTTCAGTGATGTTTAACATGTGGCACTTGAGCTGCTTCCGTGTAGTTCTTGGCACTGCTCTCATGCCTGGGAAGGGAGCCCCCACTAATTAACTGCAAAAGTGCCACAGCCTTCAACCTTCAATATGTCAGGGAGAGGAAGGATCCATAATGGCCTAGACTTGCAGAAGCCAAGTTGAGAAGGTTGGGATAATGCTTCTGCTGAGGGGGTTCAGGGCAACGGGGAAACAGAACCAGCAGTGTTTGTTGTTGGCGGTGCCTCGTGCTGGCAGTGCCAGTGAGAAACATGCTGTTTACAGGTGTTTATGAGCCAAAGTGAAGTGTTCTGTTTCTTCATGAAATGGTTTGTTCTTTCCAGCACTTGGAATCCCTGAAAAGAATTAAGTGTATAATCTTCTTGTTCCCTAATTCATCTCCCTCTAACCTACCAACAGTCTGCCTGCGCTCTCTGGACGAACTTGTGCTACAGAACAGTTGTGATCTCACTCTCCTATTCTCCAGTTCTCTCAAATATCAGTATTTTTCACTTGTCTTCGTGTTCTTTGCCCCACAACTGAATTTCTTATGTTTCATGAGTGACAGAGCTTGTGCTTAGGAGCACACAAGAGGGAAGTCGGACCTTACTCTCTTCTTCAGTGTGCTGTCACTTCTGAACCTTCCATGGTGGTTTTTTTGTGATTCACTGATCTTTTTTCACTTGGTTAGTTTTCTGCCAGGTTAGTGATTTACACTGGGTCATGGAGGTCCAGAGCTAGCAAGGCATGGTAAATGGTTATCTGGAAAGAGTTGGGGGCAAAGCTCCTTTCTCTTTTGGCAGCAGTGAGCTGTTGAATCAGATGGAACCTCATCCTTATGTTCTTCCCAACTCCCTGTTATCTCCCCATTCTTCTGGATGGAACAGACCTGAATTCCTCTGAGTAGCCAGACTCATGGTGCTTGTACTGTGTTTTGACTTGTCATTCTGCTCCTGTTTGGGACAGTATTTGCTAGCTGAATCCTGGTACTTCAGGCTCTCTTAATTTACAGCATGCACGTTTTACTCATTATTGGTGGTTCTGAAATGCTTGCATGCTCCTCATCACGTTCTTTGAATGGTGTAACTTTCTCTATTACAGCCCTCTGGGTGTTCTTTTGGGGCTTTGCTTTTGTTACTTAACACATTAGTGTAATCATCTTCTCATGAATCCTTCCCACCCACAAACCTATTTTATTAATATCCTACCACACTCTCACTTTTCCCAGTGTCTTATCTCCTGCAGTTCTGTCAGATGCTGCCGCTGCCTCTTGTCCTTCAGAGCCTGCTGCTGTTCCTGAGTGCACATGAGGTCACTGTGTCAGCAGCACCTGAAGCAGAGCCCAGTACGTGCCTGTCCTCAGTCACTTCCCTGCCAGATTTCACCTGCTCTGGAATGATGCCATTATTTCTAGCAGATGAGCCATGGCTTAGATGTCTAAAAATAGCTGTCCTGTTTCCCTGCCTTTCTCAGTGTCTTTTTTCATCATCTCATTTCCTACACATTCAGTGAGCAAATACACATTTATTGATGAAAACATTTAAGTACCTTAAATTTCAATTAATTTTTTTAACTTTTTCACTGGTAGTACGTAAGCTATATTTTTCATGTGCTACTTTCTCTTATTTTGATACTCTGTCCACAACTTTGTTTAGAATAGTTTGTGAAATTCTGGATCTTGTGTTTTTAATGAGAGTTCATTAAATAATGAACATTTCTTGTACAAATTTTCATATGTGATAAACAAACCAGTTCCTCTTTAAGATATTGGCACATGAAAACCAAGAACTTTCATAACCTTTTGTGGTCAGCAACATTCATATACTAATTATCTCCGTTATCATAAGTGTGCAAGTTCTTCTTAGTGCAGGATAGTTAGTACTGGTTTAGCTCAGCTTACAACAAAATTTCTGTGAGTTTAACTGTGGAAAGTTTTTAGCTGAACTTTCAAAATGTACACAGCCAACAGCACAGAGCCAGTGGAGATACTGGATTGGCAGCTCGGAATTGTTGTGTCATTCATCAGAAAAACCAATTCAGCCTGGCCCTGCACGGGGTGCTGTGTAAGAGGAAGAGTTAATTGTCTCCTTCAGACAGCAGAGGAGCCAAGTGCAACAATTAGTCATTTATCAACCTGATTTTTCCATCCAGTGTTGGGTGTGGTTGGTTTTGGTTTTCTTTCTCTTTTTCTATCTCGGCATTGGGCCTTTCCTGCCACCCCACTGCCAGGGCCACGTGAGATGATACAGCAGTTGGCAGAGGTGGTTAACAGATTGTAATTTAGCTGCCCAAATGTGCCCTTGCAGAGGAAGTAACTTGATGGCTCGCTATAGTAGAGAGTAAAAATACAGGAAAAAGAGTAAAAATGGCGGGAAAAATAAAAAGGGTTAACCTGTATAAAAATAATTCACAGTGTAGAAAAATAGACAGAAGTTCTTTAGATAGATGATTTGGTAATACCAGGAAAATTGCTGGGTATTGCAGAATATTTTATTTTATCTATTTCTGTTTAATTTTTATATCAGTGGTTGGAAGAAAATGTTAAATTGCAGCTGTTAAGTCTGCTGGTGACACAGAAATTAGACTGGTAAAGTAGATGCTCAGGAGTGTATGGTAACCAGGGCTCATTCAGAGTAATCACTTTGATGCTCTTCAGTGAGAATTTGTACCTTTGTGACCATTGAATCAGATTTGGTGTATCATCAGGATTTATGTGTAGCAAAGTACAGAGGGAAATGTGAGGTGGTGATGGGTGACTGACTTGACAGGAGGCCGTGCAGTTCTCTTACTTGCTATGCTGGGAGATCTCTTGAGTTCAGGAGAAGAGGAATAAAATGCCATTAGTGTAATATGTGCCAGTCATTAGACCATTTCTGGAATATTTAGTCCACTTTTGTTGTCTTCGTATCTGAATATGTGTCAAGCTGGAAAAGGTTCATGTTGAAGTTGCAAGATAAAATGGTATATAGTCAGGCAAATCTGCCTTCCTGTGAGACTGAAGAAAACTCTTTTATCCTAGGGAAATTAGTCAGTAATTTAAATCTCAGTCTGATGGTACCTGTGCAAGAAGATTTTCTGCTAATAGAGGGTTCTTAAATTGCAGGTACAAAGGTGTGACTGGATGCAATGAACAGAGGATGAAGTCAGGGAGATTCAAAAGGGAAATGAAGAATTTTTTTCAGTAAAAACTATTAAAAATGAACAGTGGGTTTTGTTACTTAAATTCTTTAAAAGCAGATAGGCTTCTTGTTTCTCAGAAGACATCCAGGTTCAACCAAGTGTTAGAATGTTGGTTTAGGAAACAGATTATTATATTGTTAGAATGAAGAGAACAAGAGAAGATGTTTCCCAGGGCTTCAGGAATACAGTGTCAGTTAACTCACCCTGCAGGGGCTCTGTGGATACCTGCTCTGTTTGTGCAGGCAGGGTCACAGTTGCTCTCATTGAGTACAAAATCTTTATACTCTCAACTCATTTGTTTGAAAGTGAACCCCACTGCCTCCAGCTCTCGTTGACAGTCAGATAAAGTGCCATTGATTATTATCATTTATGACAATATTTTCAGATTTAATAATGTATTACTATAGCAATTAGTGCAGAGAGCTTACAGAAAAGTGTTGAAGAAAAAACCAGAAAAATGCTTGAATAAGTATGGATGCTATAGATGAAGTAAAATATTTTCTGCTTAAAAAGTCCATGAATAACCAAGTTTCTTCCTATTCTTCAGACTTTTGATCAAGAAAATGTTAATTGTGATTCCCCTGGGGAGGCCAGCACAGGGTTCAGCTTGCAACATGAAGCTGTTGGTGAAAGATGTTGCCATACAGCCTGCAAGGATGCAATCCTGTGGTTAAAAGAGAAAGTCTTGGCTAACAGACATGCACATAATTAAGAGGGACATATAAAGCATCTAGTGGACACTCTAGTAATTATAGTTGTGATATTTTGGTCCTTTACCTGTAAAGTAGTTTGCTATATAGAGAAATATTTTAGTATTGCACTTTATGAATTTATTACTCAAATAGCTTCAAATATTAATGTCAAAATATCACCTTTCTTAATGATGTCTTTATCAATTTATTTTATTTATTTGTTATTGAACTAATTTAGTTTCTAGTCCTTGGTGATATTAATTACAGGTCTAAATATTGTTGTCTTCATTGGGAATACTTTGCCATGCTTTTCTGCTGTTTGATCCCTTTTTTTGGTGTGTTTGAGTTTTTTTTGTTACCCAGGGGAATTTTATCAAAAACCACCCAGATGACTTAGTCCTGCTGCTGCAGAAAATAAGGTTACCAGCATGTCATTAAAACCTCTTGTTTCTTGTTGTAACTTGAGCTGAAATTACCCTTTCAGTAACATTCTTGGAGTTACCTGTGGGGATCAAGGCAGCACCTTCGAGGTCTCTGTAGTTTGGTTTTGATGTGCTGTGCTGGGGGTGTCAGATTTTCCAGCTCTAGAACTTGCTGAGCACGGTTAAAACAGAACTCCAAACACCAGCTTTTATTTCCATACCTGATTAAATGTGTAGTTCGAATGAGAAAAGCGTATTTTTTATTTATCAAATGAAAGCTAGAGGAGGTGCTGAATGTTTGTAAATACAAAGATGCAGCAGAAGCCTTCACAGTGCTTTTCTGTGCCCAGGCAATTACTTGCACATTTGGATACAGGGACCTACGTGGTTTAATTCAGCAATTAAAATTACGGCAAATGTAATTACTAAGGAATGTTACAGTTTTAAAGTATGTTCCAGACCAAGAAACACGTTTTAGTTGCAATTCCAGTTTAAAAGAGGGAGAGCTCGTTTTATCATGCAGAGTTTTACAGTTCTGTTGTGCAAGTTTGCAAAGCAATATTGCAGTTACAGTGATGTAAAAGTCAGTTTCTTCCTGTGTTTTTAAACTGATACCATTTTGCACGTCTTGAATTCCTTGCATGTTCTGATCAAAGCTCTGTAAGGACTTCACTAACACCACTTCTCAGACATGGCATCAGTAATCTGATTATGAATCCATCAAACAACACGTTTCTATTTAACTATTATTTTATTTTTTGCAACACAAAGAATTTCCTTCAATGAGTTTAAAACATTATTTGCACTTATTAGTGAGAGGGCTTTCATTCAGCAGATTAGCAAGTTACATTTGCAGTGAAGACACTGCTCTTCATGTCATTAGTGGTGTTTTCTGGATATTTGCCAAAGTGTTGACATGGAAAACGAAGTGGGGAAAAATAGACAGAGGAAAACTGTTTGGGGAAAAAAGTTCACACGAGAGTAGAACTTAAATTCTTTTAAAAGTATTTGAAAAACAAGAAGAATGTACTATTCACAGATTTCATGCAGTAGGTAGAATTACCTAATGGTTGAGCAAGTCAAGCATATGAATCACCGTGGTCTGTATAACTTTTAGAGCAGCTGCCAATGAGTTTCTATCACCTGAAAGTATTACCATCAAAGAAATAGCATAGGCAACTAAAATACTCAAATTTGGCTTTTATTTTTAATTTAAAGTTTGTCATAGTTTACTTATAGTGCCACCATTCGGTTTTTGAGGCTTTTGATGCTTGAATTTCCTACTGTTACTTCAGTGTCATCAGATTTTTCAAGGCTTTTACCGTTTTTACTCAAAGCAAAAGCAGTGCCAACCTTGTAAACTTGAGGGTTGTTAAAGGCTCTTTGCTTTGCCGAGGCCAGCAGTGACCAGCTTGTCCACTCACTCCCCTCCTGTTATTTGCAGTTGCCCTGTGGGCCTGATACTTCCCTGCTGTCTGAGGGCTTAGGTGTTCAAGAGATGCACATAAAGTGCTTTTCAGCCTTCTCCAGAACGCCTGAAAAGTGAAAGATGAGTTGTAATGTTTCTGTGTAATAAGGGAAGAAATATTTTCTGATTCTTGGCCTTTTGTAAGCCAGCTAGCAAAGAGGCAGAGTGAAAATATAATTCCAGTGAGGGTGAGATTATCTGTAGAAAATTATTGGTTTAGAGCCCAGTAACTTAAATATGTAAAGAAAATCTCATACAAAATTTTTCTCACCTATAACTCTTGAGGCTTTTTTACTGTTTGCTTACAGCAGACATACTTTATATCATATCTTTGGAAGACTTTCTAGATGGTATGTGGTGTTTTAATGTACTGTTAGTGGAGAGCAATTAGGATGTCCCCTGTCACCGAAAAATGACTTAGAAGCATCTTGCATCTCTCAGTAACAAGTCATGTAGTTTAAACAAGCTGAGGCAGTTTTGATTTTCCCCTCCAGTTCTAGGACTTCCCTTCAGCTTGTTGTTCAGCTGGTGAAGACACATCTTGCAGATAATTGCATCAGCTGACACATGCAAGAGTGTCTGTGGCCTAGAAAAAGGGCTCTGTGACTTGTCAGTTTGTGTATTCACACAAAGAACGGGAGAGCACCGAGCTTAATCATCGCTCTTTCCCTCACAGCTCTTCCATCCCAGTTTGCATTCGTTGTGGCCGGGAATATTTTAGCAGTCTTTCATTACCCAGTTATTCTGTATATAAAAGTTAAAAGTAACCTCTCCGAGACCTGTAACTCTGTGTTGTTGTTCAGCAGTCCGTGCAGTGCAGGGACATCCCGGTGCTCAGTGCTGAGGCTGCTGCAGTGTGCCATGGAATTTAGTGACCCTCCTGTCCTCTCTTCATTGGCAGCATCACCAAGGAGAGCATTGTGGACGTGGAAGGCGTTGTGAGGAAAGCGTATCAGAAAGTCGGAGGTTGTACTCAGCAAGATGTTGAGCTTCACGTTCAGAGGGTAAATTTTTGAGCAGATGGAGCACTGGTTAATTGTTTGATAGATTATCCGTTGAGACACTGTCTATCTACATATATAAACTTTGCCAGTAAGGAATCCCATGCCAGAGAAATAAACTCTCTTAAAGTGTGAATTTCAGTGTATCATATGTAAACATTTAACATTTCTGGGTTTAAGATACTTGGTTTTTATGTTTTCCTATTTTTATCTGCCATTGGAATTGCAGTATCAAGTAGAATAAAGTGTCTCCCTAGAACAATTTGGGTAGGAAAGCTTGTAATTCCCACTTCTGATTCTTAACTGAAGCAGATACTGGAATAAAGAGTCTGCTCCTTTTTAATTACAAGTCAGAAGCGTCTTCTGTATCAGAGCTACAATCTTCCCCTCAGTACAGTGGACTGAAATACAGAACTCTGGGCAGAAATAAACTCTCACTGGCTTAACAGTATGGAAGCTTTTGAAATCTGAAATTCCTGGAGCTTGTGCTGTAGGAGTGGAGGAAGTGCAGCTTTATAATTTGTTTAAATAGAAAGCATATTTCAACCTTTATGTAATATCCTTTCCTTCTAAAGGGCCTTTAACCAAACTCTGCCTGCAATACAGCTGAAACACGGTCTCCTCAGGAGTAGAGTACAATGGCTGTTACAGCAGTAAGGTAAATTTTAGCTAACAGCATTGGGGAGAACCTGCAGATTTTGAAGAAACATGTTATAATACATATGCAGATTATCACATGCTTGATTTTCCTGAAAGAAATCAAATTCAGCGCTCCTGTAACTAGACCGTAAGGCAGGGCAAGCTGTTTTTCATTCTCTGATTGTATTTTAGGTGTCTCCTAAATTTTTCAGTCTGAAATAGCTCTTTCAGATACAATCAGATGATAAGTAAATAATACATTAACAAGGAGAAGAAGAGGATGATCCTGCTGGAATCAGAACCTACAGCTCGGTGAAGCCTCAGTTTCAGAGCTGGCATTCATGCCAAACGCCTTGTCCCTCAGGCAGTATGTACTTGCTCAACTTGGTGCTTCTCAGAAGAAAAAAAGATTAAAAATATCTTTCAAAAGGAAAGCAAGAACTAAGCACTTGCAGTATTGTCATGAGAATGCACCCGTATACTTGAATAAAATCACAGCCCTGCAGCTCCCAGCCTATGCAAACACTGTTTCAAGTCTCTGCCAGAAATATCCTTCTGTAAATCACACCTCCCTTGGAGTGGAGCCTCAGCTATTTCTGTTCTCTCTCAATTTCAGATCTATGTGATCAGCTCAGCTGAGCCCCGCCTGCCCTTACAGCTGGATGATGCTGTTCGACCAGAAGTGGAGGGAGAGGAGGTGAAAACTTTGCATCCTCAAATACTTTTTATTGTCTTTGTAGCTGAACAAAAGCGTGAAAGCAGGTTCCTTAATGTGGTGATTTGGGGGCTCTGTTGGGCTTGCCTTTTACTTCCTTTATGTTATCCCGAGCTGTGTTCAACATCTAGCTTTGATATCTGCTGAACTGCAGCAGAAGGTCAAAACCAGAGGGTTTTCAGTCTTGCTTGTGTTTCTGCTGGATCATTATAGCTGGGTTCTGCCTGTGACCTCTGAGAGAAGTTACACCTTAGGCTTTGCTGTGCTGCCCGTGCTGTATGTTCTTTCTAGAATGATCTAGAAATTCTGCTGAACTGAGAAGCAGCCCTTGGCTTTTAGCCAAATGATATTTGTTGGGATTTTGGTTTTTTGTTTGTTTTTTGGGTGTGTAGATTCACTACGTGTTTTTGCACAACTGTTTAGGATGGAAGAGCTACTGTAAACCAAGATACCAGGCTGGACAACAGAATCATTGACCTGAGGGTAAGGAGCATGCTGTGCTGCATGCTTGCCTGCAAGTCTTTATTCTTCACGTTTCTAATCCATGAAGCAACAAAAGTCGTGGGTTTGATGGAAGTGTATTGTTGGCCAGAAGAAAAATGAGCAGCATGTTTTCCTGTTTGTGAGTAGTATTGTGAACACACAAGGCTTTTGAATCCTCAATGTTCACCTTTACTGACACTCATTAAAGAGCACCTGTGAGTAGTCTGAAGGTGAACATTTCGGATTAAACATGTGGCATGTACATCTGGGCTTTTTATTTACCCAAGGCAGAAGTGCCTGAATAGGGACAATTTAGAGACAACACTTCTTCTCAGATGTCGTCTGTGACACCCAAAACCAGTTTGGAAGTGTAAGGTGGAAGCTTTGAGTATAACGTGCAGTTGAGGCCCTGTAATGCATGTCTTACCAGTGAAATTGCACCAGGCCACGATCCCAGTCTCATGCTCCTTGTTTCTTCCACAGCATTCATTTATTTTCCTGTTTTTTTCTGAAACACCTTTCTTCATCCAGGTCATACAGGCACAGTCTTCTGTGAATTCATAGACCTCCCAAGTATTTACTCTTTCTGATCAGCAGCAAAAAACTAAACTACTTAAGTCTACTACGTTACTTACAGAATTTTGGTTATTTTTTAATGGAGCAGCAGCTAACACTGAGCGTGTAACTAATCATTCTTACTGACAGGAGGCACCCTGGCCTTTTGCAACTTTCGGCTTTCCACAAAAAAATTTCAATTAACTTTTCATTGACTGAAGACTGTGCTTAGCTGATTTTTTGGTATATCTAGTACTGACTTCACAGTTCTGACAGTGTCAGTTTCTCGGAGTATCAGTCTACGGACCTGGGAAGTGAAACACAAAAGTCACTTATGGGGAAATTTGGAAAAGTTCTGGCACTGATGTCCTTAAAGCATTTCAACGTCTGGTCTCCTTATTTCAGCAACTAAAACTACTTGTGCAAATTGTTTTGCTTGGCCCAAAGTTACTTGCTTTTCACTTGACCTTGTGTATAATACTGAGCAACTTCAATTTGCCATTACTTTTCAGGTTACTCAGTATGTCCTCATATTGGTCTCTTCATCAGTCTTAAATCCTTCAGAATTCTATACTAGTGATTGAAAGTGAAAGTCATTTATTTGAAGGATCATGAGCTAGCAGTATTGGTAAGGCTGTGTATTAAATTGAAGGGAGAGTTCTGGGATGCTTGAAGTGCAAGCTTTGCTTGAACTGATGGTGATGAATAAAAATAACCAACAACACTCCAGAGAAACTTAAGAAAATCCATTAGATTAACAAAAGTAATAAAATGGAAAGAGCCATGAGCCCCAAAGAGAATAGAGAAATAATAAAAAGGGAAATAAAGATTAAAAATACTGGCTGAAAAATGGCATGGAGGTATCCTTGGCTGGAATGCAGCTGAGGGTATCTGCCTGCTCATGAGTTTGCCTTGTTTGTTCTGCAGGACCTTTGCTTCTGCAGAAGAAGATTCTGAATAATTATCTGTTACTTTGATCTGTGTTTTTAAAGGGAGTGCTGAATAATGAGGAAGGGTATTTAATGGAGAAAGGGGAAATCCCAGGGAGAACGCATGTGCTTGTATATGTGTTCACATCCTAGGAACTGTATGCAGTGGAATCACAAGAGTGGAGACACAAAGGCAGTGTGTCCTTCAAAATAACTGGGAGGGGGAAAAAAAAGAAACCCGCAAAAAGTAGTAATTGATTTTCAGTGATTGGGTTCCATAGACTGGAGCTACCAGAGTACAAGTGGGACTTCAAAGAGCCCCTGGTGTTTCAAATGCACTGCACAAGCAGGCCTACCCTAAGGAGGGTTGGAAAACATGGTGTGTTACCTGAAACCATGGTTAGCCTTGGTTTCCCATAGCTTTTCCTTCTAGGAAACCAGATCAGGGGCAGCAGGGAAGAAGTGTTAAGAGCACAGATCTAAGAGAGATGCATTGGTCTCTTGCTGCACGTGTGGGAGGAAGTCCAGCCACAGATACACATATCTTCTAGTTCTGGTTTCCTCAGTGCCCCAGTTTTTTAAGGAAGAAGGAGGTCATTGAACATCAAAAATAGAGATACTGTTTTTTGGAGAAAGACTTAACAAACTAAATTAATAGATTATGGCTAGACTTGGACTGAAAAAAGTCCTTAGTATGAAACTAAAATAATTTTTGTCCATTTAAATGCAATATTTAAAGTAGTTAAGTAGTTTGACTAATTTTAAGTCGTGATTAACCAGGGAGTTCATTGGATAGGGCCAAGTCACAATGAAGTGGAGATGTGAAACTCAGTTGTTGTGTGAATAAAAAAGACTGGATTTCCAAAAATAGCACTACTCCATCCATCTGTGATGTATGCAGAGGAGAGTTTGATTATGATGCAGTGGAAGGAGTGCAGTTAAGGATATTACATTAGTGGAGATGTGATATGCAAAGTATTCTACAAAGATTGCAAGACTTCCATTCTTGTGTACATGTGAAGTATTCCACTGAATTATTAACAGTCTTGCATTTTGGTTGCTGACAAACGTCTTTCAGAAGAGTCTGGTAGGGACTTATTATTTTAGGTTAGGGATGGGAAGCACTTCAATGCCAAGATCCCAAGCTATTGCTGTAGCTGTTACTCTGATGTATGAAGAGAAAAGTGTGATTATTTAGGGCAGGGGGTTTTAAAAATCATTTCCAGGGAATGATGACTGAGGAAGAATGAATCTGTTCCTGCTGGGTTGACTCATAAAATACAGATCACATGCTTGGAGCAGAGAAATTGGAGTTGTAGGGAAAGGAGAGCTGGTAAGAAGAAAGAAAAGTCCTTGCATAGACCAGATTTTCCTTCACATAACCACAGGCAACTGTGAGGAAACCACTGGTGACCTAAGTATCGATTTTTCTTGGTGGCTTAATGAAAGTCAAACCACTTGATTCTAGAGATGTTTGATTTACCCTTCATTTACCAAAACAGTTAAAGAAGGCAAATGGGAGCAGTGACTGTGTTTTTACATCTTTATTCTTCTGCTGTTCTTAAGTTTAACTGAAGTGTTCCATGGTGTGTAGACTTCCCATGTCTATAAAAACACCTACTTGCACCATATTTCATGAAGTTCTGTGATAGATGAAAAGCAGTGAAGGACAGACCAGTGAAACGCTGATTTTTGGGTTTTGCTTCTTAGTGTTCTCCAGTCGATTCAGGTTCATCCAGTTCTACAATGGGCCTGACTGATGTCCTTGCTCCGGCTTATTTTTGATGATCAGCAGGGCTTTTATCTCAACAGTATCTGTCCAAATGTGGCTTGGATTACATGCATTTTGCAGTCCTGGTGCTGTAGTTGTGTCTGCTAATGCACAGCTCATTGAGACCAAAGTGTAGCCTTTTTAGGGTCAGTATTACCCTGCTTATGCTGTTCAGCGTAGAGCATAAACATTAAACTGTATCTGCAGCACTTATGTATGTCAGACTGCCATGTGGTAATCCAGCTGTACACTGATCTTAATGCTCTTTGTCCAACATACTTGATTACTTCAAGCTTGATTTCGTTGTGTTGAATTCAATTTACTCATTGCCGAAGCTGTGCTTTCCCTGACCGAATTCGAGCTGTAATGAACAAGCAGATGTACAGTTTAGTGTGGGTAGTGACGACAGTCACAGTCATTCAGACAACAGACTTGATGTATTCTTCTTACAGTATAAGTCATACAGAAATTTGAGTAGAAGTTGACTTTGGTCACTTTGGGATTAAAAAATGTTCTTTAATATAAATTCTATTTCCTAGCAAACCCTTCATTTGTCCTGTATGTAGTAAAGGAATGACAAAATGATTTCAATTATTTAAAATAATGTATATTACTGAAAAAATATAGATTGCATTGCTTTCCCTTTTTATTGAGCCAACTATGTACTTAGTGGTTGTTCATGGTGGAAGACAGCTAGTTACAGCAGGCAAGCAGGAAAGCAAAAAGGAGGAGAGAGCAGAACAAATTCTACAGCTGAGGTGAGAGTAAAAAGAAAAGTTCACAACTCTGCACGTCTGTGCCTCGGCCTCACCCGGGAGAGCTGCGATCCCCTGAGGTGTGAACTGCCCTCAGTTCTGCTGCAACACATCTGGCCACGCACGAGGTTGTTGTTGTGTCACTGCAGCCTGTGCCAAATGACATGTGGTAATTGTTTTTATAATCTTGCTTATAGTGCTCAGTTCTGTTATTATTCATACCTCCTTTGTGGGTCTGAATAATAAACACACCAGTGAAATTAGTGAGGTTGTGATTGACACTTGTGTTTCAGCAGCATTAGCTCAACATATTTTCTGCTCTCTGTACCAAGTCGATGATTGAAAATAATGAGTTTTCCTGTAAAATCAGCTTTGCAGGCTGAGTTAAAACATTAACACTGTTAACTGCAACAATATTTGTGTCATAAGTTTGGTTCTCTTTCTGCTTAACTCTTGAAGGAGTATTTACTATCTTTGCCATAGTCTCAGGTCAGATAGTTTGTCAGTATGTATGTGGAAGAGTTCATGTTGGAGTAAAACGCTTCCAGAAAAGGGTGCCATGGCAAAATCTTTTTTGCAGGCAGAAGTGAAAGTCAGTTAATTTTGACAGCTGTCTCTGTCTTTAGTTTGCTGTATTGTGCCAAGTGTGGAAGTTCAAATGGTGACCGTGTTACCTACCATTGTGCCAAACATGGTAATATAGACACCAGCATCTCAGTTACTGAATTATTTTCTTCAGATGAATTCATTTTCCCTTTGTCCTAGACACCATACCAATGCAAAGAACGTTATTAAATCTGAAAAGTTTTTCTCCATCTTGAAAATCTTTGGAAAGTTGTGGCACATGAAACTTTTGAGGTCATTGGTTTGACTACACTGCAGATTGACAGGTGCAGTTCCTTAGAAGCTTATCTCAGATGTCTTGTTGGTCTGTTTAATCCTTACAAGGAGACTGCAGCATCAGGAATTCCCAGCAGTTATCCGTGCTGGCAGTCTCTGAATGAATGGGCACTGAAACTCAACCACCTTTGGTGAAAGAAGAGTGGTCTCGTCAGATCTAATTTGAGGTACAGAGAATTGCTGCTTGTTCTTGGTCTGTAGTTAAATAAAAGCTTCAGTGTCCAGGTCTGTGAATTTGGCTGCTTTCATAAATACTGTTTCCAAGCATAATTTATCATTATAGATGGCTTGGGAAGACAGTGTCTTTGCCCTGCATCCTCACAAAAGCGAGGAGGAGGTACTGCCTGACAAGCCATTGTTAGCGCAGAGCCGTGTAGGTGTTGACTGGCTGTGTTTCTGTGCACAGTTTTAGGTCAGACCAAGTAATTGCTTTCAGATGGGGTTTAGCAACCACTCTTCCTCTGTTTCCTGGGAGTGTGTGACTCAGGACTGCATTCTCACCTGCTCTGGTGTGAAACTGGTGTTGGTCCATCAGAAGAGCAGAGTAGGCATTGTTACTATCCCACTTTAAATAAATGTCACAGATTTTATCTCTTAGCATTTTCAGAAATGTGTCTGGTTCATCAAAAGCTCTATTGGTAAACCCAAATGTGACTTTAAGTTGGAAAAGGTCTTTCACTGTTTAAGTAGGAGATGGTTAAGGGAAAAAAAAAAAATCCCACTGAATGATCCTGGTGCTTTGTTTTAACGCTGCCAAGTTATGCCCAGAACTCCGGCAGAGTCTTTGCATAGGTCTAATTCTGGGAGACCAACATGAAAAAAGTGAAAAACTTTGAGGGCACTTTTGTAACTGTTGCTCAAAACCTCATTTCCTTCATTTTGAACACTTGGAGTAGCGGCTGTGGTTTGTGCTATCAGAGAGTGAGAACTGCCAGCTATTATTTACTAGTCTAAACCACTTACACCCCTGAAATACTTGTTGGTCAGCTAAAATGGCACACAGCTTCAAATTGCTGCAAATCTGCAGCATTACTGCAGTTTTCTCTTCGGGTTTGGTGGTGAAGGGATATTTTTATCTCAGAGAGATGGTGGAAGGAGCTTTGTTTCAGCTTTTCTACTGCCTGAGTGTCTAAAATCAAGTGCTTATATAATTTGTTTTGGTGGGGGTTTTTTGTTTCGTGGTTTGGTAGGAGTCATGTGAAAAAGCCCACAAGGCTTTTCTTACCCGAACTGAAAAGCTGGGTACCTTTCAGAAAGGAGAAGTAAACAGTGCTGTGACGCAGGTTGGCGTAGAGAGCCGTTCTCTGGGCCCTTTGCAGGAATATGTTTGACTCTTTATACCCTTTTAGGTTGCTCTCTGTCACCTTGTAAAGGCTGCAGGCACAAAATCAGATACGGGCTCAGTGCTGACGTCTCTTGGTGTCTGCAGCGCTCACCAAGGTGGTTTTGTTCTTCTTCATGCCAAAAGTGTTACAAGGAGCTTTTAGTGTAGGTATGTGCCAACCTGAGAAGTAGCTGCATTGTGTCACGTATGTAAACAAAAAGATGGTGATCAATTCAGCTTCATCTACTTCTGCTTTCAGCTAAGTGCACTTTTCAGAGAGTGAAAAAAGAACTGCAGTTGGTGTGAGCAGGTGTTATGTGGACTGTTTGAGTGGTGGGAGTTTAGCCCTTGCTTTCGGGATGTTTTTGTGACAGTGTTGTACATGGTTAACACGTGGCTGTGTTTTTACGTGAATTTTGTAGCCTGTTGTATTTGATAGCCTTTAACAGACAAACGTTTCTACCCTCTGTAGGTTACTGATGGCCTCGCTTTTATCATGCACTGTACACTACTGCAGCTGTTCTAGTTCACTGTGCTGAAAGCTTTTTAATAGGTTTAGGGCTTTTATTCAATTTCTTCCTATAAAACCCTTATTTGCAGAAGCACATCTCATAAATCAGTTATTTTTTAAAATGCGGAATTGACCATAGTGCCTCCTTTATAACTGAATATGCCATAAATTGAAATGAGTAATTTCTCTTGTTTCCTTTGCTGTTTCTTTTTGTGTAATAAACAATTACTGATTTGCACTTTTCGCTGTTTGGGCAGATACAATAATCAGATATTCCGAAGGGAAGAGATTCATCCTTCCACCTGCCCAGAAAAAGTAATAGAGTCAGGAAGAACTAACTTAGGATTCATTCTTTTGTCTTCTTCTTATAGACCTCCACTAGCCAGGCAATCTTTTGCCTTCAGTCTGGTATTTGTCAGCTTTTCCGAGAAACTCTTATTCGCAAGGGATTTGTGGAAATTCAGACTCCCAAAATCATTTCAGGTACTGTATATGTGATCCAGCAGCTACAGGTGTGCTTCTTTTACAGTTGCTCAGTGTACCCATCTGCCAAAAATGTAGTCAGTTTTTATTTTAGATGCAACTTCTTAGCAGGTGTCAGAGTTGTTCTTTACTTTTCTCCTGACTTTGGACGTTAAAAGAATGGCAAGACAAATATTACATATACCTCATCTATGTATTCCACAGTGCATATTAAGTTTTAATTTGGTTCAATACAGATGCCTGATCACATGCATTGTTCTCTCAGTGTTGAGCACTGCCAATTCCATTCTCAGTATCAAAAAACCCCCACTCCAATTTAGATTAAAAGCAGATTCTATCATAAGGGAATTATAATAAACATAAAATGGCATGAAATATGATAATAGACAATATGTCACTTCTTCAGCAATGAGCACATGGATAAATAGAATGTGGTAGTAGACCTTTTCCTTTTTGGAAATGTGGCATAACAGCGTCAGCCTGACTTCAAGTCTGGAAATGCATATTTTGCTTCTAGTTCTGCTGTTGATTTGCTGTATTGTTTTCAAAAGTCAAATTGGCTTACTGGTGTTCTAAGGGGTTGTGTTGATGCCACTAAGACATATGGCATGGAAAATTAGCGCAGAGGGTTTGTGCTGTTCTCATTGCATGGACATTCATTAAATGGTTACATTTTTCCTAGTGAATTTTATATTTCTGTATTTATATATTTTTGAAGACAGCTCTTGACCGAGATAAAAAAATGGGCTTTTGAACCAGATGCATGTAAGCAACTATTCTTCCAACATGGAAAGTATGTGGAAGAATAGATAAGTTTTTTCCTACAAAGAGAGTTAAAGCAGTATGAAGTACTAGAAGACTCCCAGGTAGTTTATTTATGTAGCACCTTTGAGGAAGTGTGCTATTCTTACTGTGCAGTGTACCATTGAGAGCAGGCAAGCAAGCATCCTATTGTTTGAATGAGACCATATTTTGTAAAATTAACCAAGTTAAGTCAATACAATCCTCGTTAAACTTCAAATTTAAATGTCGCAGCTGTTCTAAGATCTGAGGTTTTAAAAGTTACCTCTGTTGAAAAATAACTGTAAATATCCACTGAAATTATTTCAGTGGGAGTAGTGGTGATGAAAGAAAAGAAACATTAATCTCAGTGGAATGGTCAGGAATAGTAATAAAGTACTTTACCTAGAGTCAAATTAACATTAGACCTTTCAAAGATGATTAATCTTTTGCTCTGGTGTGGTTTTTTTTAGCAAGTTAGGCCACTGTAGCCCTCCTGTCCCACGCTGGGGAGTGGTAGGTGAAGTGCTGCAGTTCTGGTAGGCAGTTTGCAGGAAGGGATACAAATGACGTGTTCTGGGTTCCTGTGCTCTCGAGGTAACTGACTATGAAAACTGCCTCAGACTGAGAAAAAGCCTTACCCTTTGGCATGTGTGCCCTGGTCATCTGGTTTTGGCTGTGAGAGATGTTTGTACCTTCAGTTAGAGGAGAAGATGGTCCTGGCCCAAGAGGATGTGCGGTTTGATGTCAGGCTCTGTAGTTAACCCCTGGCAGGCTGTGTCACCCACAGACACTGGTGGCCACAGAGATGTTGGGCTGCAGGGAGCTGAGGTGCTACAAACATATTCACCTCCCAGCTGAGGGACAGCTGGGAACAGTAACATTTGAAACTACCCCAGCTAAATGTGCAGATTTGCAAGACAAGGTGTGACAGTTCTGAGCTGCAGAATTTCCCTTGGCATGAATGGATGCAGATACATCCTTTTCCTCTAATATGCTTTGAAGAAAATCTGATCTCTAAATGTTAGACCAATAATCTGCTGTTCTACCTCTGATTTATTTTTTTTATTTTTATTTTAATAATTACTTATAAAAGCATTTGCTTTTCAGCTGCCAGTGAAGGAGGAGCCAATGTGTTTACTGTATCCTACTTCAAAACCAGTGCCTACCTGGCTCAGTCCCCACAGCTGTACAAGCAGATGTGTATATGTGCTGACTTTGACAAGGTGTTTTGTGTTGGGCCAGGTAAGAAAAGCTTTGCCTTGTCCACTGTGTGAAATGAGCCCTGATGGCTTTTGGCAGGTGCAGCACTAATGAGAAAACAGGCACGCTGAAAGCTTTGAGTGGTTTCCCTTAATGCAGTTTCACTTACTAAACACAAACTGCAGTCGAGGCAACTAACGAGAGTCAAGTCGACAGAGAAGTTGCTGGAACAAAACTAAAATGCTGAAATGGGGGTGGAATACTCTTCTGCAGTGCTGTTCTGTGAGGAGGAGGAATAGGATTGCATTGGAAATGGGTAATGTGATGAAGTTGGTAAAACAAGGAACAGCACCGTGATAACTGCAGCCACTATGCCCAGTAGGTGCCTTTACTTGCCCAGTACTAACCAGTTAAAGTAGGCAACCTGGGTTTGAGATGGCATATTAGCAAAGACTTATCCCTTGCTTTTGTACATGTACCAAATAACATTATTTAGAACATGCTTACTTTTAACTGGGCTCTCAGTAAATAATAAAAAAATAATAACTTCCAGTCCAGTGCTGTCTTTCTCAAAAAGGTACTCTGTTACTCTTTAAGAGGTAGTACAAATTTTCTGAGGCCTCAAATGGTTTAAAGATGCATAAGCTGTAAATGCTGAAAAACAAGTCAATAAGTGCTTAGAGAATAAAAAAAAAATTCCAAGTAATTCAGAAGATCTTAAATTTCTTGTTAATTGCTACCAAGTGAGTCATGGTTTATAGGAAGACGTGTTTATGTCGCTCATATCTGAAAAAAATCCCCATCCCAGAAGACACACACGTGTACAAGTCCACTTCCTCTGAGCAGTTTTCAAATCTGAAAGTTCTGGCCTGCCTGAAAGTTTGCCTGTTTTTTGCATTTGTGTGTGTGGGTCTGAGGAGAGATCCTGCCGCTCCCAGTCTGCCCTGTACCCTTGGAGCAGTGCAGCTACAGCAGTGCTGCTGTCCTGTGCAAATGCTTTCCTTTTGTTTCTCAGGGACAGTTTTCGTGTCTAAGGACAGCATGTCTGTCTGATCGAAATGCTGATGTGGTTGTCAGTGCTGTTTTTCCAAGTGGAATGATAATTTCAGGTCAGTTAGAGTTTCTGTTGTTTGACTTCACAGTATTTCGAGCTGAGGACTCCAATACACACAGACACCTGACTGAGTTTGTTGGCCTGGATATTGAAATGGCTTTTAACTATCACTATCATGAAGTGGTAGATGAGATTGCAGATACCTTGGTGCAGATATTCAAGGGGCTCCAGGAAAGGTAATAAGATCATTTCCTTCTTTTAATGAGCAACTCCCTTTCTTTCACATCTCTTGCACTGTGGTGTGAAGTGGGTGAGCAGTTTATCCTCATCTTGTCAGATAATCATTGATAATCTGATCTACAACAGAACTTCAAAACAAACATTTTTGCTTTACTCTGTCTTTTTGTGTCTGACTTTTAAAGTCCACTCAAGCCATAGGCCAGGAAACTACTTTTAGCAGCTCCTGGAGTGTGCTGGCTTGCACTGAGGAACTTGCTGTTTGCTGTTGGAGGGAATTTCTAACAGAAATGATCCATCATTAACTTAAAATGTCCTTTTTGTGCCACTACAGGTACCTTATTCTATTTTGAATATGATCCTAATATTTACTACATAGGAAAGTTTTCCTCAGTGAAAATTATTATACCAGCCTGCATCTGTTCCATGATAGCAGCAAAGGTTATATTCCATTATTCACAGTCTAACTCATTAAAAAGCCAGGCCAAAAACTTAGAAAGTGGTTTTCATTTGTTTACAAATTAGACTGTCCTCCCAGCAGAAATGCAAATATTTTCATCTGTCCAGAACGAAATTTCTTGTTTGTATTTGAAATAGGATATTACTCAAATCAAAGAAGAACCCAGGTAAATACAACAAATCACAGGGATGATTTCTCAATGTTTTCACTGTGCAATTTTGACCTAGTCGATTATTTCTTACAAAAGGAATTGAACAGAAGTAATAGGAAAATATTGACACGTATCTGATTGAAGTAGGTGCATTCAGTTTGATGAAACATTTCATTAGGACTGTACGGAATTTCTCCAGAAGCGGCTTTAATACAGTTTTTACGTTGCAAGAGGGACCTCTTGTGGGAAAACGTGTTGCCATTGCAAAATCTTTTATTAGCTGCAAGTTCTTGATTGTTTTGTATTTGGCTTCTGTTCTTGTTTCCTCCTCTGTAGATTCCAAACTGAGATTCAGACAGTGGGCAAACAGTTCCCGTGTGAGCCATTTAAGTTCCTGGAGCCGACCCTGAGGCTGGAATATCGCGAAGGGGTGGCCATGCTTAGGGAGGCTGGAGTTGAGATGGGTGATGAAGAGGATCTGAGGTACTTTGGCAGCACATAAATGTGGACGTGGGAGTAAAGTGTCAGTTTTGTCCTGAGCACCTGACAGCCCTCAAGAAGGAACCACAGATTTAGAGGAATAAACAGTACTCGTATCCAGATGTCTTGACAAGTAAATGAGTGGATATGACAATAGTCCTTTCTTTTAACACAGACTGTAGGTACAAACTCTGAAATCCAAAAGAAAGTAACTCACAACATTAAGTGAGAGCAACTTGAACCTTCTAAGGATAAGAAGTGTTTTTTTGTCTGTCAGTTGCAGTCCTTTATGTGAATTGTCCCATGTTTTTGAGTAGGATTAAACAAAAAGATTGTCCAGTCTCAAGGTCTTTCTTTTAAGTGACATGTTTCCAATTTTTCCTTCCACCTCTCAGGAAAAATGATTAAGCAATTTTGATGCATTCCCGTTGATTTACTGAAGGATGCTTTAAATAACTGACTATATATAAACTTTTCCAAAGACACTTAATGAACGAAAACATTTCTGTTCTTTCCCATAATATATCCACTACCCTTAGGATAGTGTGTTATTTTACAGTTAACTAAATCTGTGCATCAAATAAAGTTTCAATCGTAAGAGATTGATGGAGCAAAATAATTTCCTCAGCAACTGCTCATGGTGTTTCTCACTGTGTCATACACAAGATATATGCCAGTAGGAAATAGAACACACAGATCTTCAGTAATCAGAATATGGTGACTAGCAAGTAGTTCTATTAAGAGCAAGGACGTCTTTAGGTACCAGCTAATTTAACTGGATATCTAGCACTAGTACAAAATATTTAGAAACAACTAAATATACTTTATTGCTGCAATTTCTGTCTACGCAATCTAAAGCATTCAGAAACAAGAACTGGATTTTCTAAGAATCAGGACGCAGCAGATCTGTAGCTTGAAATAATTTTGGCTTTATGAAGTATGTAATTAGTACAAGTCTAAATCAGTTTTAATGGTGAAAATCTTTTTCAGCACACCAAATGAAAAGCTCCTGGGACGCCTGGTAAAGGAAAAGGTAACCATTATTTCAGAATAAATACATTTGTCCTTGAATCTCAAACCTGATGCTGTGGAGCCATTGGGATGGTATAAATGCCTACTTCATATAAAACAACCTTTTACACACTGACTGACAATATGATATTTCAGACCATGCAGAAGTTGTGAAGAGTTGGGATTGCCGTAAGCGTGCATCTGACTGCATTCCCATTTTGGTGCTGTGTATTTAATCTACTGTCAGTTTTGTCTTTATCATTACTAAACCATTTCAAGCCATTTTCAATCTTTATGTTTATTTCTCTCGTGTTATACTGAGTACACCAAGCAGGACAGTATGTTCCAAAACTTCTTCTTATAATTACAAAAACAAACCAAATTCTCACTAAATTTGTAGGAAAAGATGACATCTTTTGGGGCAGAAAAAAGCACCTATTACTGCAGCAACACATCTTATTGCTAAATATTTTAAGTTTACACTAGAAGTAGTATTGGAAAATTGAGAAATAATATGTTACTTTTATTGATAACTCATTTTTTAAGACAATATTGTGGGAAGTTATTGGGAGATGTCTTTGAATTTTATTACAAAGATTTACTGGTTGTATATTCCTCTTGTAATTTGTTCTTTATGTAATTTTCTCCTGTACTAAGTGCTTTAAATTACCTTCTTTCAGTACGACACAGATTTCTACATTCTGGACAAATACCCTCTTGCTGTGAGGCCTTTTTATACAATGCCAGATCCAGCCAACCCTGTAAGTAAAATTCCTGGTTGTTGTCAATGTGTTTCTTTTTTCTTTTTCCGAGTTTAAATTCTGCTGTGTGAGGATAACTTGACAATATAGATAAAGCATATTTGTATGACCAAGGAATCATAGAACGGTTTGGGTTGGAAGGGACCTTAAAGATTATCTAATTCCAGCCCACTATGATCTGCTGTTAAAATTCTGATAACAAGATCAGGTCAGTGTTATACGACTTGAAGATGTTTTTGATTGCTCTTCACATACCAGAAGGGTTGGGAGAGCTTTATGAAGAGATCTCCATGGTCAGACACTGCTGCCATCACTGGAAAGTGGCAAAAACATTCTCCCAGGGCAGCAGGCACTTTAACACAAGATACAGTTATTTACATTTCCAGTTTATTCCTAAATCCAGGGTAAATATGTTTGGAGCATCTTTTGCTGGGATAACTACATGCAGGTGTAATGATTTTTCAAAGGGCATGTGGTGAACTTCAGTGTATTAAATCAGCTCCAGTCTGCTGAGAAGGAGCCAAAGTGCTGTAATTCCTGGGCAAGCTCCAAATAAATGTTGCTCTTACTGCACAACTTCAGGTAGCATAAGTGAAGCTATTGAGAGGTGCATGTTTGCCACCTGTGGAGTAACTGTGGGTAGGAAATAACCTCATCTTTGTCTTTTCCAGAAAACCTCTAACTCTTACGACATGTTCATGAGAGGGGAGGAGATCCTGTCTGGAGCTCAGAGAATTCACGACCCTCAGCTGCTGACAGAGAGAGCCAAACATCACGGCATCGGTGAGGAGTCCCTTTAACAGAACGGAGCTCGTGGTTGGGTTTGTGTCCTTCAGAGGAGGAATTTGGGGCACAATTTCTTATATGGCAGTAGTGGTAAACTCACAGTACTGTTTCATTCTTAGTGTTAATCCATCTAATTCTGTTTAACCATCCAGAGTGGTGGTGTTAAGAAACTAGTTACCCAGCAACTCCTTGACAAACAGTTGTTAACAAAATTGTAAACCAAACCTGTTACAGTCATAATTTCTGCATAGTCCTAGATGATTTATACATTCAGTGAGTAAAACCCCACTGCTGGTTTGTAAATTTTTTGTTGTGTTTGCATTCCTGTAGTCACTTGCATGTTTGGCTTGGGGTTCATTAAGCAGGTGAGAAACAGCTATTTTTGCATTTTAGATTTGGAGAAGATAAAGGCTTATATCGATTCCTTTCGGTTTGGAGCACCCCCACACGCAGGTGGTGGAATAGGTGAGTGTCTGTTTTATTTTGGTCTGTGTTAGCCTGAGCTTGGCTTGCACTGCTCAGTCTCAAGCACAGTTCAACAGAAAATTCATAATAGTAGCCTTGTTAGATAAATTTGTGGGGCTGTTTATCTTGGAAAATTGAAGGAGAGAAGCTAAAATTTAAGGATCATCATGAAATAAATAGGCAAAATATTAATGGTACAGCCTGGTAATTAAAAAGTAGGTGATCACAAGAAAAAGTGCCATTTCATTAACCAGGCACATCATTTTAAATTTGTGAGGAAAATTTAAGGAAGCAGGAACACACTGTATTGGGTGTGGATTTACCAAAGCCACCACTGTTTCAGCAGCTACAGGTCTCTGTGCATTTGGTGAAGCTATTCTGCAATGGGAGAAAAAGGTGGTTGTTTCTGCCTTGTCAGGGATTTGACTGAGTGTCACTGATCAGCTTAATGCTAGTTTTTTCAGCAAAGGTGTTGAGAAGCTTCATGTCATGGATGTGAGTATTTTACATATAAACGGAAGGGAGAAATATAGGTTTTGAGGTTTTGGGCATTTTAATGATAACAGCTGACAGTTTTGCACTTCAGCATGGCTGGGGGGCTTATATAGCCCCATGGATTAGGAAGTGCCTCCATGTTCCTCAGGACACACACAACCTCTGCAATTTCAGGAAGAAAGAACACAACAATCAGTGAAATATTTATTACCATAAATATATCACCAGATAGTTATGTGAATATGTATTGTGAATGTACATTTTTATACTGCAGAGGATTTGGGATGAACTTCCCCAAGTGCAGGTTTTTACTGTTGTTGCTTATGGCACTTACTGTCCCTTACTCTGCAGCTGTTAAGACTGGCTTGGACTGTACTTGTGTTCCTGTGTTCAGGGTCCAGCTCTCCCAATTACCCACCTCTGCTCTGAAGTCTTCCATCTTTCTTGAAATCCTGAAGTGATTCAGAGCAGGGTTGAGTCTGTGGTGCCATTGCTTGTCCATACCTGTCCCAAATGATGTCTGTATCGTGGCAGGAGGCACTGATGTAAAATCCCTACTTTGTGCTTTAGCTCCTTGCACAGTCCGACACCTCAGTGTCCAGTGTGTGAGGCTGGGAAGCACCTGTGGCTTCCCAAGAGTTTGAGCACTAGACTGAGTGCAGTGCTGGTTGCTCTGCTGTGTTGTAGGGCTGGAAAGAGTGACCATGCTGTTCCTGGGGCTGCACAACGTCCGCCAGACCTCCATGTTCCCGCGGGACCCCAAGCGACTGACGCCCTGACCGAGCTGCTGCTGCCCAGAGCTGGAGGAGATGTGCCCTGCAAACCCCAGAGGATTGCAAGCATCGGACCTCTACTGATCTGAGCATTGTGTGCGCAATTAACACAAATTCTCCTTTATAAAGTGCCACCTTTTTTTTTTTTTAGCCTTAGTTGTTTATTTAAAGGAAAATATTTGAACAGATCAGGACTCTTTGTATTGGCAACTGTGCACGTTTCTAAGGAAAATGTGACATTTTGAGTTAGCATTCCAGTGTCACATTAAATGGTATCATTTTTCTAAACATTTTAATAAATTGTGCAATAACCTTTTTGCATTTTTAACTTATGTCAGCACGATTGAATATTCTGAAGTATCACTCAAAGGTGAAGTGACTGGATGCTTGCAGTTTAAAAGTCAGGAGGAGACCAGCCAGTTGTTAATTTACATGAGTGTCAGGGAAGCAGGTGAGATGAACATTCTTAACAAGAAGTCTTGGTTTGAAATTGTGAAAATAGTTGAAATAAATCTCTCAAAGTAAATTAGATACAAATCTGTCGTTCTGTTTTTTTCCTTTATATCCTCACAAGATAATAATTAATCAATAAGGTTTGTTTGCTTAAGGGTTTTTAAAAGATGTAATAATTGTCTAAATTTATTTTCTATCTTCTCCCCCCCCCCCTTTTTTAAAGGTTGTATACAAGCCATAGAGCTGTTGTTTATTTTATGTTACTCTTTGGGAATGGATAGAAGTTTACATGTGCTCCTGGAATACACAAGGGATATATAATATTCTGAGAAAATAAATGGACAGTGAGTTTGAGAGTAGAATGTGTGTTTTCCTGCCTGACCCAGCCTCTGGGATAACAAGCAAAACAAATCACCAAGGATTTCTTACATCTTATTACCTAGAAAAAAAGAAAGAATTATGTAAGCCAGCCAATTTCAGGGGTTTTGTTTGATATATAAATGCTGCCAACAGCCCAAGTGTTGTACATTTAAAGAAATTGGGTGTTTCTCTAAGAGTACTTCTGAAATTCTTTCTAGACATCCTGTTTCTCAAATGAATCATTTACTTGAACCTCCTCAATTTGCAGTGATGCACAAAGCTACTTCTCCTTGTCCTCCTCCTCCCAGTCCAGAGGATGTGCCCTGCTTTTGGAGAGGAACCAGTGCATCTGAAACTTCCTTGTGTGGGCTGCATCTGAGAGTTGTTTTTCAAATCTGAAACATTTTTGTAAGTGTTGATGCCAAAGAGCAAAGGATTAACTTCCTTACTGAGGCACTGCAATAGAGTTATTCTAATATTCATATATATTTCTAGTTCCTGACTTAATTTTTGTTTAACATTTTCCATGATAAAGCTTTCAGTAGGAGGTATGGTTTAGATGGTCTGTGTTATTGTTGCTACCTTGATTTTTAAATGTCAGAGAAGTCACATATTGGCTGTGCTACCAAAAGGTCAGTGAGGCTGTGTGTAAATTGTGTAGAGTTTCACAAAAGGGCAAATCATCTTTTGCAGCTGCCATTGAACAAGACTTAATTTTAATGTCTTGTGACAGGAGTTCTCCATTAGAAAACAATCAGGCTAAAGGTCAGTCAGGTAAAGTACTGGAAATGTAGAAGTTAAACTTTGTTTAGAAGTCACACAATTCAAGGAATAACCGTTTGCAGCTTTGCTTATGAGTCTGTTGTAATTAATTTACTGTGGAATCTCTCCCAAATTATTAACTTGAAAATCTTGCAGCCTACCCAGTCATCCTTTGCAAAGCTAAGTGGATTATAAACACAGCATATCCTCACAGACTTAGTACTGATGCATCCAAGTTTCAAAACAGTTGTTTATTCAGCTAAACCAACTGGAATGAATTTAATTTAATTAGTTTTGTTCATACGGAACTAGTAATATATTCCACTTCGGAAGCGCATCCTTCTAATCAGGAGCAAAATTACTGATTTAAATTTACTGCCAACAAGAAAGTATTCTGAGGACTGTTCCTTGCTCTAGATCTGTCAGAAAGTTTTGCGCATACATTCCTGTGACTACTGTGCTCATCACAGTTCTGTTAAGAGTTATTTGGGCTCGGGCTGTGGTTTGATTTATTCACAGTAGCTGCACAAGAACAAGAGTCTGGATGGAGGCCCCGATTCCTTTGTATGCAGATCCTTTCATGCAGTCTCTCTTGGCTAACAGAAAATAATTATGATCATAAATCAAAGTGCATTTGTCCTGAATGTCGTGCTAACAGGATACTTCAGTGGGAGCTGCACACACAGTCTTAGGGCTTAGTTTGAAACCTTGCAAATAGTAATTTCAGAACTTCATATTCCTTTGGTAGGTAGCAACTCTGGTTTGGTCATTCTGGAAAAGTAAAACCTGTATTGTCCTTTATTTCCAGTAACTTGCAGGAAGTTCAGCAATTTACATTGAGTCCATGTTGCTGCTGCCTCTCCACCAGGTAAAATGGGGTTTGCTTTTATTTTCTTTCATGATATGCAGATGGTAATTACAATAGTGCAATTTTTTAAACTAAGAAACTATAAAGAATGTTGGTAAGGAATAGCCAGGGAGTCATCTGCTCAAAACAGACACAAAGCCTCAGTTTGCTTCAGAAGTTTAACCACACGATGTTCCTGTGAAAACCCATCTGTGTTCACTGAGCTGTCTGAATGTGCCCAGCAGGACGGAGGGCTCAGGCTGTTCTTCTGGCAGCCAAGTGCAGGACTGGCTCCCCATGGCTGCCCACACCTGCTGGGATTACCCCAGTTGGCAGCTCAGCGCCACACAGCTGCCTGCTCCTGCCCCGTGGGGTGGGAAGAGCAAAGGAAAAGCAGGAAAACTTGGTGCTTCCACCCTGTGCCTGTCGGTTCCAGGTGTGTTGGACACCGCTGCGTGGGAAGGCAAACCCTGGCCTGCTCTGCTGGAACACATTGCCAGTGTCCACTGTGGAACACCACATGGCTGCCTTGGACTCCAGCTCATGCTGGGCTTCCAGCACGTCCCATATGGTGGAGTGGTTTCACCCAGGCCACAGGAGTCCATGGTTACCCTTCATCCCACACACCATGCAGCCAGCAATGGTTCCCCTCTGAGCTTGTTCCTGCTGGCCAAAGAGGGCCTGGAAAGCAGTGTATTTTCTGGACAGCCAGCTCTAGAGTACACAACTTGCCTAAACAGAGTTGAATTATTTACTGTTTCTTTTCTGAGTATTATATTTATCTGCATGCACGAGCTGTGGGGGTTTTTTATAATTTTGATAGAAATTATGAAAAAACAGCAGAAATTATCTAAGATGAATTACTCTTTTAAAATAAGCCTTACAACCAACTTGGCATGTTTTTGCTAGTATTACCTCACAAAATGTAGAATTTATTCACTGCAAGTGTTTTAAAAGTTACCAAGTTAATTCTACCAGTTTCTTTCCCATTTTGCAGTCAAGTCTCTGCTCACTAAGGCAAGTGCACTGTCACATGCACTGACACTGCTGTGGGAGGCTGGTGCTGCTGGCACTTCTCACAGGACTGAGAGGAGCCCTTAGCTGCCTTAATTACAGCAAAATTCCCACTTTAGGCAGAGATTAATGACTTTGCAGGTGGCAGAGCAATTCTAAGCAATTTTTCATCGATGTTGAAGCGGTTCCTGCTGGCGGGCACCGTGTGCCAGCAGCTGCCATTCGGGAATGGCTGTCTGCCATGGCACCGCTTGGCAAATGTTACCTTCCACTGTCCTGTGTTGCCAACGAGGAGCCAAGTGTCCAAACTACAGCCTGACTTCACCTGGCTTCATTTACACCCTTCTCTCCTGGGGCCAGTCCTTCAGCAGCCGGAGCTGCATCTTGTCGGTGAGCAGCTGCCCCCTTGCCTCCTGTACACTGTGGGGATTCCCTGGATCTGGCTTCCTCAGCAGCGCCCTGGGACTACCAGAGGAGTTTTAGCTCCAGCTACTGTAGCTGCTTCCCTCTCTGGGAAACCAGTGCCCTGTGGAAGCTTCACAGCAGCTGAAAACTATGCTGAAGTTGCCCACAGCTGGCACCTCCGTGTCCCCAACATAAGGACAGGGAACTGCTGGAGCAAGTCCAGAGGAGGGCCGTGAAGTTGCTAAGAGAACTGGAGCACCTTCCCTGTTGAGACAGAGAAAGTTGGTGCCGTTCAGCCTGGAGGAGAGAAGGTTGTGTGGAGACCTCACAGCACCTTCCTGAAGGGGGCCTAGTGAAAGCACAAGGAGTGAAGGGTACCAACTGAAAGAGAGGTAATTTAGGTTAGGTATCGGGAAGAAAGTCTTTTCTGTGAGGGTGGTGAGGCACTGGCACAGGTTGCCCGGGGCGGTTGTGGATACCCAAACCCTGGTGGTATTGAAAGCCAGGCTGGGTAAGGCTTTGAGCAGGCAGGTCTCGGGGGAGGTATCCCGGCCCACAAGAGGTTGGGGCGGGAGCAGCTGCGCGGTAAGGCTCTTTGGAACGCCGTGCGAGGCCGTGCCGGTGTTTCTGCTGGGGGCAGCCCCCCCCAAACCCACCCCA